>CP053454.1:71920495-72295640 GCA_022644695.1 Cenchrus purpureus
CATTAAGTACTTTACATAATAAATGCGTTTAGATCATCTCCACCGAGTACATACCATTGATGACCTCAACTAGCTCCGGAACTCCGCCATGGCTCAACTGTGCAAGGCGGCCATGGCGGCTAGGGTAGGCCTAGGCCATCTCCTAGACAACTTTGAGGACTCGCGGCGGCCGTCGGCTTCCTCCCGGTGCTTCTCCTTCGTGTCGGCGACTCTCTGATGAATGGATGGATGTGGCGGCTGACGGAGGCAGAGGCAATTTATAGGGAAACACCTAGGTCAAAGGGCATCGCGAACCGAGCAAAGCAGGCCGGGCCGGCGGCTGGGCCAACTGCCAGGCCGTTTCGACCCGGTTCGGCCCCGTTTCGCTCCCCGACGCTTCTCGGTCAATTGTTGACTTACTCCCTTCTGCATGTGGGCCCTTGACGTCATCTTCTCCACGGTTTAGATAGAGCTCCTTGTTGCGCAAGCTTCAAGATCTTCTCGTGTCCCACAGGTTTTACGGCTTCATGCTTGGTCCCCTGGGCCATTTGGAGTCATGTTTATCATGTGTCTTGACTTGTGCCGGGCTTCATGATCTTCTGAAGTGCTTGATGAACTTATCCCGAAAGTCTCCTCTTTAACGTTAATTTCCTACGTAAACAATAAACTCCAAAATCAACATGCACAAGTGAACTTGTTACATCATTAGTATGCTTAGTGGCGGGTTAGTTGCAAATCATAATCGAAACCAATGTATAACAAGTACCCTAGGTTGACGGAAATTCACCGTCAACATCTCCCCCATGCTTAAATCTTGCTCGTCCTCGAGTAAGTTTTCAATGGATATCAACATTACCTTTCATTGTTCATACCCTGCACTTGATCACACATGAGAAAGCATAATGCTCTCCCAGTTTATATTTGTTAAAATTCCATAATGTAACTAGATTTCATCTCTATGGAGGGTAGATATAATTTAAGCTCTTTCCACAAGTAATCAATCATGCTCCACAAAATTCGAATAGGTCTTAGAAACTTTTGAAGTGAAGAACAAGGTGAATAAAAGAGCTAAACCAAGTACAAAAATTTAAACCTTCTTGCATCTTGCTCATGAACTCTCTCATCTCACAACTCTCTCAAGCCTACTTGATCTATATCCTTTCCTCTCATGTTTGTAGGTGGAAGGGTTTTATTTGGAGCTCATAGGAAAGTTTTTATCCCTACCAAGATGTTAAAGTCGAGACTATTATCAAAACAAGGCAAGCTTCTCATGGACTTATCATGACTCGTCAAAAAGGTCATTGGAAAAATAATGTTCACAAGGAGGGGGGAGAGAAAGAACTCACACTTTTAGATAGGTGGACATGTGCAAATGGCAAAGAATGATCCCGAGGCCCCAACGAAGTCCTCGTTATCGGATTGCACATGGTTGGAAAAATGAGTATGGGTCTTGATCTTGAAGTCCTTGAAAAATCCTTAAGCAACTAGAGGACCGGGGGAGATTATTATTACTCTCTCTTCTTTTTTTTCTTTTTCTTTTTCTCCTTTCTTTTTTTCTTTTTCCTTTCTTTTTTTTCTTTGACCGGTGCAAGGTGCTTTGAATTTTTTTTATTTTCTCCTCTCATCTTATTCATTTTTTATCTCCCCTAGAACTCTAATTTGCATAGTACCTACCTCCTCCCCCATGCTTAGACGTTTGCTCGTCCCGAGCAAGAGGAAGTGGTGTTAAGGTAGGTACCGATGTCTTGATGAGAGGGAACTTGAATCTTCCCTTGGAAACACCTTCTTGTGACGTGTTGTCTCCATACTCAAGTGATAGGTAGGTCAAGGAGGTTAACACAAAAGATGATGTTGGTTTAAAGGGTGGATATCCCATGAGGTTTGCAAAACTTCCGATGTGGGAGCTCATAATGCATGATAGAATAGGCTAGCAAAAGATAAGTTACGCAAAAACTAATGACTAGCTTCTTAGTCATGAGCCATAGAATCGAGCCTTGAATCAATTCACCCAACAATAACTCTTGTAATCTATGGTTGCACTCAATATATAAGGCTTTGGATAGGTAGAGCAAAATGCAAGAGGTATTAATGACAAGGTTAGCATGACTTTTAAAAGCAAAAAGTAATATGTCCTTGACCCATCCAAAGTTGAGAGCATAAAAGAAACCATGGGTCTTTATTTTTATCATGACCTCCACAAAAGATTAAGCTAGCATTTAATTAATTTCAGATTTGTATTAGAGAGCAATAGCTTAATCATGCATAAACAAGCACAAAGTTTAAACAAAGCGGCAACGGTCATCATATATCAACGAGCAAGATCAAGCCAAAGTTATTTCATCATGGTGAGCACAAGGTGATGACAATAAACAAAAACAAAAACTAAGTTGTACTCCTAGAAGCCATGTTATTTAACAAGAGAGACATACAAAAGTTGCATCTAAGGTTGTTGAAGGTATATACATATATACAAGCATTTAGAAAGACAAGGACAAAGAGAGGGTTGAGGAATTGTTACCGTCCTTTGATGCTTGTGATGTAGCACGCCTCCCCATGCTTAAGCATTGTGCCTAGCATGGAAGAAGGAAGATCGGCATCCACAGCAATCGTGATCCTTGAACTCCATTCGGTCTTCTTTCGTCCACCAAGTCTTCCCCCATGCTTAGCATGTTGCTAGGCACAGAAGATGATGAACCATCTTAAAATTCTTGAATTCCTACCACCATGCGAGGAGATCATCATCAAATTATTGCCTTTGTTCATCTTTCAATGTCCGCCCTTTGCCACGAGCCTTGATCCCAATTGTTTCTCATCCCATCTTCTCCTACTTCCATGTTGTCCCTTATCGCTGGTTCATCTTCCACGAGTTTTCTTCTACTTCCAGAACTGAGTATGTACTGAATCATCACTCCATTGCAAAGTGCTTGAAATTATCTTTCCAACAGTGGTCATTCATCCCGATCGGACTCCGAACAAGAGAGTTACGCCCTTTTTACTTTGTTGGTGCAAGCTGTCCCGGGCTGATTTCAGAATGTGTGACGCCCAAAGATTTGGTTGTAACTTCTTGCACGGGTCTCCTAAAATGTTGATTCTTGATGCATTGGAAAGTAGACTTAATGGAGCACTTGAATATCCAATTTTCCCTTTTGTACATCTCTGAACATGTGCTTAATCTTGATGAAAACAGCAGTGCTCCTTTCGGGATTTTGGAGGTGTTGATGATCTTGATTTCAGCTTTTATTACGAACTCATGGGAGTGATTCGCCATGCCTGCAAAATAACTATAATGCACAAAGTACCCCCGAGGTGACGGTCGGAGTACTCACCCTATGCCAACAAACCATGACATCCCTAAGATCTTCACTTGTGGCATAGTTAATCTAGCGAAAATCCTAATGGGTGTACGTGAGTGCAAGCGTGCATGCAAATGATAGGATGGTATAAAAACAAAACAATGTTTACACCAAATTCTAAGCTCCATGCTTACAAAGTGGTTGCCAAACTTTCTATTCCCATAGAGATTTATTAACCAAGGTCAAAACACCATGTTCATCCCAAGATCAACAATTCTTTATAGTGCAAGAAAAGTAGGCGCATTGCTAAGTTTATAAACCAACCAATGCAACATGATAGCTCGGGATATAAGACTAAATGATGGTGGTCTCCAATCATGTCTAAACACCATGTTTACACAAGATTGCAAAAAGTAGTAACGCATGCCGGCAAGCATTAACATAGATATGAAAGCATTCATCATAAAGTTCCACAAAAGGTCCCAAGCTAACATAAAGTGGATGATGACAAAGAGATGGATGCAAAATGCAAATGCAAAAAGTTAGCACAAACAATCATTAGCAAGGTTTGAAAAACACTTTCGGTGTGGTCTACAATAAGCAAAGGACAAAGCTTGATCTCACACTTCATACGAAGTAAGCATTGTCAACAAGGAAGTTACCCATCGAAAAGAATCAATCAACCAAACTAACAAGGTTTAAGGGTAGGTTATGGGTATCCTATATTTTTGGCTCAAAAAGGAGTTTTGAAGAGGGGAAGTCAAGCATAGAAATTCTACCTAAGGTGGTGCTAGAGTCTTTCTACAAACCTATGGTTTTAGGATGTCTATAGGTAGGGGAAGTTTTCCTAAGGGTTTTATAGGTAGGCTAGTCAAAGTTTATGACGATGAGTTCTACGGGGCTAGAGCATGATTCACCCCAAAAAGTATGGTGGCTGGCCATAATCATCAAAGCACCATCGTCTTTTTAGTTAGATAGGGGTAGACTTGGCCGACCCGGAGGGTGACAGCCCCCGGTCAATTCAAGCAATCCTACCTCTATTGACTATGGTTTTTGGCGGAGGTTATAGGAAGGCTTAGGTTGGTTGGACAAAAAGTTAGATCAAATCAAACATGCGGCGATGCAAGGTGGATGAACAAAATGATATGACATGATATGCGGTGGTCTAAAACAAAAACAAATGTTAGCCTAAATTAACTAGCCACAAGTTTAGAATCAAAGGATGGTGCCAACTTCATATATCTTTCTAAAAAGACACAAAAGAAAAAGACTCTAAACTCTAATAGGCACACAAAAAGGTCTACAAGTTTTCCAAGATCAAATAACAAAGCGCTCCCTCAATAGCAATTAGAACATACAACATGGTGTTGTGGTTTTTATTAGAGCAATGGTACAATGTTACTTGATGGTTCGATTAAAGAGCACAATGTAGACGGTCATGTATATATATAAATAAAAACCGGGTTGCCTCCGTGCGCTTCATTTAAAGTCGTAGAGCTCGACTTTCTCACATACCTTCTTGTTGTTGCGGAGCCATGATCCTTCATGCAAGATTTGAAGGTGTTCATGCAGCCTTGATCCACTCTCCATGCTTGACACGATCACTTATGCTCGATGAGAGGCTTGCCCAATCGTCTCCTTGCATCATCATCATCACCTTCTCCATCGCACTTTATCGCTGCCTCTTCTTTCACAAATTTTCCTCTCTGTCCAGATCAGACCATGTAGAAAACAATAGCTTCCATGCGTGGCGCATGAAATTGTCTTTCCATCAAGTATTTATTCACCCCCAACGGACTCCGATCGAGTGAGTTATGCCCGTTCTACTCCGGCGCTGCAATCTGTCCAAAGCTGATTTCAGACTGCACATCGTTCAATGTTTTTGCCATATCTCCTTGTACAGGTCTTCAAATTCATCGATCTTGGATGCGTTGGAACCGGCACTTGATGGAGCTTCTGATTTTCAACTTTTTCTTCCTTGAACATGTCTGACCAGGTCCTCAAAATTGATGGAAATAGCGATGTCCATTTTTGAGGTTCGGTGACGGTGATGCACGGGTTTGCAGTTCCTTTGGGTATGACTTCTCTCCTCTTAATTTATGTTTAATGCCCTGCATGGTTAGTGAAACTTGGGATTTCTCCCACAATTTTCTCTTTTAAGGTCACTAGCTTGACTGAGCACAAAGCAAGTCCAAGATTTACAAATCATATCGCAAACAAACGCATCCATAACCACAATTTATGACAACGTAAGTTGTGATTAATTGTAGCATAAGTTTTCTTGCTCAGTGTTAAGCTCTCATTAGGCAAAGGTTCATTAGGCATGAAACAAAGTTTAAGCACAACAAAGCCTCTTTATCACTCTCAAGAAATTCTAGCCTATCATGATCATCATAAGAACAAGGCATAGAATTGAATCAAACTCACTATTGGATATGAATCATAGATATATCAAAGGAATATTGTCAGCTCCAAAAGTATCTTGAGAGGTTAATTTGTACCTTGGCCTTCGACCTTTTCATCGTGAGTGGTCTCTCGGAGTTGAAAGCAAACAATCTTCAATGATCGGTGGCTTGCATCGTCTTTTCTCATTCCTTCGCGTTAGGTGCCACACATCATCAAGGTTGCCTTGTGTGGACTCACTCTTCTTATTCATTTGTAGGACTTCATACATGTCTCAAATATCTTCATGTAACTCCATGATCCTTCGTGTGAGAGCCCAGTATCCGCCCATTGGATGCCATCATTTGTGTGTAATCCATCGTGATTTGCTTCTAACATCTCCTAGCGGATGTTGCCAACTTGTGCCTTCTTTTGCCAATGCTCTTGGGGTCTTTGTTTTGTTCCAAACTTCTGAATTTCATCGTGTGGTCTAATGGAAGCATTGCCCAAGCTCCTCTTCGTTGTCGTCGTCCTCATCTCCACTATCTTGTTCTCATCGTGTTGCTGCTGCCTATTTTTCGTAGATTTTCCCCTGTGTACATAACAGAACATATACCAAAACATAATTCTATTGAAAAATTTATAAAATTACCTTTCCAACGGGTACCCATTCATCTTAATCAGAGCCCAAATGAGGGAGCTATGGCCGTTTTGTTTCCGCTCTTGCATGCTGTCCAGAAAATTTCAGAACGCGCAACCTTCGGTAATTCGGCCATATCCGCTTGTAGGAACTTCCGATTGACTTGATTCTTGGTTCGTTGGAAGCATAACTTCATGGGGCTTCTAAATATCCAAAGATATCCTGTTGTTCTCCCTTGAGGTTGTGCAGAGATTGATGCGAACATAGACTTCTTACGAATCGATCCGAAGATGTTGACGAGCCCGGTCTCATGGTCCGGGGTCATGGTGAGGTAGCGCTGGAACGATCCAGCGCCGTCCGCGGTGCAGACCCAGGTGCCGAAGACGAAGGTGTCGCCGCGGTTGAAGGCGGTGGTTGGCTTGATGACGATTGAAGCTGTCGAGTTCGCCATGTGATCTTCAGCGAGAGCCCCTACCTGGCGCGCTAGCTGTCGGTGTTTTAACCCGACAACCTACCAAGGGGAGTACCCGAGGTAGACGTTTGTGGCCTCGCCGAGATCGGGAACCCGAAGGAGAGACACGTGGCACACAATTTAGACAGGTTCGGGCCGCGAGGTGCCCTACGTCTTGTATGCTGCGTAGCTCTGGATTGATTGGGTGTGTTTACAAGATGATGCGGATCAGTAGATAGGGGTCCCTGCCTCGCCTTATATTGTCCGGGAGGTAGGGTTACAAGTCGGTTTGCCAGAGGAGTACTAGTCGTGTACGACTAGGAGTTCTCTACATGGATCCGGACATGTGTAGTTTCCTAACCGAGTACTAATCCTCTGTAGGCCTTGCGCTCCACGCCAGCAGGTGCCATGCAGCCCAAGTCGAGTAGTCCCAGGGGCCCACGGAGTAGTCGGTCCCAGTACCCACCTGAGTAGTGGGCCCAGGGATGTCTGTACGACAGATTCAGCGCGTCGTCGTTCTCCCTTCTCATCCCACGAGGCGCGGCTTTGCATACCCTGAAAGACTAGAAGAGCTTGTTGATCCTATCTTACCTTGGCTCTGCTTTACCTTAGTTCTTTTCCCGGAGTTGACAAGAATAGATAGATTGCCTTAGGATCCTTTCTCGTCTCGTTGTCCTCCCAACTCACTAGGACCTCTCTAGTACTTTTATCAAGATCTCCTCACGTGTCAAGTTACTCCCCATATATCTTTATCGCTACCCCCGCTATAAGTCCCTTCTACCGAACCTCGATTCTCTCTACCGTTCTTTCGATTATCTATGCCATAGTGCTTCCCTTGGGAAAATATAAATACGATAACCCGAATACCACCGGGTGAAGTGCTACAACGGTAATCCGTGCACTTGCGGACCTTTCTGTGACGTGTGTTTTGCCAGAGACATTCCTAGCTCCATTACTAGCGGTATAAACCCGGTAGCGACGCTAGCGAGTGCCAACAAGCAATCCTGGCGCCGTCGCCGTGAGTGCAAACCTAGTAGTGAGGCTAAGGAGTGTCAACAACTATTTTATGTGCATGACTTGTTTTTATCTTATAAACGATACATCGCACGATCGGAAGGAAATGAGCTGCAAAGATTAAAATTGGAAACTGGGGGGAGGCCCTTTTCGAGCGCAGTTCCCACATTTCAATCTTCGGAAGCAGAAAAACAGCAAAGGCCAAATGAACATGAAAACAAGCAGACAAGCGCATCATCAGGCAAATTAAAAATATCATCTTCGCACAGACGCGATTACAATAAAGTTATGACATACATCCTTATCGAAAAAATAGATTACAGGCAAAGCATTTCAGTACAGTGACATAGTTTAAACGATTACAAGTATATCAAAATACACGGCAAAGAATCACAGCACAAATCAGTGGGGGCGCTTGTACATATACTCATACTCCGCATCTTCGGTGAGATCAATAACTTCGATCTTCGGGAGGACAAGGGGCTCAAGACTAAAGGCGTCTTCACACACAGAAGATGATTCAGATCCACGAATCTGGCGGTGATGAGCGCCACCGTGACAAAGACGGTTGCGAGAATGTTCGAAAACATTTTTTGCGTCAAGATTTTTCTTCTCGTATTTTTCTATCTTACGCGACATAAAAGTATCGAAGGGCACGTTGGGAAACTTAGAGTTAAACTTGCACCATATTGAGCCAAACATAAAGTAGCCACCATAGTTAATAGTTACAGGGCAAAAATCTTCGGCAACCTGCGTAGGATACACCTCCCAAGACCGCAGAGTTGCAAATGTTTCAGATGAATTGTTTACAAAATATCTCAAAGGCCCACATCGCTACAGCTACACACTCCCTCACACCTCAGGGGCTCCCGAAGTAACATCGGTTGTGCGGCCTTCGTGTGGAGAGGCAGCTTGGGCAGAAGGTGCAGCCGAAGATACAGCAGCCGAAAAAGGATCACCCCTTGCCCCAGAAGATGCAGGAGCATGCGAAGGTGTGTCCACAGAGCCAGACGCTGCTTGAGGACCCTGAAACAAAGAAGAAAAAGTCAGACAAAGTTAAATAGGAAATCAAAAGAGACAAAAAGGAGAAGAAGCATTGCGAACCTTGCGAAGTACGCGCCGACCTTCGGCTATGGTCAAACCAAAGCCAAACTTCTTAAAGAATGTTTGCATAAAATTTTTTGCTATGTTTTTGGGCAGCACGGGGATCTTCTCAACAGATGTCTCAGTTGGCTAGGCAAAGTTTCCATCATGAAGTTGCCGAAGATCAGTCTTAGTAAGGCTAGGCTCGCCATCTCCAGAGGATTTGAACAAAGAGTATATCGCGTGGGTGAGACTTCGGGCAACAACAACAGCTCCAAGTTCTCCAAAAGAATGACCAGCAGATGCAAGTGAACTAACGACATTAGACAGCCAGTCAAACACTTGACCTATGTACATCTCTTTGACGTCGTAGGGAGCAAGGGTGAGTCCATAGTCCACGAGGAGATCATGAACTTTCTTGCAAAGAGGTGCCACATGGCGCTCAATCTCATCATAGTAGGTTTCGTGCTCCGAAGTAAGGGTGGCATGTGATTGCCGCAGCTCATCAAGCTCAGCAACTTTAGAATCATACAAGTTTTGCAGATTCTCGGCCTTCTTCTTCTCAGTCTCCGCAGTAGAGACTAAACGACGAAGTTCAGTCAATTGAAGTTCCAGTTCAGCATTCTTCTTAACTAGAACATCCTTTTCCTTGGAAACTTCAAGACACTTTTTCTTTTCAGACTCTAGCGAAGAAGAAAGTGAAGTCTTTTCAGACTGTAGAGTCTTCACAACGTCAATCTCTTTATTTAGAGCAGTAGCAGAGGTCCTCTCAGAAAGTTGCCAGGACCGAAGGTCAGCACGGCATCGACGTTGAGTAGCACGACAAGCCAAGAAGGACTTCATGCTTAGATCTTGAGCTTGATACAGAATCTCTTAGGCACTTTCCTAGCCTAGTTCATCTTCCATGATAGGAAAACCGAAGCTATCACCAGCTTCTTGGAGCAAAGTGCGTTCTCGATCATCTCTGCAGAACTGGAGCACCTTGCGCATAGAATCGCTGAAGATGCGAGCACTAGGCTTCATGCCAAGACGCCGGGCTACAACACTGGGGGACTCATTGCTAACAAAGACACCACCACTTCGGGTGTCACTTTCAGTCTGAGACGAAGAGCCATCGTCTTGCTCCACACGAGCCAAAGTTTTATGGTGAATAGCTGAGATAACTTTACTGCCGCCAGGAACTTCAGCAGGCGAAGGCACTATAGTTTCAATAGCTGAAGGCGGGGGAACAGGAGTCTTGCCTTTCGAAGACCTGGCTCGAGCGGCGCAATCTTCGTCGCTCTCAGGTTCAGGCTCGCTGTAATCAATGTCAAGGGGATCAGCAAGCGTGGCACCAGCAACAACACCAGGAGAAAGAGAAGTGACATCTACTATCTCTTCGGGTTGGTCAACTAAAGGAACTTCAATATTTGTACCGGAGCCAACACCAACTTTGGTAGGACGCGTCTCAGTATCACTCTTAGAATGATCAGACTCCTTGGGGCTGGATAACACAGCTTCGGAGGTCGTCACATGAGAAGTGTTCTGGCGCTTTGAAAAACATCGCCCGGTGCCATAGCCACGGCGCTTCTTAATAGTCTTCGGGCGTCGAAGGGGCTGCGAGCTACAGCCACCTTCTTCGCCACAAGGCCGCTTATACTGTGCAACGGTCAATAGTGATAGCTCGGTCACTGTTGACAGTTCAAAACTGTGTTGAAGTTCACCGCAGGTGTACGGGTGACTTGGTGCCTTTTTCACCAAGGAGGGTCCCCAAGGTTTGTCAATCCAAGGATCGGAAGCAAACCGCTAAGGTTCTCTATCTAACCTACCGGTCTAACCCTATGTGAAGCGTTGATTGCATAAAGGTTAAACACACATGAAAGGATTTTATGGATCACATCCACCTAGCCATAAAGGTAAACATCAAAAGGTAACCCTAGCCTATCGTCTTCTTGTTGCCGTTCCGGCCAAGGTGACAAACCAATCTAATCCTATAACATGAGAATGAGTCATCAACTCAACATTACACGTTCGCTCACCGCTTTCTCCTCCTGCATCATCACTACGCGAGGATATTCATCACCGAACGATAAACCTCGGTCCGTGCACTACTATGATGTATCCGCAAGAGATAGACTAACCACCATGATTACTCTATTCCTACTAAGCTCATATGCTAGCTACACATATGAATGAGGCACGCATCGAAGTAACTCAAAGTAAGGAAAAGACATGATTTATATCACCATCGAATGTAGAGTGTACAATTGCCTTGATGGAATCAAGGCATGGGCTCCGGAACTCCACCATGGCTTCACCACGTGCGAACCATGGTGGCTAGGGCATGGCCTAGGCCATCTCCTAGGCAACTCGAGGACTTGCGGCGGTCGTCGGCTTCCTCCAGTGCTTCTCCTTCATGTCGGCGGCTCTCTGGTGAATGGATCTGAATGGTTCACCCTCTTTGGGCACCTAGGGGGTTGTATTTATACCCTTGGGGAGCCTTAGGGCGTGCTCCACCTTGCCTTGCACGAGATCTCCCTTGGGAGAGAAGCAAACTTGGTTTCCATAAGCTCAGCCTCGTCCAGATTTTCCAGATTCGCAGCCCTTCCTTGCTGGCACAATATCTCCCACGTCCGGACTCCAAATAATGCAAATTCGGTGTCCAGGTTGTGTGCCATGAAATTATCTCCAACTTTGATATTCATTGCTTTCCTTGGAAACGAAGATAAGATTCCCAAAACAGCCTCGGAAGATAATCTGTCTGATTTCGAACTTATCTGCGCAGCTGGCATTTCGGGGGGCATATCTCCTAGCTCCTTGACCCGAATTGGGCCTTCCATAAGTCCAAATCAAAGCTATCGTCGAGGCTCACAACTTTGGTAGTCAAACTTTTGCCATTAGAGGCCATTTATGTCTCCGAATCTGCACCGAAAGATCATGCTGTTCTGGGCTGCGAGAATATCCCTCGGGCTGAGTTGATCTCGTTGGTAAACCTCCAAGTCCCCGGAGTTTTACGTGTTAATGCTTCGGTCCTTGGGTCATTTGGAGTCTTGTTCACTTCGTGTCTTGACTTGTGACGGGCTTCATGATCTTCTCATAAAATGCTTGATGAACTTTACCCGAAAGTACTCCTTTAAGCGCTTGAATCATGCGTAAACAACATACTCCAAAAACCACATGCGAGTGTGAACTTGTCATATCAAGGGGGTTAGTACCGTTAGTTAGGATATCAAATATGTGCAAATGTTGACGATAAACTCATAGCTAGGTGTACCAAAATCGACCGTCAACATACCCCCATGCTTAAACCTTGCTCGTCCTCAAGCAAGTCCAAGATCTTTGCTTAACTTGGAAATCAGCGTTGCCCTTCAATGTCTTCCCTGCACTTAGTTATACACAACAAGACATATTGCTCTCTCAAGTATTTAGCATTTAAGGTTTAAGTTTTGACCCGCTAATTCAACATGGAAGATAGACTATCATTAAAGAACATGCCACAATAAAACAAATATAGTGCTATCAAACTTAAGCAAACTTCAAACCTTTACCTTGTTGCATCGTGAAGAGTTTTCAAAAAGTTGCACATCTAACATAAGTGAGGTTCTCTTGCAAAAGCTCATGGAAACTCTCATCTCGTCAAGTCACTCAAGCCTACACTAGATTATTCTCAGCATATTCTACTCATATATGAAAGTGGAAAGCTTATGTGGAGCTTGGTAGGTAAAAAAAATCCTAGCAAAACATTATACTTGAAATATTGTCAAACTAAGAGAGATCTATTGGAATTACCGAGACTAGTCAAAAAGACCATGGAAAAATAAATGTTGGAAAGAGAGAGATGGAACACACACATTTAGAAAGGTGGACATGTGCAAGTGGCAAATGGGTGATCTCGAGACACAAATGAAGTTCTCGTTATCGGATTACACATGGTTGGAAAAGATCGAGTATGGACTTGTCTTCAAAGCTCTCTAAGATTTAAATGAAGCTAAAAAGAACCTAGGAGCATTTTTATTTTTCTCTTTTTTGTTTTTTCTTTTCTTATTTTTTTCTTTCTTCTTCTTTTTTTCTTCTCTTTTTTTATTCATCATTTTTTATGCTCCTCCGAACTTTTAAGCAACATAGTACTTGCTATAGCAGTCCTCCCCCATGCTTAAATGATTGCTCGTCTCGAGCATAGAAGTGAGGGGACCTATGGCTGCTAGAGAAATACAAAATCCTTGTGTTCCTCTATAAATTTTTTGAAATCTTCAGGGGCATCCTCCATGTCGAAACTCTGCATGGTCTTGATTGATGAGTCCCTCCATATGTTATATGTCTTGAAATCTTGCCAGAAAATCTTGGAAAATTCAAAGATCATCCATACTCAATTTGGGTTGTGGTCAAGGAGGTAATCACAAAGATATGTTTTGGGTTTAGGGTGGATGCCCAGCAAAGTTTGTGAAATTTCCAATGTAGAAACTCACAATGCATAGACAAAAATGGCTAGCATGAAAAAGATACGCAAAGGAATGACCAGCTTCTTAGTTTCGTACCACAGAAATCAATCCTAATCCAACTCATCAAGATATAAGTTTGCAAACTAAAGGTTACATCATGAAAGAACTTGAATGTGTATAGGCTTTGGTAGGTAGAGCCTTGCAAGAGATTCACAAATGTAGATAGCATAATAATTTTAAATAAAACAAGTACAAGGCATAGGTCATCGGTAAACTTAAATCAAAGAGCAACATAAAGTATGTGGGTCTTGAATTTAGTCATTTAACCTCCACAAATGAAAGAGCCGGTATTTAATCAATTTAAGTTCCTTTTAATAGAGAGCAAAAAGTCATGTCATATAAAACATCATGCAAGTAAAACAAAGCGGCAACTTTCATCATTTTTCCATAAGCAAGGCATAAAAAAGATATCATCGTGGTAAGCTCAAAAGAGATGGTGATTCATTTATTGAAAAATAAAACAAACAAACCAAGGTTGTCCTCCTAGTAGCCATGTTATTGATCGAGAGATAAATACAAAGGTTGTTTATGGTTGAAAGCATATATGTGCAAGCATTTAGAAGGAGATGAACAAAGATAAAGTTAAGGGTGAGTTACCGTCCTTTTTGATGCTCGTAATGAAGTGCAGCGTGGCCTCCCCCATGCTTAAGCATTGTGCTTAGCATGGAAAAAAAAGAATGATGAGCATCTTGTGGTGAAGGTGATCCTTGAACTCCACGTGGCCTTTTTCCCTTTCGTCCTTCAAATCCTCCCCCATGCTTAGCATGTTGCTAGGTGTGGAAGAACTTGAATCGCTCATAATTCCCTATTGCCATGTGTTTGAGAATCATCTTCACTTCTTTGCCTTTGTTACCTCAGTTGTCCTTCAACTTTTTCTTATTATCATCAAGCCATGGTTCCAATTCTTCATCATATCATCATCACCGACTTCCATCCCGTCCTTGTCACTGCCTCATCTTCCACAGTTTTTCATTTACTTCTAAAACAGAACATGTACTGAAACACCCCTCCAAGTTGGATTTCATGAAATTATCTTTCCAACAAGCCATCATTCGCATGAAACGGGTTCCGAACAAGAGAGTTGTGCCTTTTTTACTCCGATGATGCAATCTGTCCAAAGCTGATTTCAGACCGCGCAGCGCTCAATATTTCTGCCATATCTCCTTGTACGGGTCTTCCAAATTGATGATTCTTGATGCGTTTGAAAGAAGGTTTGAAGGAGCTTCTGAATATTAACTTTTCTTCCATTGTACATTTCTGAACATGTGCTCAAACCTAATAGAAACAGCGACTTCCCTCTTAAGCCTTGTAGATGACTAATGATCTTAATTGCAATTGGTCAAGAACTCATGGGAACACTTCGTCATACCTGCAAAACAAATCAAATGCACATTCTACCCCCGAGGTGATGGTCGGGAGTAGAAATAATTGCCAACAAACCAAATACATCATTAAGATCTTAACTTGTTGCATAGCTTACCTAGTAAAAAGAAAAGAGAACCTAATGAGTGTACATGCGTGTAGGTGAAAAAATGCAATTGAAAGGAAGGGATATAAACAAAACAATGTTTACACCAAATTCTAAGCTCCATGCTTACAAAGTGGTTGCCAAACTTTCCATTCCTACAAAGATTTATTAACCAAGGTCAAAACACCATGTTCATCCCAAGATTAATAATTCTTTAAAGTGCAAGAGAAGTAGGACGCATTGCAAAATTTATAAATCAACCAATGCAACGTGAAAGTAAGGTTTATAAAACTGAATGATGGTGGTCTCCAATCATGTCTAAACACCATGTTTACACAAGATTGCAAAAGAAAATGCCTCATGCGCACGAAGCACCATTATGGAAATAAAGCATTCATCAAAAGTTTCACAAGCCAAGCTAACCTATGCATGATAGAACAAAGGGGGTTGATGTAAAATGCAAATGCAAAGGGGTTAGTAAAAAGGGGTCAGCAATGTTTGAAAAATGCTTTCGATGTTGTTCCTCAATAATGACAAGCAAGTCACTTTATGAGAGGAAAAGTCTTGTCAACAAAATCTTTCATGAAAAGACCTAATCAAACATGCTAACAAGGTTTTAAGGTAAGGCTTGTGGGTATCCTATATTTTTGGCTTAAGATAAGAATTTTGAAAAGATAAGTCGGTGAAGAAATTCTATCTAAGGTGGTTTTGGAAGAGAAGAAAAGAAAACAAGGATTAGATTTTTGGATGAAAAACAAACCAACGGTTTTAGGATTACTAAAGGTATGAAAGGTTTTCCCTAAGGATTTAGGATGAGGCTAGTCAAAATTTTAATTAGACAAAGGGTTAGAGATAGACTTGGTCTTCTCACAAGTCGATCCTTCCTTTGTTGGCTTGGATTAGGTGTGGTTTGATAGGAAGGTTTAGGCAAAGATGTTTTTTTAAGGGGATGGGTTATAAAAGATGAGATGCAACATGCAACACAATGCAAAGGTGGAGAACAAAGTGGAATGAAGTGCAACATGATATGACATGATATGGTGGTGATCTAAACCAAAATAAAAGTTAGTCTAAGCTAACTAGCCACAAGTTTAGAATCAAAAGGGATCATGCTTCATATTACTCTCTAAAAAGACACAAAAAAAAACTCAAAACACTAATAAGCACACAAAAATAAGGGGTCTACAAGTTTTCCAAAAATCAAGTAGAAAAGTTCTCACTCAATATCTATTAAAGCATAGAAAATGTGGTTGTGACATTTATAAGAGCAATGGTACAATGTTACTTGAAGTTTTCAAATAAAGAGCACAATGTAGACCGTCATAGTTTATATAGATTTATAAAAAGATTGGGTTGCCTCCCGCAAAGCGCTTCATTTTAAGTCATAGAGCTCGACTTTCTCACATACCATTCTATTGTTGTGAAGCCATGGTTCTTTGTGCGAGAATCCAAAGTAGCCATGTAGCTTGATGTTGCCTTATGAAATCGATCGTGGTTCACTTCCAACATCATCATGTGTTGAGTGGTGCCTCTTGTCTCTTCATTCATCCATGCTCCAGAGGGTTTTGTTTTTGTCCTTAGCTCCTGAATTTGATCATGTACGTGTTGTGGAACCGTTGCCCCATCTTCTCTTTATTTACACCATGTTCATCTCCTCTATCTTGTCATCATCACCTTGTTGCTGCCTCTTCTTCATGGATTTACCCCTGCATCCAAAACAGAACATATACTAAAATATAGTTCTATTGAAAAATTTATAAAATTACCTTTCCAACGGGTACTTATTCATCTTAATCGGAGTCCGAATGAGGGAGCTATGGCTGTTTCACTTCAGCATTGCTTGCTGTCCAGAATTTCAGCATGTGCAACCTTCGGTGATTCGGCCATATCCGCTTGTAGGAACCTCCGATTGCCTTGCCGCTTGATTCGTTGGAACGTAGACTTCATGGGGCTTCTGAAAATTCAAATATATCCAATTTTTTTCTGCTGAGGCTCATGCAAACATCTTGATGACATCGTTATCTTCTCGTCCATCGATTTGGAGGTGTACGTGTGGTCTTCATCTTGTCTTTTAGGGCACCATGTCATGCATCCCTTGTATTCAAAAATCATTACCATCACTGCATGAGCATGATGGCACTGGGATCCTTCTCCCTCGTGCTTGACATGGTTGTTTCCGAAACCTATAGCTCGAACAAGCAAAGCTCCAAAAGACATTAGTCTTAAAAACTTAATTGACACATGTAGGCATACCTTGTTAATCTTTGTTTGCTTTGGGTGGGGGCTCGATAGCGGATGTTGGGCCACTAACTAAGGTTAGCACCTACCACTAAAGAGCAAATCTTTGCGTAGCCATCAACTTGGTTGAGCGAGGTTGGACTTGTCGAAGTCCGAATGTTGAAAACTTCTCAATCGCTTTGTGTCTAGGGTTTTACCTGCATTCAAGGACACAAACAAGAAACACAGGGTATATGCAATAATAAAATTAGGGTTAGTTAAAAAGAAAGATAGATCGCCCTAGGGTTCAAGTTGCCGATCGCCGGCAACGGCGCCAGAAAAAGGGTTTGTTGACGGTTCAAAACTGTGTTGAAGTTCACCGCACGCGTACAGGTGACTTGGTGACTTTTTCACCAAGGAGGGTCCCCAAGGTTTGTCAATCCAAGGATCGGAAGCAAACCGCTAAGGTTCTCTATCTAACCTACCGGTCTAACCCTATGTGAAGTGTTGATTGCATAAAGGTTAAACATACATGAAAGGATTTTATGGATCACATCCACCTAGCCATAAAGGAAAACATCAAAAGGTAACCCTAGCCTATCATCTTCTTATTGCCATTCCAGCCAAGGTGACAAACCAATCTAATCCTACAACATGAGAATGAGTCATCAACTCAACATTACACATTCGCTCGCTGCTTTCTCCTCCCTCGTACTGTCACTACGCGAGGATATTCATCACCGAACGATAAACCACGGTCCGTGCACTACTACGATGTATCTGCAAGAGATAGACTAACCACCATGATTACTCTATTCCTACTAAGCGCATATGCTAGCTACACATATGAATGAGGCACGCATCGAAGTAACTCAAAGTAAGGAAAAGACATGATTTATATCACCATCGAATGTAGAGTGTACAATTGCCTTGATGGAATCAAGGCATGGGCTCCGGAACTCCACCATGGCTTCACCACGTAGGGCCAACCATGGTGGCTAGGGCATGGCCTAGGCCATCTCCTAGGCAACTCGAGGACTTACGGCGGTCGTCGGCTTCCTCCAGTGCTTCTCCTTCGTGTCGGCGGCTCTCTGGTGAATGGATCTGAATGGTTCTCCCTCTTTGGGCGCCTAGGGGGTTGTATTTATACCCTTGGGGAGCCTTAGGGCGTGCTCCACCTTGCCTTGCACGAGATCTCCCTTGGGAGAGAAGCAAACTTGGTTTCCATAAGCTCAGCCTCGTCCAGATTTTCCAGATTCGCAGCCCTTCCTTGCCGGCACCATATCACCCACGTCCGGACTCCAAATAATGCAAGTTCGGTGTCCAAGTTGTGTGCCATGAAATTATCTCCAACTTTTGTATTCATTGCTTTCCTTGAAAACAAAGATAAGATTCCCAAAATAGCATCGGAAAATAATCTGTCTGATTTCGAACTTGTCTGCGCAGCTGGCATTTCTGGGGGCATATCTCCTAGCTCCTTGACCCGAATTGGGCCTTCCATATGTCCAAATCAAAGCTATCGTCGAGGCCCACAACTTTGGTAGTCAAACTTTTGCCATTAGAGGCCATTTAAGTCTCCGAATCTGCACTGAAAAATCATGCTGTTCTGGGCTGCGAGAATATCCCTTGGGCTGAGTTGATCTCGTTCGTAAACCTCCAAGTCCCCGAAGTTTTACGTGTTGACGCTTCGGTCCTTGGGCCATTTGGAGTCTTGTTCACTTCGTGTCTTGACTTGTGACGGGCTTCATGATCTTCTCATAAAATGCTTGATGAACTTTACCTGAAAGTACTCCTTTAAGCGCTTGAATCATGCGTAAACAACATACTCCAAAAACCACATGCGAGTGCGAACTTGTCATATCAAGGGGGTTAGTACCGTTAGTTAGGATATCAAATATGTGCAAATGTTGATGGTAAACTCATAGCTAGGTGTACGAAAATCGACCGTCAACAGTCACCAGCATGGATGCCAAAGAAGAAAAACAATTGATTATCACGAGCACCGCTGAGGCGTTCTTGAATCTCAGCATCTTCCTTAGAAGAAATAGGCCCAAGAATTTCGTTGGCCCTAGCTTCAATTTCAGCAACATTAACATCTACATAACAGAATAAAAGAAAAGCATCAATAAAACTGCAAACTAAAAGAAGATAGAAGCTTAAGAGAAGTGAGAAGTGGATACCGTTCTTCTCCAAGCGGAAGCTTCGGGTGAAGTCTGGAATCTTGATAGAAGAGGAGAAGTCGTTCCAGGCGGCAATGGACCACCCAGCGCGAACAGGGAATACCTTCGCACCAATGTACTCCTCAACAAGATCACGGGTCGCATAGGTCTTTGCAAGTTCTTGAAAAGCAGTGAGGAAAAGACGATCTAAATCGCCATCCTCGTAAGCAGTGCCAACGCCCTTCGGCAAATTCTCAAGCTGGGTGCAAACAAGGGGAAGCTCTTCGTCTTCGACAGTGTGGTAGAACCAATAATGATTCCAATTTTCATCCCATTTGTTCTTGTAGCAGACAACGGGCACATCAACATCACTGCGATACTTAAAATTGAGAGAAGCAAACTGGGCTTCCTCACGAACAAGAGCACCATCAGCGACCCGATCTACTTTCAGAGGTTGATGATGCACGGTGTGCAATCTCACGAAGTTAGCAGCAGAAGGAGCCACTGCCATGGTCTTGCACGCCCACATATAAACACTAAGCCGAAGAATGGCATTAGGAGTGAGATGGTGAAGATACATCCCAAAGTTCCGAAGAATAGAAACGACAGCCCCATCAAGAGGAAAGCGAAGTCCGGCAGTGAACAGGTCGCGAAAAACCACCACTTCGTTGGGACGAGGCGGCGGAACAGTTTCAGAGCCAGGGGCTCTGCCTTTCCCTTCCTTAATATATTCAGAGGTCACAAACTCTGCTAAAAGACCCTCTAAAACTTTGCTGCGCCCGAAGACGAGGTGGGCGGAGATCTATAAGCCTTGGGAGCCATGGACGCGAAGTAGCAATGAAGCGAAGAAGGAAACTACAAGGGCGCAAAAGACAATAAGAAAATAAACAAAAGAAAGGGATGGAAAAAGAGAAAGGAGGAGAAGACACCAATGAAACGAAGGCACCAGAGATGGAGACGAAAGCTTTAGCTCTCGTGAAGACAAAGGTCTAGCAGCAAAGGATTTACCACGGTGAAAACAATCAGGGGCAGGGGCAAACCTTGTATAGGCCGCCAAAGGAGGAAATCTCGGAGATCGTGTAGCGAGAAACGTGGCAAAAATCTAGGACCACAGGTATGAGGTGGCGAAAATCACGGAGCTTCGCGGATAAACATGCAAAACAGTAAAACAGTAAAAAAATCCGAACAGTAAAAGACATAGACGAGCCGAAGAGGGGAGGCGCTTTGGAGCGAAACATTTTCACCCGTCACGAAGAGGTTTTGCTAGTTCGGCTCATCCTAGGTTGAAACCCTCACTAGCAAGGGGCTGAATGTTGGGGTAAATATTTCGTAACGAACCCCTCTCTTGTATCTTCGGCTCATCGGAGAAGACCGGGGCCTATTTTGGTTCTTGGCTTGGCTGTTTCAGGAAATGACCAGAAGCCCGGCCAACGAAGGGTAGGCGAAGAGCGACGAGCGAAGACAGACTGAAGCTCAGCATCTTCGTCCGCGGGAGCGGAGTTCGCGCGCGAAGGTGCGAAGAAGAAACCGTTGCGGAAATGAATCAGGATAGGGTGAAAAGGCCGCACGGAGAAGAGCTGCCAAGGGCACACTTCGGGGAAGATGACCTATGCGAAGCTTGATGAATCACGCTGAAGATAGAGGGTGAAGAGCGCAGAGATGAAGAGCCGGCGAAGATTCGAGGGCAAGCGAAGGGAAAGCCGAAGAGTTCAGGCCAAACAAGAAGGCTAACGAAGATTGAGATGCCATGTGGGCGGAACACATGGGCGACAAAGTGTGTAAAGTGAACATCCAGAAGTGTGTGAGTACGGGCCCTGCGAGGTTACCAAAATACCCCTGAGATGCTTCGCACAATGTAAAAAAGCGATGGTAAGTGTTGTAAAGCGTAATTGTTACGGGCCTATAAAAAGGACCCGACGGTAATGAAATGGGGGCGATTGGGGAGCGGCTGGGCTTCATTACGCTCAGTCGAGTTCGAGTGTTTATTCTTCGGTGTCTTAGCGTTTTTCCTTTCCTTAGCTCGTTTCAACTGTTGGCCCCTCTTCGGGGAAGATTTTTATCCCAACATCGGGGTTCCATAACCGCCGGCTAGTAAATTTCTCGGTTTGCGTGTCGGACCTCGGATGGTTGCGCAAATGGGGGTACACAAGGATTTATACTGGTTCGGGCCTCCTCGAGAGTAACACCCTCGCCCGCCATACGGGCTGTGTTAGTTGCATCGATTTGTAGTAGGGGGTACAAATGGGCGGGAGAGGGAGCTCGATCCCAAGTCTCTGTAGAGTGTTGGAGCCATGGATGGCTGAAGGTAGGAGAAGAAGAATGAGTGAGAGAGAGAGTCTATGTTCCTCCGGGGAGGAAAAGGAAGAAGTAAAAGTAAAAGTTTCCCAGTAGAGTCCCTGCCTCTCCTTTTATAAGACAAGGGGAGCAGGTTACATCATTGTGATAGTACAAGCCAGGGAGAGAGAGAAAGAGAGTGAATGCACTTGGTCAAAAAGGGGAGCACGGGAGGAGCTTTTTACTCATGCCGCGGGTCCCGTCCTCGCTTGATGTCTTTGTTGCGTGTGGTTGCCTGTCCTGGTGCCACCCCTTCCCACGCAAGTGGCAGGAGCATTGAATGCCTCTGGCAATGAGGACTCAAAACTACTCGGGAGGGCAGCCAACTAGTCGGAAGTGGCCTGGCAGGTGTGTACGTGAGGTGATGGCCTTGATTTTTGGCTGTTTTCCCTCACAGAATTAAATCCTAGAATACCCCTTGGTTTTTGTGGTTGTTTTCCTTCATAGAAATAAATCTAGAAAACTATCAAAAATACTCGGGGGCCGTCGTGGCTGTGAGATGCGCTCGTACTCGCTGTCTTCGGGTACCCATAATATTGGGTACCGTCACCCCCTCTCACGTGGTAGTGGAGAAGGCCAACACGATGGGCCTGCAGTGGTGGCACGTGGTGGGTCGGGCTTGCGACGACGATGTGTGTGGCGAGTGGCAATCACAACCAGATCCGGAGAGGTGTGGTCGGCCGCGGTGTGCGGCGGCCAGGCAACTCGTATATCATGGTGGGAGTACACATGTTGCAACTCGTATCAAAATGCCCGAGGGTTCCCGAAGAATAAATTTCAGCAAATTAAAAAGCAGTTGACTTTCAAGAGACATATTAATATCCAAGACATTCTAATCTCAAGAGCATTGATGTTCCAGTATAGAGGAAGATACATATGAACATCAAGAAGATTTGAAGAAAGAATTTCCTCACTACCTGGCTGTGAACACAAAATTTTGATTTCATTTTTTTTCTTTTATACAATTTTTATTAAATGTAAAAACTTGATTGGTTGAAGTCAAATACAATTTTATTAAATTCAAACTGTACACATTTATTTTTTGAGTTTTGTTTTTGCTTGTTTGAAGTGAGTTTTGAACTGGAAACTAAATCTCAATTCAAATCTGGTTTGTAAACTACCTAGAGAAGGCATAGCCTAAATTCTAATAACCCTTGGCGCTGGGCCGATTTAACATGTAAAGCTACTGTAGCTAATAAGTTCCAGCCCAAGTAGCAAATTTTCTCCATACAGTCCCTAGGCCTTATCTTGGCCCAGCTCGGCCCCTGCTAATAACAAACAAAGGCTGAAACCCGCTTGAGAGATTGTCCGACCCATCCAGGGGTCCATCGCAAGAGGCTCCTTCGTGGATTGGCTCATCGATGATGGAGTCTCTGGTGGCCCATTTCCAAACAACCGTACATCTCGCGTAGAGCAACTCCAACAGTTTGCCAAATCAACTTGGCATCCATATAATTTTGGCAAAACAAGAAAAATTGGCCTCCAACAGTTTGGCAAACCAACTTTGTAAAAATAGAAACTTGGCAAAACTCACCTTCCCGCGCGCCTGATGTAAGTTTTCAAGAGGTGGAAGGGTACAAACATAATTTTGTTTCTCTCAGGATTCATGATGTAAGTTAGATCTGGATTTGGCAAGTGAATTATGTCAAACTGTTGGAGATGAACTCTTTTTTTACTCTGCATATCTTTTTAGAAGTTGGCAAAACACAAGATTTGCCAAGTAAAATTTGGCAAACTCTTGGAGATGCTCTTACCCGTCAGAGTTCTGCCATCAGCGGTGTCCGCCGCCTTCTGCCCAACACTTTGGCCACGACGCATGCAGTTGGTGCCTTGGGTTGCCGACAGAATTCTTAGAGCATCTCCAAGAGTTTGCCAAATTTTACTTAGCAAATCTTGTGTTTTGCCAACTTCTAAAAAGATATGCCAAGTAAAAAAAGAGTACATCTCCAACAATTTGTCATAATTCATTTAAACTTACATCAGGAATCCTTCTCTATTCTTTATTTCTTTTTTCACCCTCCCACCTATAGGGAAACGCCAATGGCAACAACGATCCGCGCGTGCATATATGCGCGCGGGGAGGTGAGTTTTGCCAAGTTGGTTTGCCAAACTGTTGGAGGCTAATTTTTCTAGTTTTGCCAAAAAATTAGATGGATGCCAAATTGGTTTGCCAAACTGTTGGAGTTGCTCTTAGCATCCTATCATCACGGTGAGCCCTTCCCCCTTTCTCTTTGGTTGTTTGCAAATGAGTTTTCTTGGAATGGAATCAAATTGGATTGATAGACAGCTAGGTCGAGTATCGGTGGAATGGATATGCAGTGCAGATGCTGGGAAAATATAATGAGCACTAGTAGGGTTAGGGGCTTCAGTCCCGGTTGGTAGAGGTCTTAGGTTTCTCCAGTCCAACCGGCACTAATGATGAGAGACAAAAGTCCCCCCTTTTAATCCCGAGTGGTATTACGACTCGGGACTAAAGGGGTTTCCAGAAAAACAAAAAAAGAGCAGGAGCACATCCGCGCCCCCACCTGCCTACATGTTCTTCAGCTCAATTCAATTTCACCTCTTCGAACACGAACTCAATTTGCACATATAAAAAATCATACATGTTCTTCACCACAAAAAATCATACATGTTCTTCACCACAGAAAATCATATAAGTTCTTCACCGCAAGTTATATCTCTCGAACTCATACAAATCAATTCATACAAGATTTACATAACACGAGTTTGATTTCATTCACACAAAAGATTCGTAACACAACACGTCCGATTTCGCATTCACACACAAGATTCACAACACAAAAAATTAGAAACAAAAATCAACAAAATCTTACAACTCAGGACCCTACGCCGCTCAACCAACCCTTGACGCCCGAGCTCCGGCCCGGCCGGCCGGCCGGGAGCCGTGAGCCGTCAGACTCTACGGCCGGAGCCGAGCCGGGTCGCGCACCCTCCGCGCCACCCGGGCCGCCGGCCCGCTCACGCTGCCGCTCGCCTCCTCCAACCAAGGAGAAGATAAGGTAAAGAAGATAGAAAAAGAAAGAGATGAATGGCTCATGGTGGAGGACAGGAGAAAACTATAAGGAAGATGTGAAGAAAGAGGGTGCGTTGAGTCTCAGGTGGGAACACCACTCGGGACTAAATCTTTTGTCTCGGGTGGGAACACCACCCGGGACTAAAGTTTGCTGCCAATAATAAAAGCCGGTAGCTGTTGGGTGTGTGGCCTTTAGTCTCGGTTGGTAATACCAACCAGGACTAAAGGGTAGGAGGCGTCCAAGACTATTTCAGGCCACGTCGACGAAACGCCTTTAGTCCCGGTTCCAAAGTTGAACCGGGACTAAAGCGGCTTACCAAAGCCCTCCGACTCTACCAGTGGTGGAAATGCCACAGCCAGCAAGAACGGAGAACACCGGAGATGTTTTCGTGGAGAAGGGATGTCATGCAGTTGTTCATGTTTTGCGCGCTCTTCTTGTGTTTGTGCTTAGAACAGAATTTGATTCATCAATGCAAGTCAACAATATGTCTACTCGAGACTCGAGTCATATCACAGGAACTTTCGGTACATGGAGATGCAACACCTGGCTTGGGGTGAAGTCCGTGTTCTCTCACTTGGTCACCAAATTGATTCACTAAACATCTTATCGCTTCAAAGCCACACCTCTCTTCAAATTAAAACAAAGGCAAAAACTGATTCTTCAGTGTCAAATTTGTGCACTACCATCGAGGAATACGAGGACAGTTAGAACTCCTTATATTGTGGATGAAGGGAGCATATACTAAGAATAATTAATTGTGTGTTATCTTATTATACAATGTTTTGTCTTAGAGTTGTGTGTTTCAAAGAATTATCAGTTACAAACTTACATGTATGACACGTCCAAAAAGTACAGCCGATCGAGAGAAGTTTTCTTCCATCATTATAGAAATAAAGGAGATGGATGGACCTCACAACAGATATCGGCAGTACCTGTTCGCTTGGCTTATCAGGCACCAGCCGGCATTACTTTTCTCTCAGAACAAACCAGCCACCAATACTTTTCTCTCAGAACAAATCAGCATCAGCCACCAGCCACCAGTCAAACGAACAGGCTGGTGACAACATGCATGAGCAACAGATATATAGCCGACATGTGTGTTTCCGGTAGTGCAGCGAACAATACTTGTCTCTCAGAACAAACCAATATCAGCCACCAGCCACCTCGGAAACTCGTGATTTGATTTCTCACCCGAGCGAGGTAGTACAGGATTTTCCAAAAAAAAAATTGCGAGGTATTATAGGAGGCATGCTTAAATGACAAGCGTTCTTCATTCAAAATTATATTTCAGATATGCTTTGGTTAAGTCAAACTTGTCTTGCTTTTGATAAATTCATATAATTAATTAAAAAGATGACAACTTCTACAACATTAAAAAAGCCAATCAAATCCTGGAACATTGGAGAGCATGCATGCGTGTTGACAGGGACTCCCTCTGTTTCATAATACTTGCATTGTTGTTTAACTTTTCTAGATATATTCCCTTTGCTATGTATCTAGATGTAAGTATATATCTAGGTGCATAGCAAAATGATTGTATTTAGAAAAGTCAAAACGACAAATATTATGAAACGGAGGGAGTAGTAAAGATTAGGAGAAAAAATTTATCTTTCACTGTTTACCAGTGTTCTCCTACAATAACAATTTGTTCTCCTGCAACAACAATTTCCAGGAAGTTTAAAAATGCGTCAAGCTTCAAATGTCGACTCTATGAAAAAAATACCAAAAAACTATTAAGTCTCCAAGATTCATTAGAGCAACCATACCCAAGAAACCTAGGAGGGTCAAGACGAGTTTCGCATAAGGTGTATAATAATTTACATTACAGAAATATTATATCCTAAAAACTTTTATAAAATTTGCTTTAATTCGGAAACTTGACTTGAGTGTTGCTAGAACCTCACATCTAGGAAGACGATCCATTTTTTCCATAAGTCGAAAGGATCATAAATTTATTTCTGAGTTTCTTGTTTTCATAGCGTGAGATTTAAACAAAAAAGTTAATTCTCAATTCAAATATGGTTTTTAAACCAATGATAATAGATTGTAACCCACCGAGGATCATCCTGGCTTTGGTCCCTGGATCATCTTGTATTTACTTGGGCCTGCTAGCAGGTTGTTAGAATTGTGTGGCCCAGATCGGCCCAGCGCAAGAGCTACCCTTCCCCTCCCCCTTCCTCGGAGGCTCGGACCATTCCAGAGTTCCGCCGCCGGCCAGGGCCGCCGTCTTGACTGCCCGGCACGCTTTGCTCCTCCATCTCGCCATTGCAGTGCCGTAAGCGGCAAGGCCATTGCAGTGCCGGTACAGAGCCAACTCGGGAAGGGAGCGCAGCTGCAGGTGGAACGAAAGAGAGCGAGGGGTCGTCATGGAGGCGCCATGGCTGCAAGTTAATCGAGTGAGGGGCAAGAATGCCTGGAGCGGACTCCGGCGGGGTGCGCTCTCTCCTGGCCCGTGACCTCTGTGCTGAGCCGGCGGAAAGGTGGACGAGCGGAAGGTGTTTGAGAAAATGCCGCTGCAGGCGGGAGCCTCCCAGAACGCAGGCACGCAGCCGGTGCCTCGGATCGCCGTACCATCAACACGGTGAGCCCATTCGCTTGACGTTTTGCCATCGGTGGGCTTGGAATATTATCAAATTGGATTGGCAGCCAGCTGGTGTCCTGTACCGTTGGAATGGCTCTGCAGCGCAGGTGTTTGTGAAAATTCTGCAATAAGAAGTCAATTGGTCTTTGAGACCGTGCTGGGATAATATATGAGGTCGGCGTGTAATGACTGCCAGAGTACCAGATGTTTTGTGGAGAATTTTTCGTTTTGCTGTGGTTGTGTTTCTGCGTTCAATGAAATCTGGTACCATTAAATATTCAAGGAAGTCAACAGCTCAAATATGAACATTCCAGTCGTATCACTGGAACTTTCAGTCAATGGAGATGTGACACCTGGCTTGTGGTGACTGGGTCACTGGAACTTTGGCTGCGTTCGGCAGGTCTTGAAGAAGAGAAGCCGACAGTTTTATTGTGAGAAGAAAATCGTGTGCTTGGTTCTGATTTGTTCTGAGAGAAAACTACTGTAGAAGAAGCCGAAAGAAGCAAGCCGAACGCTCTCTTTCTCAATTGGCTGTTTTCAGGTCAACAGTCAAAGTCACTGTGTTTATAGAAAATTAAGATCTCTAGTACTTTGGTTCCATTTCATGAAGCTCAGTCCTCTTCTTCTGGGGTCTCTAAGGTAGACCTGCCAGAAAACCAACCCAGAAGAGCATGGCGCTGTGGAGTGGTGTTAGTCAGGTGGCCAGCATCGCGCAGCTCACAGGGGTGGATGCTTATGGGCTCATCTCGATGATTGTGGAGGCTGCGCGGACTGTTAAGAGGAACCGGGACACCTGCCAGCTGCTTGCACGCCGTGCAAGGATGATCGGGGACCTTCTGCAGCAGCTCGAAAGGACACAGGTGATGCAGCACATGGAGATGAGGAACCCAGTTGAGCATCTGGAGGAGACGCTTCGACAAGCATACATTCTCATCACGTCCTGTCGTGACAGTGGCTACCTGCACAGCTGCTGTATGGGAGGGAAGCAGGCTGATCTGCTCCGTGAAGTACAGAATGAGATCACCTTCTATCTCCAGCTTTTCCCCCTTGTCAGCTTTGTCGACAACACCCGTACTTGGGAGCGGCTTCTGAGCAGAGCTTGTCCTCTGTGCTCAAGGGTATGGATTTCATCATGGGAAAGTTTGCAAGACTTTATTGTGTTTTAGAAAGACCATTTTTTTCCATAAAGAAAAAGGAACAGCTTTTCTAGCAGATGAGATGCTCAACTCTGATTCTTAATGCAAACATCATTTTTTTTATAATGATTTTGTTGGTCAGGGACTAGCCTACTGAAATTATATTATTACACAACTCAAAGTCTCAAGATCATGCAGCTGCTGAAATATATATTGGTTGTAATAAAAATCTAACTCAAAAGGAACTTATTTAAGTAGTACTGTCCAATAGATACAAATCATGTCAAGGGACATTTGTAAATACTTAGTCCATTTACAATTCCTCTATATAAAATTAAGATTCAAAATGTTAATGGCAGTTTGTTGCTGTAATATTTTCTAATATATAACTTACGAACCAAGGATCTTATTTGCTTTCTTTTTCCTTTTTGCACCACTAAGGAAACTACAGATGTGTTACATGCAGTACATCATGCAGAACATGAAGAAAGGTATGGCATATCTATGGTGTCCCTTTTTACATATCAAATTTATTGACTCCCTTCTCTTGTGCATCAGACATTGTAATCCTGATTCATTTTGCTGCTATATATTTAGATTGTAGACTGAATGATGCACTAAACATCTTATCTCAGTTTAAAGCCAACCAATGAAGGGCTGTGATTGCTCAGTATGAATTTTTTGTTGTAGCCTTGCATAATATGGCTCTGTGTACTATTCTGGTGCTGATGCTTGTTCTTACAACTTACTCCGTAGCCGTCACCATGTGTGACACTGATTATGTGACACTCATAAAGAAAATTGTGTCATCCACCCTACCCATAAACACAAACAGAATTTGATTTTCAACAGCCAAATTGCTGAGTTCCTCTATTCATATATGGCCTATCATATTTTACATGTGTGCTACTATATCAGGCTCAGAGCAGAGGCCCTCATGGCTGCTAAATTTGAAAATGTGGAAACTGATCCTCCCTTGAAACCTGAGGAAGAGAAAACAGAAGGTATACTCATGCACTTACTCCACAGTTATGCAATATTGTCTAGTAGCTGCCAAATTTTGTCTAGAGTCTAGACACTTGCATCAATATGTGAAAATATACATTCAAATATCTGTTGTACATTGATGCTTTTTCCTTTTGATACAGGAGTATAACATAAGCATAATCTTCTCGAAATAATCATTGCATGTATTTATAACCCATGTCATGAACATACCCACTGACTTACCTATTTGTCATCCTGTAAATTTTGGTTTAGAGAAAACAAGTTTGAAGTTACGAAAATGTTTTGATATAACGACTTCCTAGATTGGTTCCTTTATGAATCTATTGAATACGTGCATTTGATTTTAGACAAGACAGGGAAGCCTCAAGTTATTGCTGTAGTTCAGTTGTATTGTAGTCACAATTTTTTTTTATTATGTGGATGCTAGGTCTCATCCGTGTATATATTTTTTTTAAACTCTTTCAAACAACTATATTCCATAAAGCAGTGACAAGCTGCGATTTCCTTTGAATTAGGCCAAGTTATGAACATGAGAGAACTTGAAAATCTCATTTGTGGTGCAAAAGGAGCACAATTATCGCATTTTAGCTTCTCTCAGATTTTGGCTGCTACAGACAACCTATCAGAAAGAAATTTGGTGGGAAATGGTGGATTTGGCTACGTTTACAAGGTAATGTTTTCTCGAGAGAATCTCTATTCTGAGATAAGTTACTGAACTGCTTAAAAACTTCTCTAAATGCATCTCCACCTGGGGTGGGGCTTCTCAAGCATAGTATCTTACTTGCTTCGTGAAGGTTAATCCAGAAACTGCGCTCAAGTGGGCTGTTAATCACTGACAACGGCAGTTTATATTTTTTATACCTAAGAGATTATTTAAGCTCCATCATACATTTTTAGATGTGTACTTTAATACTGGCATTCAATCTTTTTAGGGAAAACTCTCTAATGGTCTTGATGTCGCAGTCAAAAGACATGATACATCTTCATTTCAAGGTCCACATGAGTTCAGAACTGAGATTGAAGCCATTCCATATCTTCAACACAAAAACATAATTGATCTACTTGGGTATTGTGTTCAAGGAGAAGAAAAAATAATTGTCTATGAATACATGCCAAATAAATGTTTGGCATCTATCATTGAGGGCAAGTTTACATTAACATCAATGCCTCTTTCATCTTCTCAGTTCATTATGCAGGAAGTTACCACTCGATGATTTCTGCTACAAATGCATTGATATTTTTGTAGATGAAACAAAAAGGGGGTTGCTAAATTGGTCTAAGCGTCTTCAATTAATCAAAGGGATAGCAGATGGACTTGCTTATCTGCATGGGCATTCTCGTATGTGTATCGTGCACAGGGACATAAAAGCAAGCAACATCCTACTGGACCACGAAATGAATGCTAAGATTTCTGATTTTGGTCTGGCATTAATGTTGGCTCCAAATACAACTGCAGAGGTGGTTGTTATGGGCACATAGTAAGAGCTCATCTGATACAAGAATGAAATAATCAACACAACCTTCTTATTTTTCATTTTTAAGTCTTTGCACACAACCTTCTTATTTCTCTCCATCTGCTAGTGGCTATGCAGATCCAGAATATGCTACTACTGGAATTATCTCGGAGAAGGCAGACGTATATGGCTTTGGTATAGTACTACTTGAGATAATTAGTGGAAGGCTAATTCGGTCTTATAAAATGAAAGCAGAGGGCACTCCAAAGCTACCACTTCCTGATTATGTAAGTATTTTTTATTTAAAATATATCATGCCCAACACTATATCTTAATTTGCTGCATATTAATAATGTGCCAGCCCTTCTTGTTATCAAGAAAAATGCCAAGTTCGATGACCTTTTTATCTGAGTTCCTTTTGTAGACAAGTAGAGTTCTTGAAAATAGTCGAGAACGAACTATGATGGATCATGACTGCGAAATTGTTTCTGTGTATTGTTGCATCTGTGCTCCAACAACTTGTAACACTAGATAGCCCCTCTGAGTGGCATAACCTCTTTTGACGCTTCAAGAATTTGACTCTTCCAATAGATGTCATTGAGGAATGGTGTTCTTTTAATCCAAAACATCATGGAATTCTACTATTTGTTGCAGGCGCACACTTACAGCAAGAAGATGCACAAGCTTGTTGATCCACTACTGGGTGCTAAAGAGCATGAAAGAGCTGAGATTATTGAATGTGTCCGGGTGGCGCTGATATGCATTCACCATCTTGCCAAACATCGTCCTACCATGTCGGAAGTTGTCACCATGCTTGGAAGGATTAAGGCGATCCAGGCACATGGCAAATAGACCAGCCTCTTCGAGAGACTAAATCTGGTTGTGTTTCTTGAAGAGCCACAAAGGGGTAGTTGCAAGTATCAAGCTACTGCGAGTAATGCTTTGTCCCAGAGTCTTGTATGAATATAACAACAATGATATGTGATCATGGATTCATTGTGGTCATGTAAAACATTTCGTGGTGGTGGCCCTATTATGCATTCACCACTACGCCAAAGATTGACCTTCCATGTCAGAAGTCGTTACCATGCTTGGCAGCATCAATGTAGCTCAGGAACACATCAATAGATCATCAGCCTGTTGGTAAGGTTAGATCAGGTTATACTTTTGGAAAAACCCGCAGAAATAGTTGCTGTATCCAAAGTGTGAACTAATATCTTTTTTTTTATATTGACTGGTATGGAGATGCTAAGTTTGCGAATTGATCATGATTCGTGTAAACACTCACAGATACATAGTTTTTTTTTCCGAAATCACAGATAGATAGTTGTAGTCAAAAATTTTTCAAGTTGGGTGAGCTGAGAGACTGAGTCCAACTTAGAGAGCTGGTAAGTGATACCGTTGTGCGCCTGCTTTTAGTACAGTTACTACTCCCTCTGTTTGCGTTTATTAGGCGTGCCACGTTTTTCAGCTTTTTCGTTTATGTAAGGCGCAGACTCTCGGGATCCAGCATGCACGCGCACCATAAATGTTGTTCGAAGTATTTTCATCCAATCAGGTGCTAGCACTAGCAAAGCGATAGGCCTGGAGAGCTCGCTGCTTGCAGCACTTGGGTGAATAATTAATCACGAATAGGGGTGTCTTGGTATCTGTGTATATCACTGGCGCGCCTAATAAACGCAAACGGAGGGAGTAATGCTCAGGGCCTCAGCATAATCTTGTTGACAAATTGATCAGAGCGGAGCTGATCGGGAGCTCCTTAGAAGGGCCTATACCTTCAGCGCTGGTCGAATTTTATTTTTATTCTAGTTTATTATAAGTCTAATCACCTGCCCACTAAGCCTATCATAAATTGCTACTGTGATCTGTTTCGAACTTAGCTCGGTTTGACTTTTCTAAGTCAATATCTAGGTGTATATTAGCATCTAGACATACACTTTATCTAGGTGTATAGAAAAGTTAGAATGACATGCAATTTTGAACGGAAGGAGTATCTTGCCAAAATCACGGTCAATCAGCCTGGCGTTTCTGTACAGGGAAGACCCAAGACTGATGAGGAACCAACCAAATCATGGATCCAACTTCGAAATTTTGAAAAAGTAAAATTCAATTTCAAAATCATGCCTACTACTCTATACAAGCTTTGAAGCTTCCTGGAAACCCGGCCTCCTCCACGTTTGGCGCCAAACACGTCAGCATGACAGTTCAGAAAAATCAAAACATCTTGGACTTCTCTGCTACATCCTCCCAAACCATGGCCTTTTTTAAGCTCCCAATCCCCATCTTCCTCAATCCTCATCCACCCACCACCAAACCAAACCAGAGGCAAAGAAAGGGTCGGACATGGCTCTGGCGGCCAGGTCGCCACGGTGGCGCAGCTGGTGGATCTCGACGCGTACAGCCTGATCACCATTTTTCGTGGGGTCCAAAGAATTTTCGTCTGTCAGCTATATCTCATGTTTTCGTCGACCAAGTGAACGATATCTCATGTTTTCTTCCATCAGTTTGATGAAATTAAAATTTGTCCACTCAGTAGACATTCGGGGCATATTATTTTAGAAATTCCCTAAGACGGGGTAACATTTTGTAATTTCAAAAAAATGGTATTGAAAAACCTTCTTGCCTGTTTCCTTCATTTCCCAGACAGGAATATCCTTTTCTTTCTCAACTTCTAAGTACACCCTTCTTTTTTTCTTTTTTCTTTTTTTTTGAGAATAAGGTGCACCCTTCTTTCAGAGGTTTTCCTGTGTTCGTATAAAATTATTTCTCCTCCTTCCACTTAATCCTAGGAAGAAAATTTTGAATTTGCATCTCCAACTGTTATATAGGTCAATCCAGATTGTTGTCTTGCCCTTAGCTTTTCAATTGCAGTCAAAGCTAAGAATCTATTTTTGACAGTGTTCTCGAACCACATACAAAATCCAAATCAATTGCCTTGCTGCAGCCAATAATACTTTGTTGCTTCCAATAATTGACTTCGCCCAATATCAGTCTTTTAGCTGTTCCATTCATTTTTGTGTGCAGCCTCAAAAAATGGATTGTGCTGACCTCTGAATCCTCTTATCTGTGACAAAAAGGACTCGAACCTGCTGGAAGAATGTTAATTTTATGGCAGACGAGTTATAACTATTTGGTAAAGTTTTCATGCCTCGAGATGGCACTTTGTCCATGTGACACCAACTAGTTAGCGATCCTATCGATGCGCTAAATGATTCCTGTTCGGCCTTTAGCCAGACGTACGTGACCCGAGGGATAGAGTTGGAGAGTCAAGTTCGCGTTGGTGCGCCCCCACCCCACCCCACCCCAACCCAACCCAACCAGCAGTCCACTTCCACGAACTCATGCTGCTAGATCTGAAACTCATCGCCAACGAGCAACCTCTCTCTCTCTCTCTCTCTCCAGGTTAATTAGTGATACTCTTGCTTTGTTACTTCACATATATATCAAATCGTTCGCATACTGCCTTGGGACGATTGGGGAATACATAGTTGATTGTGCCTCATCTTGTCGTCCAATCATTGAAATGCGCGTAGCGTGGATTAGTTTCAATCTCTTCCGAACTTCCATTTCTCTTCCAACAAGATGTCAATAGCTCTGTGGAACCTCTGCGATCTATCTGTGGGCATCGCTGGATGCTTGCAGTAAGCCGTTGACCAACGGTTGCTCTGCTCCTGGCGTCTGTCGATGATGTTCATCACAATCTGTTGTCTTAAGTGGAGGAATTTGTATTTTTGTAGCAGGAAGGAGATCAATCTGATATAAGGCTAGCTGGTTGGCTATATATAGAAGCATATATATATATAAGGATTCTGTATATATGGATTTTCGACTACATTTGCTTGAAGCTATCACAGACAATTTCTCAGAGCAACGAAAAGTTGGTAGTGGCGGGTATGGAAATGTTTACAAGGTATGTATGACTAATCTTTGTGTTTCCTCTACATCGTCACAAATGACTAGAAACCTGCGGTCCATATTAACAAGTCATCAATTTCATCAACAGGCGGTGTACAATGGGCAAGAGATTGCTGTGAAGAAGCTTCATAATAACTTGCAAAGATTGGATGATAAGGAATTTGAAAATGAATGCCGTAACCTTGTTAAGCTCGACAACCATCCAAATATCATACGGTTAATTGGCTACTGCCACGACTCACATGGTAAGTTCGTTGAGTACAATGGCGAACTTGTTTTGTCTAGCTAGAACACTGGGTCGACTTTTGTGCTTTGAATATATGGAGGGTGGAAGCCTTGATAAATATATTACGGGTATGATCAATGCTACACCACGTTATTAATTACTTTACACAGCTGGACAAGTGACATAACTTTATATGTTATTCTTTTCTTATTTTTTAGATGAATCTTCCGACCTTGATTGGCCCACATGTTACCAAATTATTAAAGGGATTTGTGAAGGTTTAAATCACCTTCATAATGTCCAGGAAAAACCTATTTTCCATTTGAATCTGAAACCTACAAATGTATTGCTGGATAAGAACATGACGGCTAAAATTGCTGGGTTTGGTTTGTCGAGGCTTGCTGCTTCAGATCGAACCCGTGAAACTGAGCTTCTTAGAGGAAGTATGTAAGTTGACGCATCCTCAGGCCAAATTCCCCATGTTATATATATTATTACATTGCATTATATATTTGCGATTCTAACACCCTAGCCGTATGATTATATTGATGCTGCTGAAATCATGCAGTGGGTACATGCCACCAGAATACGTTGAAAGTGGCCTTATATCAAACAAGTTTGATGTCTTTTCTTTGGGAACAATAATTATTGAAATGATGGCCGGATCAAGTGGGCGCTACTACCGCGACAGCATGTATCCCGAAGACTTCATTGAGCATGTAAGGAAACTTTATATATATATATATATATAATTTCAATTTGATCGTGGTTCCCTTTTTTTGGTTTTACTATATGTAGTACAAATTTCATAGGTAAGTGAAATTTGGAAGAAAAAGCTGCAACAAACACTGACGTCTTCATCATGGGAAATAGAAACCTCACGAGTAAAGACGTGTGTTGAAATAGCTTTAAGATGTGTGGAGCCTGACCGTAACAAAAGGCCTTGCATAATTGATATTGTCAATGAACTTGGAGGACCAGAAGCACCAACGAATATCAAAATACCAATTTCTGTTCAGGTATGGGTATGGCCATTGTATTATGATCATTACTAGCTGTCAATCCTTGCATTCGCATATATAAGCAATAAATCTAGCCTTTTTATTACTTAAGATTAGGCTTTGTTACGGTACTTGGATAGTACCGGAAGGTACTGGATAGTCTTGTGTTGTGATTTTCGCACCAGCTAACTTGATAAAAATTAAATAAATAAAATTAGTTGTTGGGTCGACCAAACTGGTTATTCCCAGTAATACATAATACTACCATCAGGTTGATGGCTCATGTTAATTACAAGCACTTTAAATTTTCTAATTATGAACAATTTTCCATTACTTGGTATGTCCTACTTGTAAGGTCAGTCTCAGTGGCAATTTCATGGGCGTTGTTACCTAGACTACCACGACATCTTTTTTAACATTTAGATTGGCCTCATTCTCTCACTCATCTCGCACAATTATTACCTGATGCTCAGTCTAGACTCTCATAGCATACAGTAAGCACAATTAATAAGGGATGTCTAAGGTTGATCTGAATGGGGATCGGAGTTTCACATTTCATGACATTAAATTCATTGCCACATCAGCAAAATTGTTGACTTGGCAAGGTAAATGATATATGGAGTTTTGTTAGATGAGAGAGGAGTTTTATCTCTGTGACACTCATCTCACGCAATTACCTGATTCTCAGTCTAGACTGAGAACTAGGTAAATGTGCATGAAACTATGCATTTAAACTAGCCTCTGCATTGTATCTCAAAGTATGTATATCCGTAGTCACTTGGCTTAATCTTAATCTAATTCATTTGGCTTCTGCATTGTGTAATTAGGATGAACATAAACGCGATAAACCGATTGACTTGGATGATTTGGTACATGACGTGAGTGCGGAGCCGATAAATATACCACTAGCACGTCTACAAGACATCACACTGAATTTTGCTAATGGACGAAAAATTGGTCAAGGAGGATTCGGAATCGTGTACGAGGTAAAATGTTCCAAAATTTATCAGCCTTATATTTGTTTTCTCAAGTCAAAGCTAAATTTGATCAGAAATACCACTGAGACAAACTAAACAGGGAGTTCTTCAAACTGGGCGCATTGCTGTAAAGAGGCTTTTGAACAGCCATACAATTGAAGATGAACCATTTATACATGAGGCTAATTTTCTAATGAGTGTTAAGCACAAAAATATCGTGCGCTTTCTTGGCTATTGTGCTAATACAGAGTATAAAGCGATCAACAAGGAAGGATCAGGTGAAGTTGGAAATTATATGTATACTGAGATAAGAGAGAGATTGCTCTGTTTCGAATACATGAATAATGGAAGCCTCGACAAACAACTTGCTGGTACGACAGTTTGGCATATGTCGAAGTACTTTCTTTACTTGAAAATATACTTGATTATCTTCCTTTTTCCGACTTTCCATTATTGAAGAATCACAAGGAATAATCTGGACAAATAAAAAAGTTCCATCGAGTTCACTACGATGGATTTCAGGCTTATACTACTTTCTTTGTGCAGATGAATTACATGGGCTTGATTGGCATACCCGTTACAAGATAATTAGGGGAATTTGTGAGGGCTTGCAATATCTTCACAATGAAAAGCATATTCTTCATATGGACCTTAAACCTGCTAATATACTCCTAGATGATTTTATGGTGCCAAAGATTACAGATTTTGGTATATCAAGACACCTTGATGGAATTACACATGCAGAAACTCAACGATGTCTTGCATCACTGTAAGTTGAGGCATCTTCCAGAGATCACTTATTTCTTGCATATTTTAGAACACATTTTAATTTCTTTGATTCACATGTATATCTTTGCTTACATAGTAAAACATCTGAACTATATGTTACACATTTGATGCAGAGGATATTGTGCACCTGAATATTTACGCCGTGGTCATGTGTCATTCAAGTTAGACATTTTCAGTATGGGTGTTATAATAACAGATATTGTAACTGGACGTAAAGAAGAACCTGATCGCAAAAATGTAAGATATTCTTTATCTCACAGTTTCTAATTTTGTTGCTTCATGGGGCTCTTGATGAGAAAAGTATTAAGACCAATTTTGTATAGGATATACCAATAAAAAAATTTCACCAAAAAAAGCAAGCCTTCCACTTATATATCATTTGCTACTTCATTCCTGAGTATTATGTTTTTATTACTGTATGATATGTGTACACCGAAATAGATGCGGCTTGAAAAGTACTATTATTCCGTATCGTGTGCTGGAGACACATATATTACGGTAAATTAGTTGTTAGTTTTTTTTTAAAAAAAGTATTTGAAAAAATGGAAACACTGTTTTAAATGAAAAAAGTTGACTTGAACTAGAGTAAATTATTTCCACTATACACCAATTTGTATGATGGTATCACTTTGATCAAACAAGTTACAAATTGTGCAAATAGGTGAATAAACTTATCAAATATCCGCATGTATTGTTACATGTATACTGCACTAAGAATATTTCGCTACAATGCCCACCAGGAATGTAGTTTAGGTACCAAGTACTAATTTTGGAGAGATGGAGGGGCCAAAATATAGAGAAACTTTCTCGTAAATATCAGAATCATGCTCTGGGAGAAAATGGCTCTGGTATTTTTTTTATTAAACTACTGTTTGAATTTATATTTAAATTCAATACTGCTTTAGAACTTATTATGCGGTATGTATCCTTGCTCAGGGTATTCGAACTTTCAGGGTGAAATATTTCAGCATAATTGTAAATTACATTTTTAAATTTCATGGTAGGTACTTAGAAGATGGCGGAACAGGTGGAATAGAGCCGCCAAATATCCACCATTTGGATACCAACAAATATCAAAATGCATTGAAATTGCACAAAGCTGCATGATGGAAAACGCAAAACAAAGACCACCTATATGCGAAATAATCAGTGCCCTAGATGAAATGGAAGCAACGAATGAGCCAGCCAGTGCTGATGAATATACGGTTGGCCAGGTAAGACAGTAAATATGTTTCTTATTGTCTTGGACGTAAATACGTGAAGTACTCCCTCCGTTTCTTACTATGAACCTACATATATTACATCTAACACTAAAGGAAACCTGAAAGACGCCGAGTGTCAAGGAAGAAGCCGAGTGTTTTCTGTCGGACACTCAGCGTCTAGCCTTATTCGTCGAGTGTACACGAAAAACACTCGGCATCTTCCCGACACTTGGCGTCTAGCCTTATTCGCCGAGTGTCCCTTATTCACTGAGTGTCGGACACAAAACACTCGGCGTTATTTATTAGCCGAGTGTCTTAGTTAGACACTTGGCATCTACCCAAGTGTACACCGAGTGTCTGGGCTAGACACTCGGCATATACTTGTTTCCCGAGTGTCTAACTAGTAATTTGATTTTTTTCTCACCCTTGCCTTCAAACTTTTTCTTTAGTTCTCATACAGTAGTGCTAGGTACTCCATACTCAAATTTGACACATTTCTCGATCTATTTGCGATATTTAACTTATTAATTTCATTTAAAGGAATTTTTTGAATAAGTCAAATTTGAATTGGAAGTGATTACAATAATGCTATAAAATTAGTCAAAAAATTTTATTCAAGATACTTAGTTTTTTTTTGAGACCTTGCTCCTTAAATCAAAGGAAATTTTGCAAATCTTGTTCAATAAACATGATCATGAGGTTGTGGCCAAATTGTTTTTAAATTCTAAAAAATGCAAATGAAGTTGGAAAATCATGAGATTTGTTAAGATGTATGATATCATACATGAAGCTCTGGTAAAAATTTGAAAAGGTTTTGAACATTTTGTCAAATATGATGTTTAAAAATCAAAGCATCACACATGAAGAATATTAGAGTTGAGCTGGATTCAATAAGATTTGGAAGTGATGGTCGAATTGTGATTTGACTACAGATCTTTTTGTACAAGTAATAAAGAATAAAGACTGCTTCATGTGATGTTTTGGTAATTTTTTGGATCCTTTGATAACTTTAATGTATTAAGTGCCATTATAATATTTAATTGATATAAATTAAATTTGAGCTATAAGTGCATAACCAAGAGGCATTGCCTAGTTATTGAGTGAATTTGACGAGATATTGTTGAATTAATTCATATTAATTCTAATTTATGTTATGCAAAAGAAAGAGTAAAAGAAGAAACTTGAAAAACAATTAAAAATGTTCGCCGAGTGTCGACACTTGGCATCTTGCTTTATTTGCCGAGTGCTTCTATGTACACTCGGCGAACGTGCTATGTCATCGATCTGATCCCAGCTGCCCACCCCTGCCCCGCACCTTATCCTCTCTCTCCACGCCCACTCCCTCCGCGCCTCGGCCTCTCCCTCCCTCCACGCAGGCTCATCGTCGGTGCCCTGCCCAATGCCGGTCTCCTCCCCTCCTGGCGCCGTCGGTCCCTGTCCCATCCCATCCTCTCCCGGCGCCACCCCTCCCTCCTTTCGGCTCCCCTCCTCTCGCCTGCGGCGGCGAGGCCTAGATCCGGCGACCGTGGGCCCAGATCCGCCATCTGGGCGGGGCGGCCAGCGGCCAAAGGTGTGGTCGCTGCCTCCAGCTCGCGTGGCTCCTCCCTTTCTCCTCCCCTCTATTCTTCGGCAGCAGCGGAGGAGGTGAAGGAGAGGGACCGGCCGCTGACGTGGCGGCACATCGAGCCGCCGACCCCATCCTCGTGCTCCGTCGGCGGCGTGGGACGCAAGCACCTCTCTACGAAGATGCTTCTGATGCCCCGGATCCCGGCAGTGGGGATGGCCTCCTTCATTGGCACCACCTCTTCCCGCGGCGCGGCCTCGAGCGCCAGCCGAATCTGGCGTGGGCGCCGCTGCCTCCAGCGACGGTGGCGTCTCTCCCCTCCCGCGGCGACAACGGCCTCTCCCTTCCCACCTCGGTGATGGCGGCCTCTCCCCTCCCTCCTCGGCGATGCGGCCGGCGAGGCTCTGCCTCGGTGTGGTGTTGATGGTGCCAGTGGCGGCGGTCGAGGGGAGGGGGCCGGTGGCGGCGGCGATTGTTAGATGAGGCACTCGGGAAACACCCGCCGAGTGTTTGAGGTCTGACACTTGACGTAGCCGCCTTTGCCGAGTCTTTGTTTCCCGAGTGGGCGACGCGGAGTGCAACACTCGGCGAACACTTCGCCGAGTGTTTTTGGGCCTTCACCAAGTGTTTTTAGCACTCGACGTCTTTGGGATTTCCTATAGTGTAAATACACATATATAGCAAAAAGATATATATCTAGATAATCAAAATGACCTATATTTTGGAATGGAATAAGTACTTTTTTTATTAAATTTTAGAAATTTTTGACCCAGTACCAATATAGGACCTAGACAACCCAACTTATTTGTGTACTTTGTGTCCAAACTTTTCTTGCAGATTAGTCCTTACCCCTGGGAGCTGCTTGAGGTTGACCCACTCCACCTGCATTTCCCATTTATGCAAAACAAGCAGATACATTGCTCACTTAAGCTAAGCAACGAGAGGGATGATTACGTCGCCTTCGACATCCAAAAGCCAAACATGCTTCAGTACTGCACAGAGCCGGACAAAGGCATTGTGCTACCACACTCCAAAAGTAGTGTTAGCATAACATTCCAAGCACATGACAGGGTGCCAGATGGCATGCTGTGCAGGGACAAGTTCACCGTACGATGCGCCATTGTGGATGATAGATTCACAACATATAATATCAATGAGAATGTGTTCAATGGTTCGTTGGGTAAAGTGGTCGACGAGGTGACCCTGACATTCTCTTTTAGTAACTAAATTCTTGTTATAAAGGCCTTTTTTTTTAGCAGAAGTTCTTGTTATAAAGGCCTTAAGAGTGGCTATTAACTTTTTTTTTTGAACAGAGTCGCTATTAACTTGGTGACTCAGACCTAAACTGTTCCATGCACAAAAATTATATACGTTGACCTATGATTCCATAGAATGTAAACCCATGTTTGTCATCAATTTGTAAAATTACTCCACAAACCAGCAAAAATTACAAATATTTTGATGTGTTCACAAATTACAAGAAACGTATGGACATATTTTTTATAAGTTTAGCTATATATCTGTGACAAATTCTGAACCATCTGATATTACTTTGTGATATTAGTTTTTTTTCCTCTCAACATTTCCTACTTTCAATTCTATTTTAAGCTCTTCGTCGAACGCATCGTGTTTGTTGCTCTGTTCCGGTCTATGGACCTTAGTGTATTTCAGGTCTTCCTCGAGGACCTTTCTGCAAAAGGACTACTTAAGTCTTAATATATATAGGCTTGTTGTAAAAAAAATAAATCTATTTTAAGCTTTTTGGTGAGTTGTATTTCTGCTACCTTGCTCTTTGTCACTTCTATTTTGTCATTAACTATACTATTTTGTCTTGTATCATATATGCCTTGCTCCACAAATGTAAGGATTTTGGGTCAAATCCACTACAATATGCAAAGTATCTGTAATTTATGATACCATTATCTAAATAGATAAGAGTTGATTGGATCACCGTGATAGATGCAGTCATTGATGGTTTGTGGACACATCCGACTTTAGGTTCATTGTTATGAAAATTCAAGAAGAGTACTTACATATGTGATAGTGGGAGTCTGGATTACTATGACTATTGCATTACACTTGCTCTTATGGTGCCAATTTCCAAACTCGGTCTTCGCACCTAAAAGTGGCACGATTCTAGATATGTGAGGTTAAAGACTAGAAGTGCCAATCTAGTGCTAATCCTTTATAATTTACTAGTTTGGCTTGGATGTGCATTTTACAGGACAAGAGGCTCATCTTGGGAGTTCTGAATATGATTTCATAAAGAAGGGCAAAGAAGTACTTGGAGCAATGCCAAATCAAGTCAAATCATGGGTTCGAGTTATCAAGGTGAATTATTTGCCAAGATGATCAAGATGGACATTTGGATCATATAATCATAGTCAACAGTGGCTGATCGGCTACTAGGACAAGGCCAACTGATCGATCGATTATTGGCCATATGGCGATTCAGCCGATCTGACGGTCGACCTTTCACCCCCACCGGTCAGACCGGTCAAACCAAAGTGCTCAAAATGCCAATTGGATTTCACCATTGCGTAGATCTCGTCGAGACGATCGAAATGCATATGTGGAACGTCCAGTTGGGAGTCCGGATGAGTGAGTTATGGTCCTAGCAAGAACCAGCCCTGCGCCTGACCGGTCTGATCGGTAGGACCCGACGGTCTGACCGGTGCTCGCAGCCAAATCCGAGTTAGGAGTTGTATTTCCACACGGTATTTGTATAGGCTTCGACTCCTCTTTGGGGCAAGACCTCCCCACCCTATATTTATGAAGGGCCACGGCCGATTGAGGGGAAGACAATCGAATCTATCAATCGCATCTACTTTTTACCCTCTCAACACCTTTTCCAACCTTCATGCATCTCATCTCTTGATCTCCACGGTCATAGATGGCGTCCTAGGGCCTGCTGGTCGACCTAGGGCACGCCGGCGACGTCCACGCCCTGACGGGGTGTCGCACAGACATCCCTGGGCCCACTACTCGGGTGGGTACTGGGACCGACTACTCTGTGGGCCCTTGGGACTACTCTTGGGCTTGGCGGCACTGCTGGCGTGGGCGCAAGGCCTGAGAGGATTAGTACTCGGTTAGGAAACTAGACATGTCCGGATCCATGTAGAGAACTCCTAGCCGTACACGACTAGTACTCCTCTGGCAAACCGACTTGTAACCCTGCCTCCCGGACTATATAAGGCGAGGCAGGGACCCTTACCTACTCATCCACATCATCTTGTAAACACACCCAATCAATTCAGAGCTACGCAGATAGGGGCGAGGGTATTACGCACCTCGCCCGAACCTGTCTAAATTGTGCGCCACGTGTCTCTCCTTCGGGTTCCCGATCTCGGCGAGGCCACAAACGCGTCTACCTCGGGTACTCCTTGGTAGGTTGCGGGTTAAAACACCGGCATACCGGTGCGCGGTGGGGGCTTGAAGATCACATGGCGAACTTGACGGCTTCAATCGTCATCAAGCCAACCGCCGCCTTCAACCGCGGCGACACCTTCGTCTTCGGCTCACGGTCGCACTCACGACGGCCTTTGGATCGTTCGCTACCTCACCATGACCCCGGACCAGGAGACCGGGCTCGTGACGCTTCCCAAAGTAGTCACGGGCCCACTCGTCGAAAAATTCGGCAAATTTTCGCTCTGCAACCAAGTCGCCGACTTCGAGATTGGATCCGACTCCAACTCGAACTCGACGTCGCCATGGATCGAATCATGCGAGCCGGCTCCTGAGCCATCGTGTGGAACGGTCCTCCTCGACGAGCACTTCCCATACGGCCTCTGCAACTCTAGTAGGGCCCACGCGGAAGCTCTCGCCGCGCGTCGGGCCGGCAAGGAGACCGTCTCCGAGTACTCCTCAGACTCCAATGTCGCACCTGGCTACAACTCGGACTCTTCCTACGAGTTTGACTTCGGTTCGGACCCAATCGAGTCCGAGTCCGAGCTCAACACGACCGAGGAACCACTGTCAGGTCCTGCCGCCGGCTTGGTCATTACATCTACTCCCGCCGGCAGATTCGTCTACTGGCCTGACCGCAAGCCCGCAGACCTGACTGACAACAACTCGCGCTGCATCGCCTACCTAGAGACACTCCCCTTCCAGGAGGGGACACTGCGGCTCAATCGACAGCACACCCCACCGAGGTGGCGACCACGACTCCACCTGCACCGACCGTGAAGTCTTCATGGCAGCCGGGGATGCTGGAACCTCGGAAGAACGGCCCGATCGGTACCTCGACGACATCTCAGAGGACGAGTTGTCAGCCAACGCACCTCAAAACGAGACTACCGAAGACAAGAACGCTCGGCGTGACCGCAACAGGAAGCGGAACGATCGACGCCGACGCGTCTCGAAGCTCTCCTATCCCGAACCTCAATGAGGCTCTAGATCAAGTCGCCAACCGGGTGCACACCACCCCGAGCAATGCCTCATGTCCATCACCAGGGGCAAGTAAGTCGTCGCCAAGCTTGCTGAGGATGCCTACTTCATGCGGGTCAACAACAGAGTCACTCCGGCTGGAAACCACGAAGCCACTAGTCACAGCCGCACCCCAGCAGATGGCGGACGCAACAACGTCTGTGGCGAACACGAACCGACCCCCAACCGCTCTAGAGCCTCAGCGGGAGGACCCTCACATGGCGGCTACAGCGGCGGGGGCGGTGGCGGCGGCAGCAGCGGCGGCAGTTCCTCCCACGGTGGCGGCAAGAAGCCGTGGCGGCTGCGGCGATCACGGAGGCCGAGGCCACGCGAACCACGCCACCGAACGCACACGCGGCCACGACGCCCGCCACAGATCGACGAGATTCACCGTGCCAAGAAGGCTACTGAAGTCAGCGACAGCGACAGCTTCCCCGCCTACTCAGCACGACTTCGCGATCTGCTCCTTCCCAAGAAATTAAAACTTTCGGGATCACCAAGTACGACGCAAAACAAGACCCAGTTCAGTGGCTCAGGTGTTATGCCCTGTCCATTGAAAACACTGGTGGCAACAACGACACGAAGTGCCTCTACTTCCCTTACATGCGGACGGGCTCCACTCACATGGCTCGAGTCACTCGACAAGAACTCGATCGACCAGTGGGACTAGTCAAGGCCCGTTCACCGCAACTCGGGCGCCATGGGGCGCTCGGGTACCTACATGGATCTGGCGATGGTCAAGCAGGAGCAAGGTGAGACGCTCCGCCAGTACATGCACCGCTTTTTCGACAAGCGCGCGACCGTAGTCGACGTCACCGACAAAGAAGCCATCGACCTCTTCCAAGACGGGCTCTACCACCGCCGCACCTTCGAAGACTTTGGTCGCCGCCGCCCGAGTTCCATCACCAAGCTCAAAGACATGATTACATCATGGGCCGACGAAGAGGACAAGGCGAACGCCAAGTACAACTCCACTCGCGGCAAGAGCAAGAACAACACGGGCGGCAACAACAACAACAACAAGGATCAAGGTGGTAGCAACAACAACAACTACTCGGGTCCTAACCGCAAGCGCAAGCGACAACAACAATCTACGATCCTGCGAAGGACAACTCCAAAAGACCTCGCTTCGAGACTTGCTCAAAGAGAAGTGCCCGTGGCATCTGGATGGCAATCACACCACTGATCAGTGCTACCAACTCCGGCGAGCACTCAAGGATATTCCCGAGCCACGGCCTCCTCACGACAAGAAGGGCAAGAAAAAGTCGACGAAGGCAACGGCGACTTCTAGGAACGAGACAAGACAGTGAATGTCCTGTTCGGCGGACTACCCACCAAGCGGTCACAAAAGCTCACTCTACGGGAAGTCTTGAACATTGAACCAGCCGCACACCTCTAAGGTGGTCAGAGGTACCCATCACCTTCTCCCGCGCGGATCAATGGACAAGCTTCTCTGAGCCAGGACGCTTCCCCTAGTCCTGAAACCAGTAGTCGCGGGCTCCAAACTCAACAAGGTACTCATCGATGGCGGGAGCGGACTCAACGTCCTCTTCACCAAGACCTTGAAGAAGATGAAGCTCGACATCACCGACATGCTCACCAAAAGCGTGTCGCCTTTCTACGGCATCGTCCTAGGTAACGCGGCTATTCCACTTGGCTCAGTGGTCCTGCCAGTTACCTTCGGGGGGACGAGGGAGAACTACCACACTGAGTACATCAAGTTTGAGGTTGCGGACTTCGAAACCTCCTACCATGCCATCCTCGGCAGACCAGCCATCGCCAAGTTCATGGCGGTCCCTCACTAAACCTACTTGGTACTCAAAATGCCAAGTCCTGCTGGAGTACTTGCGCTGCAAGGGGACTTGAAGATTTCTTACGACTGCGACACTGAAGCCGTGGAGCTCGCAGCCACTAATCAAGTACCCAATGCAATGATGGAAATCTTCGCTGCCTCCAAGAAGCTCGCTCCAACTGAACTCGAGATACCTGAGAAGACTGACACTGCAAACAAGCCTCAACCAACAGAGGAAGTGCAGGTGAAGGCCATCGACCTCGGACGGCGGCGATGAGCAAAGACTACCATGATCGGCGCGGGCTCGACCGAAATAGGAAGATACGCCGCCGCCTTCCTTCGCTAACCGAGACATCTTCGTGTGGAAGCCGGCGGACATGCCGGGTGCCCGTGGAGGTCGATCGAGCATTCACTCAACGTCGACCCTAAAGCTACGCCCAAGTGACAACATCTCCATCACTTGACGATCGACCGGACGCCATCAAGAAGGAACTCGCCAAACTACTCGGCGGCTTCATCCGTGAAGTCTTCCATCCCGAGTGGCTCGCCAACCCCGTCCTCGTCGTCCGCAAGAAGAACACAAACGAGTGGAGGATGCGTTGACTACACCGACCTTAACAAGCACGCCCCAAGGACCCTTCGGGTTGCCGCGGATTGATCAAGTCATTGACTCCACGCGGCTGCGACCTACTACTTCCTCGACCGCTACTCCGGCTACCACCGGATCGCTATCAAGGAAGAGACCGTGTTCATCACCCGCTCGCGCCATCGCTACCGACAATGTCGTTCGGTTTGAAGAATGCCGCCACCTACCAGCCGACTATCCGGGCTGCTTCAAGCGGCTCAACAAGTCAACAAGAAGCCTTTACGCCGATGACGTGGTCGTCCAAGACCAGAAACTCCGACACGCTCATCGCCGATCTTGAAGAGACTTTCACATCCCGCGAGTACCAATGGAAGCTCAATCCCAACAAGTGCGTCTTCGGCGTACCATCTGGGAAACTACTCGGCTTCATCATCAGCCATCGCGGCATCGAAGCCAACCCCGAGAAGATCTCCGCCATCACCAATATGAAAGCTCCAACCTGCATCAAGGATGTCCGGGTCGGGGTGCATGGCGGCCTTGAATAGATTCATCTCGAAGCTGGGAGAATGGGGACTACCCTTCTTCAAACTACTCAAGCACCAAGAGAACTTCGCGTGGACTGCGGAGGCTGATCAAGCTCTGGCGCAGCTTAAAGACTTCCTGTCGAAGCCACTGGTCCTCACGGCTCCTCGCAAAAGGAGCTCACTTTACCTCGGCTGCGACTACTCATGTGGTCGATCGCCATGCCATCGCCGGCGGCAGGAAGAAGGCCATGCCTACCCAGTCTAGCGACCAGTCTACTTCATCAGCGAGGTTCTATCAGAGTCCAAGGCACGGTACCAGCCGGTCCAGAAGCTACTCTACGCAATACTCATCACCTCGCGGAAGCTACGACACTACTTCCAGGAGTACTCGATCGTCGTTATCACCGACTACCGCTCGGTGACATACTAGCAACCAAGATGCTACCGAAGAATCTCCAAGTGGGCGGTCAAACTCGGCGCCCTCAGTATCGACTTCAAGCCACGCACCGCTATTAAGTCCCAAGCACTAGTCGACTTCATGGCAGAGTGGCGGGAGAATCATCTACCAACTCCGGCAGGCGACCGAGCATTGGGTGATGTACTGACGGCTCACTCAAGCTCAAAGCGCAGTGCGAGTACTCTTGATTTCTCCAAAGGGCGAACAACTCAAGTACGTCCTGCAGATCTTCCGGAAGGTCTCAAACAACGAAGCCGAATACGAAGCCCTCACCGCACGGCCCGCCGCAATCTCATTGGGCATCAAGCGGCTACTAGTCTACGGCGACTCGCAGTGGTCATCAACTAGTCAACAAGTCTTGGGATCGCAACAAGGAGAAATGGACGCCATCGTCTAGAAGTCCGCAAGCTCGAGAACAAGTTCTATGGTCTCGAGTTCCACCACGTCGTCCGCGACAACAACGCTTGCAGCGGACGTCCCCGTCAAGCTTGGTTCTACTCGCGCACAAGTACCCGTGAGTCTTCGTCCCACGAGCTTCACGCGCGCCATCCATCCCGAGTCCGGGCCAACGACCACCGACCCCGTGCCACCAGCCCGGCCAGAGGTCATGATGATCGACGTGGACCGAGACAACCCTTCATCGACTACATCCGCGAGCGTAAGGTTCCTCCGACAAGAACAAGGTCGAACAACTCGTCGCCGAAGCCAAGATCTACGATAGTGAGACAAGCTCTACAGTGCGGGTGCCACTCGAGTGCTCATGAAGTGCATACCGGGATGAAGGAAAAGAAATCTTGGAGGAGATCCACAAGGGCATCTGAGGCAACCACGCCTCCTCTCGCACGCTGGTGAGCAAAGCTTTCCGACGAGCCTTCTCGCCCACAGCCTGGCCGACGTCAAGAACTCGCCGAAAGTGCCAAGGATGTCAATTCTTCGCCAAGAGCAACACATCCGGCCTACAAACTAGTCACCATACCACCGACCTGGCCCTTTGCCTGCTGGGGCTCGACATGATTGGGCCTCTACCAACTGCGCCAGGAGGATTCAACAGTCTTGGTGGCCATCGACAAGTTCACCAAGTGGATCGAAGTCAAGCCGGCCACTGCCCAAAGGCCAGCAGTACTCGACTCGGATGAACTGCATCGCCACGGGCTACCCCATCGCATCATCACAGACTTGGGTTCCAACTTCAACAACCATCACTTCTGGGAATATTGCGAGAACAAGGGATCAACGTCCCAGATGTCTCCGCCCACCCGCGCAATGGCCAAGTTGAGTGCGCCAACGGATGGTACTTGACGCCCTCAAGAAGTGATTGCACAACGCACTAACACCAAGGGAGGCAAGTGGATCAAGGAACTACCCAATGCACTCTGGGGCTTCAGACTCAACCTACCAAGCCAACAGGTAGTCGCCCCTACTTCCCGGTTCACTCGCTATTCTACCGCCGACGTGATGTGGGAATCCCTGAGTAGAACAATACGACGAAGGCATCTCAAGACAACGACGGGTTGATATCGATAGCCTCGAAGAAGCTGCCAGTCGCCTCGTCCAACAAGAAGGTACCTAGAGGGTATCCGACGCTACCATGATCGCAACGCGTCAAGGAACGCCCTTCAACATCGGCGATCTAGTCCTCCGTCGCATCCGAACACGGATCTACACAAGCTCACCGCCATGGAAGGTCCCTTCTCGCCCAAGGTGACCGGACCAGGCTCATATCGCCTCCAAACACTTGAAGGTGACGACATCAGCAACTCGTGGAACGTCGACCAGTTGTGTCGCTTCTACGCGCGTAGTCGCCGACTACTCATCTACGGGTCCACCTCACACGGCTACTCAAGGACTCTTCGCTGTAAGCGGCCTCTCGGTCCTAGCACAAGTCTCCGGACTACTCTTATCCAAGATCCAGCTTCAACGGCTACTAACGGATCCTGGGCCGCACATAGCAGAAGGACTTTTGCGGCGGTCTACGGACCATGTACTCTAGATCCAGCCTATACGGCTACTAACGGATCTCCAGCTGTAAGCGGCTCAAGGGCCCTAGCAAACACTTAGCCATAGGCGGCCCACGGTCCCGGCGTTACTCATTTGTAACGCCCCGGCCATCCGTGTGTACCTTTTTCATCAAGAATAAAGTTGATTCTACTCAACTTGTTTATTGTGTCTCCTACTTAGGCAGATCTTGCTGAGTACTACTACTCACGACTACTCCCACGGCTTGGTACTCCGCGCACTTCGCTGCAAGTGGCGGCCACGAGTACTCATTACATATACAAGCAGTGGACAACTTTCATTGATATTTCAAACAAGTCGACTACTTTGTTTGTTTTACATCAACTACTCTAAGCTACCTCTACAGGTACATCTACTGGAGATTCAGCTTCTCCGCCACCTGCTCAGCAATGGGCGCCATCTCTTCAAGGAGAGCCTTGTACTGCTCATCGCTGCAGTCACGAAGACCACCCAACCACATCCATTTTGGGAAGTACGACTTCATGTATGCCAACAGGTTCGGGATGGACTTCGCCAGATGTTTGACATATATCGCCAACCGGGCTTCCTTGGCCCACCACCTGGAGCTATCTTGGGTCCGCCTGATGTGGCACCAGCGCCAAGAATGGAAGGGCGGCTTCAAGTTCTTCATGGCCTCAAGCTTCGCATTCTTCATTGAGCTTCAGAGATTTATAACAATTGACAAGGTCACGATCCGAGGCTTCACGAGCTCCATGTGTGATACACTCATGGCTCAACTGTACTCATACTCAAGTACCTCTCTTTCGGTCTCAGATACAATGTTCTTGAGGTCCGCCTCCGCTGAACCTTGCCTCAAGATCTGCACAACTCATCAAGACACACAGTATGCTACAATAAGTACTCAAGACCTTGGCGGAAGACATACCTTTGTTCTTCCGCGCGACTTGTTCTTCCGATCAAGTCGCCCTCTTCACGCATCTCCGCAGTTGTTATGGTATGGCAAGGCCATCGAGCTTGGATTGAGCAGATGCTTTCTTCGACTTGTCCAGCTCCTTCTCCAGCCTCCGGAGGACCGCGGTCACCATACCCTTCGTAAGATCGGTCTGACGGATCTCTCCACCAATCCCCGCAAGACAGCTCAAGACTCATCGTAGCAAGTGAACTCAAGGTACTGCACACCTTGATCCGCTGGGCGCCATGACTCCATGCTCAACACAAGGCCGGGTCAATGAGATCATCTCCAAAGAACTCAAGACCCCCGCGCTTGAAGATCCGCTCGCATGGGCGCGAGCGGGCGGATCTTCTATCATCGCCACGACGACTTGAGTACTCGCCTTGCGGATCAACCCGCCCGCTCCGCCTGGCTACCGTAGTCCCCACCCGGCCGTCGCCTCAACAACCGGTGGCCACCGCCTCCCCAAGAGCTGCCTCCATGGCTACCGCCGGATCGTGGGCTCGCTTGTGCTCCGCCATCAAGACAAGTCAAGTCAACACGCCACACTACATGTACTACTGGTGGCGGTGAAGCATACCTTCAACCGTGGTAGCCTTCAAGCGGCTCCACCGCTGCATCAACTTGTGGTGGCGGTTCGACCGCCGAGCGGTCTTCCATCGGCCGGAGTGCCGGTCTCCCCACCATCCCACGACAAGTCCGTGGATTTCGCATCAAGTATCCAACAACCAAGCTTGACGACTACACGACTACCGAGAGTTCGTGAGAACTTAGAGTTGACCGCACCACGGCCACTTGAGCACCTAGTATACCGGCGATATCACTATGCCAGCCACGCGGCTCGCCACAGAGTCTCCTCCTCGCACGCGCAGCCGAGGAGGGCCTTGTCTTCAACCGACGCGGCTCCACGGCGCCGGGTCGCACAGCCTCTTCCGCACGACGCTTCAAGAGTCGAGGCGGGCTGATGTTCCTCCTCACCGCCCCCACCGCCTCCTGACGCCCTCATCACCCCGATCAGGGTCCGAGGAGGGGATGTCCCGCAACAATACAAGTCATAGTCGCCACTGCATCACCATCGGCAGATCGACTACTCTAGTCTTACTCACCGGCCCGGTGGCCTCCGACAGCTTCAACTTCTTCACGCTTGCGCCACGCTGCGTGGGCTTCCTGGTGGCGCAAGCTAGCCTCGCTAGATGGCTTCGATGACGGATGTTGGCATCCCACTACCGAACCTTGAGTGAGCCGAACCGCTCGGCCTCATCCTCGTCGCCATCGAGCTGTCCTTCAATGACGATCATCGCCACCGACTTCGCGGCGCCCTTCTTTTGGCTCCGCCTTCCCCCGCTTGTCCCTCGGAGGAGGCGACGGAGATGTACTTTCACATCGCCCCCTACAACATCAAGCATGAGTACGACTACGCCAAGCAAATCAAGACGGGGCTTGTCACGACTCACCGGGTTTGCTACCCGGAGTACCGCACCGGCATGGTGTGTACGGGCATATCCTTGAAGATTTTGCCCAGCCTCTCAATGATGATGCATCAATCTCGCCAGCATCCGGAATCTTCGCCGCCGTACCGAGGGTGTCTCGCCATCATCGGGCTGCACCTCCTCTTCATGAAACCAAGGCCACGTGTTCCCCTCCAAGGCCTTGATCTTCTTCACAAGGTAGTTGAATACCTTCCCGCATGGTGGCTCGTGTTCCACCACGCATGCTTCGCTGACACCGGCTGCCCGGTGGTGGTTATGATAGAACCACCGCCCAATCTTGGTCGTGAGCTTGTACGGCAGCATCGCCGGCTTCACATGATCCCCACGCCCGACTACCACTGTCATCGTGTTTCGCGGCTTCACCTAAGAACTTCCGAACAAGATCCAAAGGGGCTTGATCCCACAAAGGCTTCAATGCACAAAGATGGAGTGGAAGATCCCATTGGGGTTGAGGTTGAGGTACTCGATGCCATAGTACCCGAGCATCCCTTGAAGAAGTCGTCGGGCAGCCGCAAGTCCACGCCTCCACGAACCGCGAACATGGGGGATCTCGTCCGGTTCTTCCATTGGTACGGCCGGTGTGGCAGCGCCAGATCCATCTCCTTTCTCACGAAGGAATCATTGCTGGACTGTGCGAGAGGTCTCGGTCTTCAACCGCTTTCTTCCACTCCTTCATCGGATTGCGAGGAGAGGCGGCAATGACAATGACTAGCCGGCATCTCCTCTCATCGGCTCCTCTTCTTCGACACGCCGGTCTTGAGCTCTTTGGGGCCTTCATCCTCCAAGTCACGAGTTTTCACTCGCATCCGCTCGAGGGCTATGGAGGTGGGCGACCGCGCGGCGGCGCAAGTAGATCTAATCTACGCTCGCGGTGGCGGCAGCAAAGTAGCAAAGGGGCACTCACTCAGATCTAATCTGGGGGAATGCAACCGCTGGGAGTGAAAAAACCCTAAGGGTTTCACCGGCTATTTATAAGCTGCATGGCTCGATTTTAAGCGGCAGATAAGCGCGACGGGTGACTCCGGCGGCACTGACCCTTCACATTCCGATTTCAGGCGCTCCGGTCTGGACACATTCTATCAAGATGACCCTTCAATTCGAGAGAAAGTACTCGACTTCAAGGCTCGGGGGCTCGTGCCACGTGTCGCCGGTTTTCTCCGGATTTTTGGGATAAGATTGGCGAGAACTTGATTGACCCTCAGCTTGAATCTGCGATTCGACCTAAGGCTCGGGGGCTACATTCCATATGGAATGCGATTCTCCGAATCGCATTTTCCATATGTTTCTTCATCAAGACAACACGAGTACTATTGAAGACCTTCAAGAGAAGCACTCGGGGGCTTGGGAACTACTCGAGAAGACTTCAAGACTACTCAAAGATCAGCTGAGTACCTTCCGACCTCGGGATGATTCAAGCATTCTTGAGGACTTTTTCGTGGAACTCGGGGGCGCTCAAGACTACTCGCCAAGGCCGTCAAGACTACTCGAAGACATCACCTCGACTACAAAGTACTCGGGGGCTTGTCATCTGGACATCCACAGGCCCACTACTCGGTGGGTATTGGGACCGACTACTCGTGGGGCCACAGGACTACTCGACTTGGGCTGCGGCACTGTGGCGTGGGCGCAAGGCCTGAGAGGATTAGTACTCGGTTAGGAAGCTAGACATATCCGGATCCATGTAGAGAACTCCTAGCCGTACATGGCTAGTACTCCTCTGGCAAACCGACTTGTAACCCTGCCTCCGGACTATATAAGGCGAGGCGGGGACCCCTATCTCTTGATCCGCATCATCTTGTAAACACACCCAATCAATCGAGCTACGCAGCATACGGGGCGTGGGGTATTACGCACCTCGCGGCCCGAACTGTCTAAATTGTGTGCCACGTGTCTCTCCTTGAGTTCCCGATCTCGTGAGGCCACAAACGTCTACCTCGGATACTCCCCTTGGTAGGTTGCCGGGTTAAAACACCGACAGAATCCTACCGGCTCGAACTAACGTGGTGGACTACAAAGCCCGTCCTTAGGGTACCACAACTATTATGTTGAACGGGACACCAATCTAAGACTAAGGCAAGCTCTGAGCATAACACTCACAACAAACCAAAGAACCTTCCCTAAGGCCTTTAGGGAAAGGTCTCTCTCTGACTAATCACCAAGTGCCTAGCGAAGATCAAGCGAAGAAACGACCACAACACTATAGGGTTCAAGAGAGCTATGCTAACCGAGTCAAAACTCACTTTATTCTAAACCTAGAATAAAGTTTTTATTAGATAAGTAAAAGCTGAAAGTAATTGACTCGAAATGTAAGATAGAAAGATAACTTGAATTGCACTTAAGTCTTATAAAGGAAAGATACAAGAGTAGTAGAACTACTCAAGAAGACTTCTCGGGAACCCCGAGACTAGCTCGACTCGACTCTAACTCCCAAACTACACTACTTCCTACTCTAAGATACAAAAGTGGACAATAGTGATGCTCTTGCGGTGTGTCTTCTGTTCCAGCGAGTGGAGGGTCCTTTTTATAGCAGTGGGAGGTCGGTGGAGCGCTGAGGAGGCGGGAGCCAGGCACAGCCGCACCTCGAGGTGTAGCCGCACCTATGATGTGCCGCCATTCGTCATGGACGGTCCTGATGTTCGACCCTTAGTCGGTTGTGAGTCGGTATCCTGGGTCGGTTCCGCTGGATTCGCCGCTTCGTAGGTGCGGCCGTATCTCTTGATCCGGTCGCACCTGCTCCAAGTCATGTGATGCAACGCCAATGCTAGGGGATGCTCAGGATTGCTTCAAAATGGCGGTTGGTTGCATGTAGAGGTGGGCCCATGGATCCAAGTGCCTCTTTTCTACTCCTTTGGATCGAACCGACGTAACCCCGACACATCTCACCCATCCAAGGTGTGTTTGTGGAAGTGATGGTTGCCTGGGCTCGAGATGTGGTGGGGTGCAGGGCCGGCCGCAGTTGGCCTTTGACCGGGCGCAGCACACTAGCCAGGCCGACCGCACACGGTGGTTCTACGTGCACAGCTAGGTGTTGCCCGGTGACTCCTGATTTCTCCCAAATGCGTACCTGCATATAAAATTCACAACACAACTCGTGGAACTTTATTAGTACTAAAAATGTGTATGAAACTTGTCATATACCCTTCTCATTTCTGAGATTTTGACGGTCGGATTTTTGTTGTAAGGACCGTCAACAAACTCCCCCAAGCTTAACGTTTGCTCGTCCTCGAGCAAAGTCTAGACTTGGTCTCGGACGATCAGGAGTTGCATTGATGTTACCGCTCTGCAAGTTTCTATGCACAATTCCATACTCTACTTGCTATTGAAAAAGTTGGTACGAGAGAAACTTAGCCTTGTTTTACCTGTGGGGCTTGTAACTTTCCACCTTGCCTTCGGAGGTTGAAGAGTAGAATGGTTTTGACTTTGCATCACTCACTCTTCTCTTTTCTGGATCCTATCTCAGAGTTTTGAAATTTTTGCAAAGAAAGACAAAGTTCCTTGGATGGTTCCCTCGATTGCTCAAGTGGTATTTGTTACCTCACCAAAGGCTTTTGAATGAGCCTCAACTTCCTACTCTATGGCTTGTATGTGGAGCTTTGGGTAGGATAAGCATGAGACTCATTAGTGCCACATGATGTTGTTGAGCCAAAGACCGGATCCAAGAAGAACCTAGTCATGCAACTTGATCGAGATGTGCAAGTGTGTGGAATATTTTTGTTTGTTTTTTCTAAGTACTTCTTGCTTTGAGATTCTCCTCTTGCTTTTATTTTGGAGGGAGGTCATGCTAAATCATTTTTTTTCTATGCTCTTTGATTGGAGCACTTTTTTTTACGATGCCTCTTGAGCATATACTTTTTTTTTCTTTTGATGACCCCTCTCTCCTTTTGCAAGAATACAAGAAGAGAAATCTCTTAGGAACTTTGGAGTAATTGTTTTTGGTGGGTGGATGGCATGTTTTGCGTAACTCCCGGTGTGGAAGTTAGCTTGTATATGTGGGTGTATGTGATCTCGATCATGGGAGCATGAAAAGATTCTACCAAGGGTCACAACAATTTGGCAAAACTCAACGGGTCACAAGTAAGCATATGTAGAAGGTTTATACTTTGATATCGACATATGGCTTTAGTAGGTGATATAACTATTGAGGAACTTGTCTTGTTTTATTTTCAAAAGAAAATCATCCGAGATTTTCACCATACTATGAGATAGAGCAAGATCAACATTGTCTCACCATATCATACTAGTCAACACGCTAGGTTTGGTCATAAGCATTTGCTTCCCACAAAGTTTTATTTCAGGCTCTTGTCTCAAAATATACCAACAAATTCAAAAGCTCATAGAGCACAAGGTTGTACACTAGGTTCTTGCAAAGTTTTAACATAGCAACTTTTCATCATTTCCAAAAGAGGGTGTATAGACAAGATTTCAAGTGCACATGGCGAGAGCAAATTATATATATATATATATATATATATATATATATATATGATGTCGGGATTGGACTGGATGGACATACCTTCTTTGATTAACAGGGGCTCTCCCCCAAGCTGTTTCGTGTGCGGGACTAGCAGTTGGGCGGTTGCTGGTATGGGTTCCATGAACCGAAGAGGTTGTGCACTGCTTGGAAACCCTCTTGCGTGGTCGAGGTTAGGGTGTAAAGCTGGCCATCTGTCTCCTACTATCGTCTAGCGGTGTCCTGGAGAATTTGTTCTATTCGCTCGGCGCGGGCATCGATACTACGGAGGCGGTTGTCTATGTTGTAGAGGCCTTGATCAATGATGCCGTATTGCTCCTCATGGTAGCCGTATGGGTAGCTCTAAGGATAGCTTTCGCCATGGGTTTGGGGGCCCCCAAAATGAGCCGACTGCGAGTGCATCGAGCTGGAGTAGATAGAGGCGCTGGGTTGTTGGCTCCCGCTGGACTGCCGTTGCTGGTGACTGCCAGAGGGTCTTGCCCTGTCGGATGCCGGAGTTTGTTGTGTGGTTTTCTCCGGGATGAGGTTCTTATCATGCCTACGAGTGCGTGATCGGGTTGTTGGTCCGGGACCCGAGATGCTATGTCTCGAAGGCCTCACCGTCTCCGCATCGTCCTCGAGTGTCAGGCTCAAGGTGTACTTCTTAACTTGGTATAGACCAAGCTCTGGACACGGGAGGACGATGGTGGTGGAGGAGTGGGGGTAAAGCATGACCAACTCCCCCTCTACACGCTTAAGCAAGTGGGCTTGCACGAAGTGATCCTCATCAAAAGTTTCACGGGGCGTCTCTATGAAAGTGACCTGAGCTCCCTCAAGAGCTCCGAGGTACGTAGCAATCCGAGTCATCAAAGAGGTGATCTCGATTTTGCCAGTCCTCGTGGTCATGGTGCTTGACGACCATGGTGACGACAGGAGCAAGCTTTATCTTGTGGACGATGGCAAACAAACATTGCAACTCATCCACCCTAACCGTTCTAAACTCGACTCTTGGGGCAATCATGCCCGAAATGAGCCGATGGAGGAAACGAAGAGTAGGGTTGTGGATCAAGTTGATCCGAGGAGTGGGATTCAATGCTCTCCCTGAAATCTTTTTCCAGAATATCTCTCTCGAAAAAACCCTCATACCTATATGCTTAGACCACTCAATCAAACAATTTGAATCAAAACCTAAAGCAACACTCAACTGATCCCAGGTTAAATCGTACTCTTCGTTGAAGAGACAAAACTTAACGTTGTTGCTATCAGCGCTCAAGGTTGAGAGGAACTCTAGGGTGAGAAATTTTGAACCCTCCTCCCAAGCATGCCAAAAATTTCCCCATCCTATGGCATCAAAGGCTGCCCCAAACTCTCCTATCATACCGGTTTCATTAAGCAGGGTATTATCATATACCTTTGTGTGTGCGAATTCCCGGTCCTTTAGTTGCTGAAATAATCTCTGCTCTTGATCAGTACGTAAGATGATCTATGTTTCGGAGGTGAGGAAACGCGTCCTTTCCTCAAAACAGAACCATCATAGTGTACAGAGCTTGCGGACATGTCTGGCGTAACCCATGGACATATCGTCACGATGCTCAAAACACAGGGGCCTTGGCCCGACCTTGCCACCTAGTGGAATGACCACTACGACTCGAGTCCGAGTCACTGGACCGGAACCTGATGTGTTTCCCCTTAACCACCTTAGCGGCCTTGTGAAACCACGACATCCTGCAAAAGGTTAGTGCCAAAGATACCCGAAGGATGACAGTAAGGTAAAGGTTAGCCGTTCGAGGGTTAGTGGTCCAAAGGTTAGCGGTCCTTGTGGGGTAACGGAACCTCCACAAAACTTGAAAGATTTGAACTACAAAGGACACGCTTTCAGAGCTCTTCTCCACTAATTACGAACAAGCTTAAACGAGGGGGCAAAAGGGGCTAGCTTCAGAATTTGATCGTGGTGCTTTGAGAGAGTGCACGAGGGGTCTCCTTTTATAGGTAGGAGAAAGGAGGCAGGTGCGGCGTGCACACTCACCGTGCGTGTCAACTAAGCGAGGGGACACCCTCAGTGCTTGATCAGGAGCCTAGGGATAGGTTGCGGCGATCTGGATGTGACGATTTGGTGGATTTCATAGGTGCGGCCGCACCTACAGGGCCGGCCGGCCCTAGCACTTCCACCAAAAACATTTCCAGGCAGCTGCTACGCCCTCTGGTGCTTAGGATCCTCGAAATTTTCATGCACTCAAATGTCCAAAAGCTGCTGGCATTGCTACTAGCGGTGGGAACACGATACTGCAGATTGGACTTGATCCTACACAAGCTAGAGCACTACCATGCAACTAGTGGGTGCTTCACGCACTCAACCAAGAAAAAGAGGTGGTGCGGCCGTGCCAAGTGGGCCGGCCACACCGAGCAAAATGCTCGAAACTGCTCCCTAACCCTTCTAAACACTAAACCATGCAGTGGCTAAAAGAATTTCGAAAATTAAACATGCATGATGCTTTAAACAAACTTAGGAAGGGAAACATGAGATGCATACCGGTTTATCTCACGGCGAGAGCATCGAATTTATAGTCCTCGAGCTAGACTTGTCGACGATCATTTCTTCTTTGAGTGGTTCTCTCGATTAGAGAGGTAATTCACTAGAGCTCGGAAGAAAAACAAAAGATAGACAACAATCCTATCTATCCAAGATTGGGAATGGTCTTTGATTTCTTCGCCCTGGGATTCTTTTCTGACGGGTATAGCTAAAATCCTCTCTAGAAATTCTAGCCCCTCAGTTGGATTTTCGTGAAAAAGTGATCCCTTTGTAAGAGCAAGCAAGCGGAAAACACTATCTGGACTGAGGCCGTGCTGAAAGTGTTGAATCAACACTATATCTGGAAGGCCATGATCGGGACAAGTGTGCATTAGATCATAGAATCTAGTCCATGCTTGATTTAGGGATTCAGTCTTCTTTTGTTGGAAATTGATAATCTCTCCTCGAAGATTCATGAGGCGAGATAAAGGGAAGTACTTAGCGCAAAACTTGTCGCGCAAATTTCTCCAATTCGTGGTGACTTCCTTCTCTTGCTGGAAGTACCAAGCCCTTGCTTTTCCCGCTAGTGAGAATGGGAAAAGTCTAACTCTAAATTCATCGGGAAAAGGATCGGAGTATGAACGAGTAGAGCACAATTGCTCGAAAGTCCTCAAGTGATTGTATGGATTTTCTCCTTTGAATCCTGAAAAAGGATTTTTCTGGGCGATGGAAAGGAATTTTGGAGGAATAGTTCTGTTGGAGAAGAACCTTGGCTTGAGATTTCCATTTCCGACTGGGATTGCCATTTTAGTCGGGGTGTGGGATTGATAAATAGAGAACTCAAGGTTGGCTTCCTTGGCGATGGTTCTGTCTACGGGATCGACTGGGTTCGTCGTGATAAATTGAGAGAAACTTTTCAAAGGTAGTGACACGAGGTCGGAATACCCTTCACAAGTGACTCTAAATAGATGTGAAGACGGGGCCGGGCCGAAACCGAGATACTACTCCGCACACTAGGAGCGGAGTAGGGATAAACTCCCTAAGAGGCAGTTCACCGAACGAGATAACTCTAGAAAGATATCTAGTGCCTATTGCTTCCCGACAGCGCGCCAGAAATGCTTGTTGACACTCCTTAGCCTCACTACTAGGTTTGCACTCATGGCGACGGCGCCAGGAATGCTTGTTGGCACTCGCTAGCATCACTGGGGTTTATACCCTAGTAATGGAGCTAGAACGTCTCGGTAAAACACACGTCCACAAAGGTCGCGCCACGGATTACCGTTGTAGCACTTCACCCGGTGGTATTCGGTTATCGTATTTATATTTTCCCAAAGGGAAGCACTATGGCATAGATAATCGAAAGAGCGGTAGAGAATCGAGGTTGATGAAGGGACTTATAGCGGGGTAGCGATAAAGATATACGGGAGTAACTTGACACGCGAGGAGATCTTGATAAAAGTACTAGAGAGGTCCTAGTGAGTGGGAGGACAACGAGGCGAGAAAGGATCCTAAGGCAATCTATCTATTCTTGTCAACTCAGGAAAAGAACTAAGGTAAAGCGAGCCAAGGTAAGATAGGATCAACAAGCTCTTCTAGTCTTTGTAGGGGCATGCAAAACCGCGCCTCGGTTGGGATGAGAAGGGAGAAACGACGACAGCACGAATCCTACCGAACTAACGTGGTGAACTACAAAGCCCGTCAGGGCTGTCACCTCCTTAGGGTACCACAACTATTCCGTTGAGCAGGACGCAATCTAAGACTAAGGCAAGCTCGAGCACCGCTCACAACAAACCAAAGAACCTTCCCTAAGGCCTTTGGGAAAGGTCTCTCTCTCTGACTAATCACCGAGTGCCTGAGCGAAGATCAAGCGAAGCGACCACAACACTATAGGGTTCAAGAGAGCTATGTTAACGAGGCAAAACTCACTTTAGTCTAAACCTAGAATAAAGCTTCTATTAGCTAAGTAAAAGCTGAAAGTAATTGACTCGAAATGTAAGATAGAAAGATAACTTGAATTGCACTTAAGTCTTATAAAGGAAAGATACAAGAGTAGTACCCGAACTCTGAAGAAGACTTCTCCAGAACCCCGAGACTAGCTCGACTCGACTCTAACTCCCAAACTACACTACTTCCTACTCTAAGATACAAAAGTGGACAATAGTGATGCTCTGAGTGTGTCTGCTCCAGCAGTGGAGGGTCCCTTTTATAGCAGTGGGAGGTCGATGGAGCGCTGAGGAGGCGGGAGCCAGGCATGGCCGCACCTCGAGGTGTGGCCACACCTATGATGTACCGCCATTCGTCGTGGATGGTTCTGATGCTCGACCCTTGGTCGGTTGTGAGTCGGTATCCTGGTCGGGTTCATTGGATTCGCCCAGAGGTGCGGCCGTATCTCTTGATCCGACCGTACCTGCTCCAAGTTGTGTGATGAACTGCCAATGCTAGGGGATGCTCAGGATTGCTTCAAAATGGCGGTTGGCTGCATGTAGAGGTGGGCCCATGGATCCAAGTGCCTCTTTTCTACTCCTTTGGATCAAACCGACGTAACCCCGACACATCTCACCCATCCAAGGTGTGTTTGTGGAAGTGATGGTCGCCTGGGCTCGAGATGTGATGGGGTGCAGAGCCGGCCGCACCTGGTGGACCACCACACCAGGTGGTCGCGCTGGCGGTTCGATTCGGCCGCCGGCCGCACACAGTGGTTCGGCCGGTGTGGCCCGATGACTCCTGATTTCTCCCAAATGCGTACCTGCATATAAAATTCTCAACACAACTCGTGGAACTTTATTAGTACTAAAAATGTGCATGAAACTTGTCATATACCCTTCTCATTTCTGAGATTTTGACGGTTGGATTTTTGTTGTAAGGACCGTCAACAATAGTTAGCCTATCTTGCATACAAATTTTGACAATGTGAAGTGGCGTGATAGCTCAACTTCAATTATTCTTTTAGAAATGTGACCTCGGTGGGGCTCGTCACCGCCGCAATTTGCTTCACGCATTCACCGCCGAAGGCTTCTTCACTTGTGATAAAGCGGATAATTTTGCGACTATGCCGTTTAACAAGTCGACTTATCCCTACAGCATTTTACTAAGGGGCTTCGCGCATTGACCGCCGAAGACTTTTTGTTCACGGAAAGTGGGCCTTTAAGCGAATCATGCACTCGTCTTAGGTACAGATTGTTGCATGTTCCTTAACATCTTCGCGACCTTTGCAAAATGGTTCCCACATGCCCCCCTCAATCAATTTTTTTTCTTTAAGTGAACTAAATGCGACTTGTCTTCGTGAGGCCAGGCGCATGTGTTCACTTACTTCTGCAATGTTTTCCCAAAAGTAACAATCTCTTCGGATGATTGTTACTTCGGGACCGATGATAGATAACGATGGTCTTTTTTGGGGAGCCCTTGTTATATTTCTCAAGGGGATATTACACAAGTTCGCCTCGTTAAAAACCTCGCATCTTCGGTGTTCCCGTTGTGAGATCACCGAAGACTCTCCCCGTGAGGAAAAGAGTATGGACTTCGCTACATATTTACAAAAGTTGAAAGTGCAAAAGAAGTTGAAATGAAGATTACAAAAGTTGAAAATGAAGAGAAACTAAAAAATGATAAGATCTAGTAGACGATACACTTATTCTTAGAGCCAGTACTTCTGCAACTTGTGCTGATTCCATAAGTAAGGAACCTCTTCTCCTTCCAAAGTTTGCAATCTGTAAGCCCCTTGTCTTGTTTCTGATACTAAGAATGGACCCTCCCACTTCTCTTCCAATTTTCCTACTCCTCTTGTTTTTCTTCGGAGAACCATGTCTCCTATGGATATTTTTTGCTCACGAACCTTCTTATTTTTCCACTTCCTCGTTTCATCTTGATACTTTTCTGTGTTGCTTAGTGCTTGAAGCCTGTCTTCTTCTCTTGTATCAATTGCCAAATTTGTATCTTCTTCGTTTTGTGGCTCTTGGTCTGCTCTCAATGATCCCAACTTGACTTCTTCAGGGATGACCGCTTCTTCTCGGTAAGCAATCTGAAGGGTGTGAAATTTGTTGCTCTAGAAGTAGTTGTGTTGTGAGACCACACGACTGGCAGCTCTTACCCATTTCCCCTAGCCATTCCTGTTAGGTTCTTTTGATTCCGTGAAGATGATGCCATTGGCTCTTTCTCGCTCCATTGAACTCGGGTGATACACTGAAGTGAAGCATAACTTAGTGCCCAAGTTGAAGCAAAATCTTCTAAAATCTGTGATGTCAAACTGTTTGCCGTTGTCCACTGTTACTTTGTAGGGAACTCCAAACCTGCACACGATGCTTTGCCAGAAGAATTTTTGTATCACCATGTGATTCTTTGCACCGCTTGCCTCTATCCACTTTGAGTACTTGTAATTGCTCGTGTGTTGGTAGCTGTCCCACAATGTCAATTCCCCATCTTGCGAAGGGCCAAACTGGTGGTAGCAATTGTATCTCGTAAGGAGAGGTTTTTGTGTAGTTGCAATGCTTTTGGCAGTTGTCACATCTTCGCACTATATCTTCGGTGTCACGGACCGCCGTTGGCTAGTAAAACCCCTGACGGAATGCCTTCGCGACTAGTCTTCTTGTTCCAATGTGAGAAGAACACATTCCGGAATGGATTTGCTGCAACGGTCTCGCCTTCTTCGTGGAGATGCATTTAAGTAGTGGTGCACACACTCCGCTTTTATACAAGTTGTCTCCTCTTATTTCATATGATCTCACCCTCAAGGCCATTCTTGTGTTCTCCTCCCTAGACTGTGGTTCATAGTGCCCTCTCAGAAATGCCATGATCGAAGACCTCCAGTCTTTGCTCGATATCGTGTTTATGTATCCCACTGGTGCTTCATCACAATCTACTGATTTGCACTTCAGAACTTCGTAGAAGACATCCGTGGTAGTGGTTCTTTCTGTTGCCTTTTGCTAGCATGTCTCGCCTCATTGTTCGATCTCTTGGTATTTTCTTGACCGTGAAGCCGAAGAAGAATTTTTCCATGCCTCGCACAATTTTCAAGTACTTTGCCATTTCATCATGTTTTGCCTTATATGTTTTGCCAATCTGCCTTGTGATGAGTTCAGAGTCTGTGTTTATGACCACTCTTCGTGCTCCTGTTGCTCTTGCTGCGAAGTCCCAGAACAATCCTTCATACTCGCCACATTGTTTGTCTTGCCTTCGAAGTCAAGTCTCACAGCATACCTCATCTTTATGCCTGATGGTGACATTAAGACTGCCGAAGATGCGGCTCCATCATCGCAGTAAGCCCCATCACAATACATCACCCATGGTGTTTCTGGCTTCTCTTCTTTCATTTCATCACCCTGACTTGGAGTCCACTGCAATGAAGTCTGCGAACTAGACTTGATGGCGCTCGCCGTGAATTCTATGGCATATTGGGATAGTTCTGTAGCCCATTTTCTTATTCTTGCTGAAGATTCCTTGTTCTCTAGTATCTCGCGAAGAGGGTACGATGTTTGGACTGTGATTGAATAACTCTGGAAGTAGTGCTTTAGCTTTCTTGCCGCCATTACCACTGCGTATGTCATCTTCTCAAGTCCAGAGTAGAACTTCTTCACTCCTGATAAGGCCTCGGAGACGAAGTATACTGGCACTTGTTTGAGTTGCCCCTCTTCGTACTTCTCTTCCACTAGAGCTGCGCTTCTTGCCGTTGCAATGTACAATAATAGTTTCGCTTTGTCTCCCGGACTTGTTAATACTGCCAAACTTTCCAGGTAAGACTTGAACTGCTCAAATGCCTCCCGCTCTTCGGGACCCCAATTGATCTTATTCCTCGCAGACAACAGCTTGAAGAATGGTATACTTCGTTCTGCTAATCGCGCTATAAAGCGACCCAATGCTGCTATTCTTCTAGTGAGCTTCTGAATATCTCTTTTTGTCTGTGGTGTTCTCATGTTTCTTATTGCCTCTATCTTCTCTGGATTTGCTTGTATGCCTGATTTTGACACCATGCAACCTAACAATTTTCCCCTGGATACTCCGAAGATGCACTTTTCTGGGTTTAGCATGAGGCCGTATTTCCTTAAGTTTGTGAAGGTTTCTCTGAGATCTTCGATGTGTTGATCTTTCTTTTTGCTGTGTATGACAACATCGTCTACATAGGCCAACACATTTCTCCTCAGTTGCGGGCCAAGTACAATCTTCACCATTCTGTTAAATGTTGGACCTATGCGAGCCTTCAGCATTCTCACGAAGCAATATACCCCAAAGGGTGTTATGAAACTTGTTTTGTCTTCGTCTTCTCGCTTCATCTAGATTTGGTGATATCCAGAGAAGCAATCTAACAAGGACATTCTCTCGCAACCTGCTGCTGCATCCACCAACACATTGATTCTTGGTAAAGGGTAGTCATCTTTTGGCCAAGCCTTGTTCAGAAGTGTGAAATCGATGCACATTCTTTGTCCCCCATTCTTCTTAGGTACCATCACTATGTTTGAAAGCCAAGTTGTGAACTGTATTTCTTTGATGACCCCAGCATCCAACAACTTCTCTACTTCACTTTGCGCTGCCAATTCTTTTTGAGGTGAGATGACTCTGAGCTTTTATCTCTTCGGTGGGATTTTTGGATCTAGGCGCAATGCATGTTCTATCACTTCGCAAGGCACTCCCTTAAGATCTCTTTTGCTCAGGCAAATACATCTTGATTGTTGCGAAGGCATGTGATCAAAGCACTCTCCTCTTCTTCGGACATCCCCCTTGCTATGGTGACCAGTTTTGTCATGAACGTCTTCGCAAAGACGCACCTTCTTTGTGTGTTCATGGGGTTGCATTCTCTTCTTTTCGTCCTGGCAAAGCCTCTTTTTCATTTTGAGCTCTTCGGGCTCATCTTCTTCTTCACTTTCTATCGTGTCTTCGCTGTTTCCAACTGCATGCACTGGTTTTTGGTTCCTGCCTACATTGTATTCTCTGTCGTGTGCATCTTCCTGATCTCCGTATATTGTGAGAATGTCATTGCTGGTTGGAATCTTCATACATAAGAATGGCATGTGTATCACCGCTGCGAACTTGTTTATGATTCCCCTACCGAAGATTGCTTTGTATGCTTATGGGATGTCAACTACATCGAAGGTCACCATATTCTCATCGAGCTCTGTCCGAGACTTACATTCATTTCAATTGTTCCTAGAGCCTCAACCTTCTTGTTGCCGAAGCCATATAACGGCTTCAAAGTTTTCTGCAGTTGGTCATCTCTGAACTCCATCCTCTTGAATAACTCGTAAGTTATGATGTCTGCGGAACTGCCATTATCTACCAGGATGCCTCCCACATCATTGCCCAACAAGTACTTTGTGTTCTTTCCCAATACTGCTCTGATGACTAGAGGATCTTCGTGAGGATACTTCTTCAGCTTGAGATCTGCCTCTATGAAAGTGATTGGAATGTGTGACCATTCTGTTTTGAAAACCTTTCTGCGCGCATACATGACTCACTTCTCTTTGCTGATCTTTTCTCGCCTCTTCGGATGTTGGGTGAGTTGCACCACCGTGATAGCATTGGTTATGTTCATTCTTGCAGCGATCTTCGTCATCTCTGTTTTGATTGGCTTGCGAAAGTGCCTGATGAGCCGAGCTGGTTTTGCTGGTATGAGACGGTGCTTTGTCTCGTAGTTGCATCATGTTTGGGTTGAACATTGGTGGAGGTGGGAGCAGCATTTGTTGGAAGCATGGTTGTGGAATATATGGTTGCCAGTTTTGCATTGAGCTCTGAGCCATCGAAGGTGTCGCTGATGATGTGTGATTGATGTCGCTTTTGCTTTCTCTTCTTATCTTCTTCAACTGCTTCTTAGAAGTAACGCTCGCATTCATGACGGTGCCCTTTGTTGATGCCATGCAAGGAACATACGGACTGAGGAGGTGGGCCCTTGCCAGAACTTTGGCCCCTGTTTCCCGTGGCTACCGAAGATGCCATTTATGAATTGTTCCCTGAAACGTTGTTCACATTACTTCTGTTGTAGAAGTTTGATCTTGTCGAAGGTCCTTGATTGTTTTGAGGCCTGCTTCCCCATTCTGGCTGAGACTTCACTTGATTCTTTCTCTTGTTGTATTCATCTACTCTTGTTGTTTTCCGACTTGCAATATTCTTGCATTATGTCAAACAGCTGCTTCTCTGTTTTGGGTCTTCTTCGGTCAAGATACTCTCCGCATTGTCCTACCTTGAGACCATCTATTGCTGCGTCAATTACAGTTGTGGCTTGCACGTGTGGTGCTTTAGCTCTGGCATTGGCAAATCGCTTGATGTACTCTTGCAATGGTTCTTTGTCTCCTTGTTTTATGAGGTGAAGATCACCTGATGTGAGATCTTGAGGTTGGTACCCCTGGAAGTTGTTCTCTATTCTTTGCCGAAGCTATTCCCATGATCTAATACTTCCTTTTGGTAGCGAAGCGTACCACTGCTGTGCTGAAGCTTTCAGGGCCATTATCATAGCTCTTGCCATTGCTACGTCATCTCCCCCACCCGAAGATATTGCCACAATGTATTTCTGGAGGAACTGTCTTGGGTCTGACTCACCATCATACTCCGGCAAGGATGCAGGTAACTTGAACTTCGGTGGCCATTCAGCCTTCTCGAGCTCTAATGAAAGAGGGGAAGCGGGTTTCACCTTGCTTGAGAACACATCTCTGTATCTTTTTTGTGGCCTACATTCCACATACGCCTCTTCATATGAGTCATAATACAAGGAGCCTTCATCATTCTCTTCCTCATCTTTGGAAGTTTCTTCATCAACGATTATGGGTCTTCATTTTTTGCTTTGCCCTTGCACTTTGCGAGGTTGCTGGGTCTATTCTTGCTGCTGGATAGAGTTCAACTGAGCTTGCAAGATTGCCATTTGTTCTTGTAGCTGTAATATTTTGCTTCTTTTTGCTTGCTGTTCTTCGTCTTCCTGCAGTTGCTGCAGTAGCATTATCTTCTTCTTGACTTGCTGCAACATCTCATTGTACTTGGCTTTTCTTGTCTTTGGATCTTCGCTCGTATTTCTTTCATACGAGGATGGCGGCCTCCGCTTGAGCTCTTGTTCGGATGTTTGCTGGCATTGTTCTTTCTCTCATCTTCGCAGCAAGTCTTTCTTCGATTCTTCTCAGCGAAGCAATGTCCTCATCTTCGACTCCTGCATCCACTAAGCTGACCTCAAAGTTTCCTTCTGCTACATCTTCATCTTCTTGTTCTTGATCTTCTCTGCCCCTGTGGTTTTGTGGACTTAGGACCATGTCCCTTGTCCCGTTTGTGTTGTCTGGTATCTGTCTCTCTCTAGGTTTTTCACTCTCTGTTTCTGACGGATCATCGGTCGCTCTGTTTGGATGTGGTTGTGGGTTCTTCGGTGGCATGGCTGGGACGGAACACGGTGGGCGCCTTAACTATTGGGATAAAAATCTTCCCCGAAGAGGGGCCAACAGTCGAAACGAGCTAAGGAAAGGAAAAACGCTAAGACACCGAAGAACAAACACTCGAACTCAACTGAGCATAATGAAGCCCAGCCGCTCCCCAATCGCCCCCATTTCATTACCGTCGGGTCCTTTTAATAGGTCCGTAACAATTACACTTTATAACACTTGCCATCGCTTTTTTACATTGTGTGAAGCATCTCAAGGGTATTTTGGTAACCTCGCAGGGCCCGTACTCACACACTTTACAGATGTTCACTTTACACACTGTCCGCCCACGTGTCTGCCCACATGGCATCTCAATCTTCGCTAGCCTTCTTGTTTGGCCTGAACTCTTCGGCTTTCCCTTCGCTTGCCCTCGAATCTTCGCCGGCTCTTCGTCTCTGCGCTCTTTGCCCTCTATCTTCAGTGCGATTCATCAAGCTTCGCATAGGTCATCTCCCCCGAAGTGTGCCCTTGGCAGCTCTTCTCCGTGCACCCTCTTCGCCCTGTCCTGATTCATTTCCGCAGCGGTTTCTTCTTCGCACCTTCGCACGCGAACTCCGCTCCCGCGGATGAAGATGCTGAGCTTCGGTCTGTCTTCGCTCGTCGCTCTTCGCCTGCCCTTCGTTGGCCGGGCTTCTGGTCATTTCCTGAAACAGCCAAGGCAAGAACCAAAATAGGCCCCGCTCTTCTCCGATGAGCCGAAGATACAGGAGAGGGGTTGGTTGCGAAATATTTACCCCAACACCCGACAGGGGGGATTTGTGGATTTCTTGGCGCCACTCCGGATCCTCATCCCCATGGATGTAATAGTGCTCGTCACTGCTCGCCCGTAGCGTGCTGCCGCTACCCCAAGCGATGTCGTTACCCCTTTCCCCACTGCCGCTCCTCACTATCCAACGAGCGATGAGGGGAGGCAGCTGGGGGAGGAGCAGAGGAGAGAAAGACCGAGGAGTGGGGAAAAGTGTATTTTGAGAGTTCGGAGATGTGGATGACACTCCCTAGTTCATGTATCGCTGGTGCATTTTACTTCCTTAAACAAAACGGAATGGAGGTACTTGCTCCACCCCAAATTGCAGCCGCTTTGACTTTTCTTGAAACTTAGTAAAACATAATATATTATGCATAGTAAAAATTATGAATCTAAAAAAATCAAAATGATTTATAATTTAAAACGGAAGGAGTAACATATATGTCACTGCTTATTATTTATTTATTGTAGACAAGGATGCATGTGTAGCACCCAGACCTTTACATGCATAGACATGGGGCACACAAATGAATAGCTAGAGGGGGGTACCGTGCAATTATTTATTGTATACACTATATGCACGGATGGAGGCAGTGAGGCACACACATATGTGGTGGAGGTGCACGGCGGCTGGGTCATCGATCAGATGATTGGGTAAACCGGGAGCGCCGCAATGCCGCACAGGCCCAACGGCGGCGAGTCCCTGAGGAGGTAGATGAAGCCCTTGTCACCCCACGTCTCTCCCCACGAGTTCTTGCCGATCCAGTACTTGGTCCCGTCCGGCTTGGTCCCGTACCCGACGAGGGCCAGCCCGTGGTTCTGCGCCACCTTGCACGCCCCCTTGGTGTACACGCCGGACCTGGAGCAGCCGGCGTTGTACACGCCGCCGATGTAGTGCTGGAAGCAGGGGTCGCTGTAGTCGAAGGTCGCGGCGACGGGCTGCTTCGCCACGGCCTCCATGAGCCCCACCTCGTTCCCCGGCGGCGTGACCTTCTTGTAGTCGCGGAGTCTCACGGCGACCGGCTTGCCCGTCTGGCACTTGCTGCCTTTCTTGCCGGTGTAGGGGTACGCCGCCTCCGTGGTGATGCCGCCGTTCTTGATCACCCACTTGAAGGCGTTGTCCATCCAGCCGCCGCCGCAGCCCTGGCTGAGAGTGTCGCAGTCCACCACCTGCTGCACCGACAGCACCGGCGGCGGTCCGCCGGTGCTGATCGCCTGCGCGCTCTCTATCGTCGACACCGACGTGAACGCCCAGCACGACCCTGCAGCCAGGAACACGCATTAAGACGACACTTGTATAGATCGCGTCGATATGGAGCCATGGAGGAGACACGATCGATCAGTCGCGTTCATGATTTGGATGTTACTTACTACAGTCCACCCCTTGAAACCTGGCTGGCGTGACGACGCCTTTGGCCCTCCAATCGACGCTCGGAGGCACCGCCGCCGCCGTCAGGTTGCTGGCACGGCGCGGCAGCTCTTCGACGGCGGTGCCCTCGTGGACGGGCCCAGCGCGAGTCGTGATCACCATCTCCTCCGACTCCGACGACGACAGGCCGTCGTCGTTGCTGCTGTACATGGCCATGAACTCGTCGTGGGTGAGGTCGGTGAACGGGGTCTCGCCGAGGCGGTATGTCATCCGGCTGTCCCGGTTCGCCGCCTCGATGAACTCCATGTTACTCCGGTACACCTCGAACCGGCGAAGCTTCTCCTCCACCGTGGCGTACGACCGCCCGTGCGCCGCCATCCACCCATGGAACCTCCCCAGCATCAGCAGCGCCTCGCCATCCAAGCCATGGTCGAAGGCACGTGAAGCTGCTGGTGAAGCCAGGGATGGGGTGAACGCGGCTGCCACAAGTAGCGGCAGCAGAGCGAGAGCCACGGATGAGGACGACGAGCGCATGGCAGCCATGTCCGATATGGATGTATATATGTTTAGCTACCTTCAGGCGCTATTTGTAGAGGCCCGGCGATAGATCTCACTGATTGACGTGCTCTTGGTCTGTTGTCTTTTTCACTAGAGTGGGCAACATATCACGTGCTGGCAATAAACCGCCGAAGACACTGGACCTGGATTGCATAATTCATGGATAACAGGATTTGAACTACGTACATTGGTGGTGAGTAGCTAGAGTGTTGTCTTCACACCATCACTACCACACCAGTGACATGTGCTTAATTATTCCCTCCAAATTAAATAGTTTACACTAAATGAAAGAATGAGTCTATATCAAAAACATGGAGGAAAAGATTCCGTACATGTCACTTAATTTTCTGAGATTAAAAATAAGTAAAGAAAATAAAATTAACACATATTCCATTAACATTTTTAAGCCGGAAAGCATATCTTATTTAAGATTTTTATTATCCCCTCAAAGTCAGATTTTAATTTGTTTCTCCCTCCTTTCACCAATCCGAGGCCAGCAACGCTCCTTCTCGGGTCCACCGTACCAATGATGAGGTTAGGGTTTGGGTTCCTGCGAGCTTCTCTCTATTGCCTTACCTTAATCCAATGTTGCAAATCGCGGGCTATAGAGTTTAGCGGAGTCCTTCCAGAAAAGCTATAAGAGCTATAGCGCAGCTATAGCCTTTAGCGGTATGCAAAAAGTAGAAAAAATTTAGACCTAAACGTTATTAATTTCATAGATTTCAAATCATATTTCATATATATACGTAGGCAGAAGTGAAAACATAAGTAAATCAGTCACGATTCAGAAGATAATTCATAAATCATAACTCATAGTTCATAAATCTCAAGTATATAAGTTCTTAGCTCAATCATAGTGGTGTTAGCGGTGGTAGGCTATTGAATTTAGCGAAGCTATTTCATGATATAGCAGAGTTAGCGGTATTAGCGGTAAAATTTGCAATATCATAGTGGCATATGTCTCAAAAAGCTATAGCGGAGCTATATCGAATCTATAGTGGGCTATTTGCATCACTGCCTTAATCAACTACCCACAATGGTAGGCTAGCATGGCGGAGGTGTTGGGTGCGGGGTGATGAGGCAACACGACAATGGAAGCACCACTTGTCGGGTGGTGTATGAAGCGGGTAGGGGGTGGGGGGGGGGACATGTTGATGGGTTAGTGAAGGAGGATCCAACCTCAACCGCTGAGGAAAGAGGGCACATTGTGGGTGAGTGCCATTGAGAGATGAGACAAAAAAAAAGAAGGTGCTTGGCAGAAGGAAGATGAGTTATCCACCATTGTATGTTTAGAAATAAAACTCCGGTTTGGGAAGGAAATAAAATGTTCGGTGTGGTATATACAAGTTCTTTTAGAATACCCATCGTTCTACCACGTACTGCCAACTTTCTGGTCCTGCCCCTACTTATAAATATATGCACACTTAGAGTACTAGATAAGGAGAGGAGGTCCATGCATTGCCCTTTAATTCGTGTGTCTATGGCTAAAACAACTTTTTATATTATTTGTATGCCTATGCATATATTCATGGACCCCCTACATAAAGGGACAGTGTATATGTGTGGGTATCCGTTTCTATAAAGATTAACCTCTGTTCGACAGATCTTTTGCTGATTTGTATGGTAAATTTGTTTTGAGAGAAAAGTATTATGCGCTGATTTGTACAGTCGATTTGTTCTGAGAGGAAACTACTGTAGAAGAAGCCGAAAGAAGAGAAGCCGAACGGAACCCCGAGTCAAATTATGTGGCCGTAACTAGAGAAGTGCAAATTACATGTTCAGACTATAAATTATTTTTCACATTACATCTGTATATTTTTCGCAAATAGAAACTTTTTGTGGAACAAATTTTAAGAAGAAAACAAATGTGTGCATATATACCCGAGTGTGTGATATTACAAGCGACTAATAATGCCGAGAAACAATTTCCTTTTTAAAAAATTGGTGAAGTATTTTTTCAGTAATTGAGAAAAGTCTCTGGGACCTCTCTCCTCCATTTAGCATTTTGGTTATTATATATGAAACTTGCCCTATCCATGAGAAAGACTATATATATCAGAGATTACTGTATTCACATATGTTTCTATAGTTTCTTCCTCGTGTTGAGCAGAATACCCGCGTGTAGGTGAGCATCCATTATTGGTGTGCCAGATTGGGAGTACAGAGAAGAGTAGTTGTGTATCTAGGACTCACTGATTGTGCAAGATATTTGATGTGGATCAGCAGGAAAGGAGGTAGAAAAAAAATCAAAGACCTGGCTAAATTCCTCCTTGTGGGCCTGTTTAGTCCTTCAATTTGGACTCCATGGACACCCATAGTGCTAATTCATTATTCACCCATCCACTACGGGAAACCGAGGCTTCGCCGAGAGCAATATTCTTCGGCGAGAGCTTAATCTCGTGCTCTCGGCGAAGAATTCTTCGCCGAGAGTCAACCGACTGGCTCTCGGCGAAGAAATTCTTCGCCGAGAGTATTTTCCTTGCTCTCGGCGAAGAAATTTTAAAAAAATCATTTTTTCACTTCAAATTTTTTTTATCATCAACATGCACTTATACAAAGGATATGTTCAAATTTGACACCATTTTATCTCTGTTTGCTATATTTAAAATTTTTACTTTATTCTAGGTAATTTTTTCGAAGACGTCCGATATGAACTGCAAGTACATGAAATCATAGAGTAAAGTTGTTGGAAAAATGAGATTAATGTTCATGAGACATCTTTAAGACCATGTACACGAAATGAAACTAAATTTCAAACATTTTGTTCTCTGATCATGATGAAGATCGTGTCGTAGAAAGGTTTTAAAATTGTATAAAATTCAAATAAAGTTTGAAAATCACGAATTTTGTCGAGCGCTCATTATATCATATGTCGAGATTATCGTAAAAAGTTGAGAACATTTTGAGCACTTTGACACGTACGTTGTTTAGAAACCGGAACATCTCACGAGAAGTTCCAGAGAATTTGAACTGATGTCACTAGGTTTGGTACATTAGAGAAATTTAAATTTGAGTTTGACCACAACAACTTTTTTATAAGCAATACACAACATATCTAGTGTCATGTTAAGTGTCGGAAAAATTTCAGATCTATTTACTATTTTTATTAATTTTTTTGATGAAAATTGGCTTCACCGAGAGCTTTACACTCAGCAAAGGGGTCTCTTCGCCGAGAGCCAGTTGGTGGGCTCTCGGCCACCACCATTCCACTCCCCCGCCGGCCCATCTATTCCCAGCTCGCGGCCCATCTGAAACGCCGGCCCATCAAGCCCATCTACTTCCCTATCGCGGCGCCTCCCCCAACCCTAATTCTCCTCCCTCCTGCCGCCGCATCCCCTCCTCCTCTCCTCCCCTTCTCCGGCGGCCGGGCCACCTCTCCTCCTCCTCCTTCTATGCCCGCGCCACCTCCCCTCCTCCTCTGCCTCCCTCCCTTCCCTCTCGCCTCACCGGCGGTGAGCGATGTGAGGCGGGTGAGTGCGCGGCGGCGCATCTAGAGGAGCAGGCGGCGGCGGATCTCGAAGATCTACGTCGGCAACGGCACGGGCTCCTCCTCCACAGGATCCTCCAGGCGTGACGAGATCTGCGGCGGCGGGCGGCGGCGGATCCAGTGGCGGCGGCCTCATCTATCTTCTCCATGTTTTGTCCCACAGGTGCTGCGGTAGTCGGGCGCTGGTGGCGTCCAGGTGGCGGATCCGGCCTCCGAACGGCGCTGGGAGGCCGTGGTGTACCACCTCCGGCGAGCAACGGCGGCGGAGACCGAAGCTCCCGGCGGCCGCAGCAGATCTGGCGGGTGAGGAGCGGCGCCGCGGCCTACTCTCCGACCACCTCACCATGGGTCCACTCCGGCCCGGCGGCAGAGGCTCGAGCTACCGGCGGCGGGCGTGACCTCCCTCTCCTCCGGCCCTCCCTCGACTCCTCGCCGCCGCCGGCCCCCTATCCTCCCTCCCGAGCATGGCCTCCTCGGTTGTCTCGCCCTCCCTCCCTCTCTCTCGTTGCCGGCGGCGGTGGTGGTGGCGGCAGCGGTGGTGGCGGCGGCGGCCAACCGGTAGGGCCCGCGGTGCCTGAACGGTGGGCCCGCTGCCCTGGGGTTTCTTTTTTTTGTTTCGTGAAAATGTCTTCGCCGAGAGCTAGGTGGGCCTCTCGGCACATGTCCGCCGAGAGGGGCCCTGCATGCTCTCGGCGAAGAGCTCTTCGCCGATACAGCGGCGCCGAGAGGCCTTCGCCGAGAGCTTCCTCTCGGTGAAGGCTTCACCGAGAGGAAAGACCCGTTCGGCGAGAGTAACCTCCCTCTCGGCGAAGGGGCTGAATCCGGTAGTGATCACATCCTCACCACTTTAGCCAAACTAAGCACTCTCAAAATTTTAACTATTCATCTCACCCATCACATCCTCACCACTTTAGCCAAACTAAGCACTCTCAAAATTTTAACTATTCACCTGTCACATCTCCACTATTCACCCAACACATCCTCTGTGCACGCGGTCCAATACAAAACTTTTCACTATTCACCCATCACATACTCACCATTTTTGCCAAACTAAACACCCTCTATTCATCTGATTTTTTCCCACTGAATTTACCTAACTAAACACCATCTAAATATTACTCCGTGAAGAGCGTGCAAACTGGCACTTCAATTGTGAAGCCTTATCCAGCAGCTAGCGCACATCCCGGAGAAGAGGCCAGTTGTCCGGAAAAGACAACGATATGAGGGACCCAAGAATAATGAAGTGAATATGAAGGCAAAAGATTTTAATTCTATAAAGCTTTCAGGCCCATGCCCATGCCCATGCTGCTTGAAAAATTCATATTAAATAATTAAATCAGTCTAATCTGTATTGTATCCTTTGATCCTTTCGTCTCATAGCAACAATTAGTGCAACAAGATCGAGGCCTAATAAGTGCCAATATCTCAATGTTCCCCTGTCATTTTTATTCACTTCTCAATGTATAGAGCTTTCCTCTACCTGTCTCTACTCTCTACTCTCTAAGCATATGCCAATTCAGCAAATTCTCTCAACAATCTGTGATTGATACGGCATCACCCCTGCTACACGGAGTATATCATTATTTCAGCATCAGAAAAGGTAAAGCTTATAATAAACCTTAAGCCTCATCCACCCTTGCAGAAACCATTGCCCATCCTCACAGATCGGAAAGCCTTGTGGTGGTGCTTCTGGGCCATGTCTGTTACCACTTCTACAATGCTTTGATTTCAGTGGTAGCTACCAGTCAGGCCTTGCCCGTTGGTTCCTCACCTACCACAATGCCTATACGAGTAGTGTTCTCAGGGCGGTCCATACGGTCCAGGTCCTCACAAGCGATGGCATTCAGTGCCGAACGCCCCCAAGCACGACGTGCTCCAGCACCACTCGAGATTTGATTTGATCTTCCTTGGCATGGTTGCATCCAGTATGTGGAATTAATTCAAACGCCTCTCGAAACTGTGACAAGAATGACGAACCACATGAGCAATTCAAAATGCTTTGGATGAACACATCAAGGTGCTATAAAATTGAAGAGGTCATTCACAACAAGCACCTCATCTGGCTCCATGTTCAAGTCCTTGATGGAAACGGGATCCCACTTTTTCATGATCCAACTCATTGGCACATTTTCTGAGCCGGCACTCTATTAAGTTAAAGGGTGTAGTTTTGTGGCTGAGTAGATGCGTAACTTTTTTTGTCAATTGCATGAGCTGGATGTAAAATATGCTATTCTACCTGAAGCTTGGTACTTTTTTCTTGTAGATTGTGTTGTCTACATTTCTAGAAGACATGCATCATGTACTCAGATGGCTTGGTGACAGTGGAAGACAGATTTTGCTTGTTCTGCATGCCATTGCCATCACGAATGAGCTGCTCATGAATATAGTGATAGCATGTTCTTGTATAAAACTTGTTTAGCGGTACACTACTTGAATGTTTAGACTCTACATTTTATATATGTGTAGTGTGCCTATACAAATTAAATAGACATAAGAATTACTTGTGGCTTCTGGCATTGAAAGTGTCCTTACTCCATTTTATCTCAACGATCAAGGGTACCAACAAAATAATGCAATTCTACTTGTGTCAAAGTTTATTAACACAATTAGGGAAATAACCATCAGTACCGGGTCCAAACTCCCCTTTAGTACCGGGTTGAACCGGTATTGCCACGTCGGTACTAAAGTCGGGGAGGCATTAGTACCGGGTAGTTTGCCCGGTACTAAAGAGGTCTTCGGTACTGGGTGGTACCCTCACCCGGTACTAATGTGCCGCCACCACCACCTCCTCCTCTCCTTTCCTTTCCTTTACTTTTCTTTCCATTTCTTTTCTTTTCTTTTTCTGTTTCTCATCTCATCTGGCTACTAGCACACAACTACAATTTTCTCCTAAGATTTCATCACAAATTTCACATTCAACAAGACTTAGTGAACTACGCATTCACAAACATATACACATACTACAGATTCAGGATTCAATAGAGAAACACGAACATGATTCACAAATTCACAGACATTCTCACAGATTCAACTTTTTTTGAGCAAATCTCACAGATTCAACTCACATAAACAAGAACCACGAGCACGAACCCTAGGCCCCTCCCGCTACCGCCTTCAGAGCGGCCACCGCCACCGCGCCGGCCACCACCGCCGCCCCTCCTCATGGCCGTGTCTGCGGTCTGCATCTGCACCTGAGCTAGGTCCTGCACGCCGGCGACCCACAGCCATACGCCCCTGCGCCCGCCGATGGTCGGTGACTCCGTATGCACAAGCGCCCGATGGTGGTCAGTGGCCCCGAGCGCCAGCGACCCGCGTCCCCTCGCCCACCGATGGTCGGCAACTCCGCGCACCGCCCTTGGCACGCCTTTTCCCTGGAGACATGTGTGTGTGTGTGTGTGTGAGAGAGAGAGAGAGAGAGAGACTAGAGATAAGAATTAAATATGGAGAGAGAGCAGATGATGAGGCATCGGGCTTTTTACCTGGTACTAATGTGTTTCCTTTAGTATAGGAGTTTCTCTACACCGGGTACTAAAGAATCCCTTTAGTACTGGGTCTAGCCTCCACCTGACAGTTACGGGGGCCATTAGTGCCAGGTGCAGCCCCGACCCGGTAAGTGGCTCACAGGTGGCGTGTCGGGTCCTCCCTTCCCACCTGATACTAATGCACACATTAGTACCGGGTGCAAAATTACCCGGTACTAACCCCATTCGAAGCCGACAACCAAAAGTCCAGTATCTAGTAGTGTAAGTTTGGGCAATTTTTTATAACTGATATTTATAATACTACATAATACCATTATATTCATCATTGAGTCTATTTTTACAGTACACTTATTTGGTATCATAAATATTAATATTTTTATCTATATATTTGTTAAAACTTTAGATATAGACTTAATATTAGATATAGATATAAGAGATATATGGATGTATAAAAATCAAAATTATATATGTAAATGGCAAGGGAAATTATATATGTAGGTTGATTGCATGAAATTTAGAGGTTTTTTCAAACATCCAAACTGTTGGAAGAAACAGGAGGAACACGTGAAAGATTGCTTTCAAAAATTAACATTAGGCATATAGATATAGATATTTGTTTAAACATTATATTTATATATTGAATATTAATTATAGATATAAGTATATTATGGAGATATAATTAAATATCAAATTATAGATATAGATATAGATAGATATATAGATATTTATTCAATCATTACATATAACTTTAATATTATATATAGATATAAGCAGATACATGGAGATATAATCAAATTAAATATCAAAATTATAAATTGGCAAAGGAAATTCGATACAAATGAGACACCACTTCCACTGCCACTGCCATGGCGGCCCCACCTCGCAAGCAAACGCGCTCCGCCGAGATGGAGGAAGTGCCCCCTGATTTCCTCTCTCTCGGCCTCGGCGATGCCCCTTTCCCCACGCCCATGGCGCCGCCGCCGCCGCCGGCGGCGGCGCTTCTGGACGAGATCGTCGAGGAGATCCTCCTCCGCGTGCCGCCCGACGATCCGGCGCGCCTCCTCCGCGCCGCGCTCGCCTGCAAGCGCTGGGCCGGCCTCATCGCCGACCCCGGCTTCCGCCGCCGGTACCGCGTGCGCCACGGGGGGCTGCCTCCGCTGCTGGGGCTCCTCGCCAACCAAATCGCCACCGGCGGGTCCGCGCGCTTCATCCCCACGCTCGGCTTCTCCCCCGCCCGCGCCGCCCACCGCAACCACCGCGCGCACGACGCCCGCCACGGCCGCGTCCTCCTCAACCGGATCACGTGGGCCCGTCGCGGCGGCGTGGCTCAGGAGGCGCAGGATCAGGAACACGCGCTCGCTGTCTGGGACCCCTTCACAGACGAGCACCGGCCCCTGCCGCCCCTCCTGCTGCCTCAGCAGGTGCGGAGCTGGAACGCCGCCGTGCTCTGCGCCGCCCCCAACTGCGACCACCTCGACTGCATCCCCGGCCACTTCCTCGTCGCCTTCGTCGGCATCGACGGCAAGAAGATGTTCGCCCATGTCTACTCGTCGGAGTCCGGCGCGTGGGGCGAGGGGACCCCCACTCAGCTCCCAGGCGACGTTTTCGACGAATCTCTGCCCGGCACTCTAGCGCAGAACGCACTCTACTTCGTGTTCCAGTCCGGGAACAGGATGCTCAAGTATGATCTGGCCACGCGCAAGCAATCTCTGATCTTCCTACCGAACAGGCCCTATGCTCGGCGCTTGATGACCATGGAGGACGGTGAGCTGGGATTCGCGGAAGTGGACTCGCAGTTTAATCTCAAGCTCTGGTCGATGGCGCCCGGTCCTGAGGGAGACGCTGGGAAATGGGACGTGAACAGAGCCATCGACCTCAGTGCCCATCTCCCCGCTCCTGCCCTCGGGGCAACACCTTGTGTGGTTGCCTTTGCGGAAGTGGTGGGTGTCATCTTCCTCAAGACGACCGATGGGCTCTACACTTTTAATCTGAAGACAGAGCAGAGCATTCGTGTTATGGCCAATGACTTCTATGACATCATTCCCTACGTCAGCTTCTACACTCCAGGTACCAGCACATGCTCTATGTCCTGCAGGCCTTGTTAGACTTGTCCAGAAATGCTTAATGGTGATTTTTTTTTGCTATGAAAAGTGGATTTATTACTAGCATGTCAAATCCTATCAGTATTCAGTCTGGGTAATATTTTGCTTTCACAATGGTATATGTGCAATGAGGATTTTATAAAATTTGTATTCTGCCCATGTCATGTAAAATTTCCACACTAGTACTCTGCATGATCAAGCTTTCCACACTACAGTTATCAGCCTCACTCATCCCTTTAACCCTGTGCCTTCCTTTGATATGATGTGTCACATTGTTACTTATCAACGTAGATTATCCCGAAAAATGAATGTGATTTTCTGTAATTTTGAGTCATTGAGGGGGTGCTGGTTTCTCAGTCCGCTGACATTGATTTGAAAAATGTCTATTTCTGCAGCGTTACAAGTGGGCACCCCAGGTGAGGCACTGGGTGCAGGCACTTCAACTGCTTAACAGACCAGGTGCTGACCAGAGGTTTTCTGGGCAGTGGAAAATTTGGTTGGTAGTAGCAATGGAAGTGATAAACAATGTTAGCTTTATAGGGGGACAGGTCGTTTGAGTTGCGCTTGCCCCCGAGGCCTTTTTCTACAGGCAAACTACAGACAGTAATACTGAAATAGTTAGCAAAAATTGCAATATTGATGTAATCAGGAATAGCAGTACATATCAACTGTCGTCTTAGTTTCAGTTCATGAGAATACTGATGTAAACAATGTAACCAAACTCTGTTTCAGTTTAAAGCATCCAGATTAGTGAAGTATTCTGTCACTGGTGAATCTACCCTGTTTTTCTGTTTCTGATGCTGCAGAGTTCATGCGTGTGGGTTCAATTCATATGTGTGGGTGTGGCTAAGTGCTTTGCCAATATGGAATTGAGTAAGATCTATATGTGAGCATGTTCAGCTCACTTAATACTGAGCACTAGCCTTAGTCCTGTTGTTTGCGAGCATTTCCTTTCGACAGTTATGTTGAACTTTGTTTTGTTTGTTTGGTTTCTACTTTTCATTTGGTTATTGCATAGGACTACATGACTACATGAGTGATGTTTATCAGTTGACCATAGAAATGTTAACTAGTATTTCATTGCTACTTGCAACACATTTCGATGTTTTGATCACTCTCTGTTTGGTTACCACTCACTGGAATTATATATCTACTATTGGTACTAGTTTTACTGCTACCCAGGAAAACAAAGGGACGCTGACATAATCAGGAATAGCAGCACATCTCAACCGTCGTCTCTGTTTGGCTTGTCTATTGTACAGTATTTTTCTCTCAATATAAATCTACCATCTAAATTAGTTAGCAGTACTTTTTCTTCTGGAACAAATTGTTGACGCAAAATCAGCACCTCGCGCCAAGCACACAGCAAGCCGAACGAAGCTGGCTTAAAATGCGTGCCGGATCCAAAGCGTGCCAGTCAATTTTCCTGAAACTGACAAAGGATGAAAAATAGTTAGATAAAAAAATGGAACTTGCTGGGTGGTACCAGACAGTTCCGTATTTACGGCTAGAAAGCCAATTAAAATGACATATAGCTACAACAAGCTATCTGTCAGCAATTTAAATTCCATTCGGGAGCTTTAAACATGAAACCAGGATATAGCCGAATGCATGACGTAAGCATGACAAAAGATCGGTCTTTGTTTTAACATCACTGCTCGCACATGGACATGACCGATTTTCAAGGATAAATAACAATAAAGATAAATAAGGTGAAAGCATGATTATAAATATGAAGTAAACAAGCATGCATAGGCCAAAAGCACTAGTCTACCGCATGTCTAGGTACTTTCAAACCCGTCGAGCGTGATGGCAAACAAGTTAATCCACCGCATGATACAACTTGTTTGAAACCATGCCACCAACCACAAATAGATTAATCCACCGCATGATACGATCTATTTATGGAAAGCTAAAAGCATACATCATTTAAAACAAACTTATGAGCACGTTTCACTCGTGGTAGCATTGCCGAATACAGCTGTACAGCCGATCCGGGTTCCGTGGAGAAGGAACAAACATTTGAAAAGTCAAAGCTTGAACCCGCAACACGTGACAATCTAGATTGATCTAAATTCGGCTATTGAGAGCACTTGATCCTTTATAATAAACAAAGATTTAAAGCTCAACACATGGATCTCAGAGAGGTAGAGCCGAAACCAATCGATCTAGATTGGGCAAAAAGGTGTTACATGAATTTAAACATAAAGCAAAATCCAAAGCAACACGTGGTAACTTAATGAATCTATTAGGTCTTGCCAAATCTAATAGAGCCGATAACTAGCTTCGAGCTAGATCTTAGCCTACCGCATGGCTCATGATCTAACAGGAAACCCTCTTGAACCAAGCTTAAATTCCACCGCATGATACTAAGAAAGGTAACAAGACTACTTGCATCACGATCTAAATCCACCGCATGATACTAGACATGATACAAGGTTGCCGGTACTTACGGAGGTCGACGGATCGATGGCTCCTCTCGAAGAACTCGACGACTCGACTAAAGGACTCGAAAAGTTGGCGTAAGGCCGGTTTGTTGTGAAATTGTTCGATACCTATTACAGACATCAAGGGTTTATATTTATACCCCTGTCCTAACACGACTCTGATGGACTAAGCACAACATTCAATATCTAAATTAATGCTCCGGCGCCAATGTCCATCTTGTACCCGTCATCAATTCGTCCTTTCCTTATATCCTGGCCACGTCATCACGCATTGCCGAAAACTTCCTTTTAAAAGCGCAAACAGTTCCTTTGTCGAATGATGGCGTATTGCCGACCGCAAGCATCTTTACCGAATCCTCTGAGGAGATTTTTTCCTGCCGAATGGCATTTTGTTACCAAACTCGGCCCACAAGTCAGTTCCTCTCCTGTACCAATTTTTGGTGTTAACATATGCCCCTTCAATTACGGGATAAAAGTGATTTTATTCCGGAATTGACCATAAATGCCCAACGTCTCTGAGCTAAATCCATTCAACACCCATTCTTTCCTCTTGCAATCTGTTGGAGTCCCCGCTCAGATCCAAACCCTAGGTCATCAATCTCCCAAGCTCAAATCTTCAATGGCGGGCCAAAATCAAGCTGTTCAGGTAAATCTCATCCCCGTAAGGTCCATTCGGTATTACTTTTTCGATTCCTATCTTAGATTTCTTCTCCTGTCTTTTCTTGATAGGCTCTATCCACCGAGCTTTTGATTCCCATCGAGGATAAATCATCATCCTATTTCCTCGGACCTGTGGGAATCTCGACCCCTTGAGTTCATTGAAGCGAATCTAGAATCCCTTCAAAGCAGCTCTGTCAAGACCCCACGGGTGGCAAGACGCCTTCAAAACCTGGCCCCTACCTCCAATTGCAGGTTGGAGAAACTGGTATAAGAGGATACTCGAAGATAACAGTGCAAAAACCAGCAATTGGGACAGCCTTCGCATTGCCCAGTGTTTGGAGTTATCCTTGGCTGAAACTCCCAAAGAATGAGCCTTCTAATTGCAGCTTGCCATTTTGGTCAAAGCGGTGTCAATGCTTTTCTCTTTGGTCATGGACCAATGTCTCCACTCGGCCGATGTATATGATGACCGGCCTTGATATCATAGGATCCATGTATCCTTACAAATACAAAGGCTCCACCAGGCAAAGAGGAGTAAAAACAGGAGTTGGATATAAGGTATATATCCAGAATCATATGTCTGATGGCCCTCTGACTGATGTTGAATACAGGGCTTTCCTGAACATGTGGCTATGCAGATTTGTCTTCTATGGCAAAGCCAATGAGCCAACCCTGAACCATATTGCAATGGCTGAAGATTTGGCTGCTGGTCATCTCATTCCCCTTGGAAAGTATCTCCTAGGGAGCGTGTACCACATGCTTCATCAGACCATCCAGTTGATGCACACTAGCCAGAAGATCTCATGTGTCAATGGCCCCTGGTGGTTTGTACAAATGTGGCTGCAACTATACATGCACCAGATCGTTGGTATTGATCTCAACAATCGGCATTTTCCTTCATCCAGCTATAAGGAAGGAGAAGTTCAGATTACCAAAGGATGCCAAACCTACGGAGAAGCTGCCTCAACCATATCTATTGACCAGAACATCAGTCAACTCTTTGAGCTTTTCTTCAAAGGTTTCACCAATCCCCTTTGGCTTCCTTATTTGAACAATGATAACTTGATCCTCCCTTATGAATTCACTTTTGAGAGTGGATGCAATGATGTAAGATCCATAGAAATTTTCAATATCTTCATCCATCCATGCATCCTTCCAGCAGAATTTTGTGGAGGAAGGCAAAATCATAGTACCTATGAATATTATCAGCCAAACATGATGGCCCGACAGCTAGGATGTGGCCAAGTGCCTCCAAGGCTATTTCTTCACGAATTCCTCAAGCCCAGAGAGGAAATCAAAGAAAACCTGCAAGCCAAAAGGGTCTTTGAATATCAATGCAGTCCAACTATTTATACTTGGCCCTTTGTACCAACATCAATAGCTCATCCTTCTTTTTCAATTGGTGGCAAGAATTTCATGACCACATCTTCAAGTGAGCCGCACATTCCTTTTGTCTTGACTAATGCGACTTCCAACCTCGTGAGGTAATGCACTTATCTTTTCTTTCCTCAAGCATGTCCTTTTCACTAATCATGATTTTTGCCATTTTGCAGAATCTGATTTGCCTCTCCCTAGGACAATCTCTTATCTGCATGCCCAATTTCTGCTTTGGGATTTAAATCCACAACTCTAGCTCAATTGATGGCCAGATATGCCACAATGGACCCACTCTTATCAGTTCAACTCTAATAAGAGAAAAGCTCCATCTCTGGTTGCACTCCTCCATGCCAAGAAGAAAAGAACTTCACCAAAAGGTTCTTATTGAGGTAACATCTCTTCCTTCTTGAACACAAGACCATTCTTCATCTCGACAAATTTATCTTGTGTAATTTCAGACTGTAACCCAACCATCAACCACTTGAACTGCCAATGCCCCATCTGTTGGTATGGTCCTTACTATCTTACTTCTTTTCAAGACCATTCTTTTCATTGGCACTTACTCTCTTCATTTATCTGCAGAAGAAACATTGGTGAATCAACCTGTGGAGCTCTTCTCCTCAACATGCTTCAAGTCCAAATTCACCAAGGGTCCAAACATCTTCCCCTCAAGCAGCTTCACCACCACCAAGGATTCAATCATCCCCCTCTCAAGTAAGCTCCCAGTTTTATCAGGGGATGAATTCCACCTTCACTTCAGCCGTAAGCCTCAAATCTACGGACTCCACCACTTCCCCTCAATTAGAAGCTTCAGACACCGGGAACTCCTCAAACTTCCACCTCACTGATCACCCAAGAAACTCCCTCTTGAGCCCTGAACAAGATTCCCTTCTCCAATTCAGGAGGCCGGAATGAAGTAAGTATGGGCATTCAACTCTGTTATTCCTTTCAATAAATCATCCTTAATTCGGCAAACCTTCCTTTTCAGGATCAGGCTGCATCACCACCAAGCTTTTCATTTATTGTGAGATGACCTAGCTGCGAAAAAGGTGATGAAGCATCTTCAAATCAAGCTCTATCAGAGGAAAACCAGGCAAAACTCAAAGAAATCCTTTTCCCTGCAAAAGAGATGCCCAAGATCAAGTCAGATGTCGATCTTCTGATGAAATACTTGAATCCATCACTCAAGAACTCCTGATGACATCAAACTTCCTTGGAGCCTATCTCTCAGCTGGATTATTATGCAGCAGTGAGAGAGCCTTGAAGAATCAATCCTCCAAACCAGTCCCTGGAGCAAAAGAGAGCCAAAGTTAAGTGTGAAAGATCACGTGCTCAAATCCAGAGCAACAAGAATTGCTGGCTGAATTGCAGCCTGCACCTGAGTTGAAAATTGCCGGAAAGCTGCACTAGAAGCTGAATTGAAGAACCTGACAGCTGAAATTGAAGCTGATAAGAAGAAGATAGCCGAACTTCCCGGACTGAGAAAATCCAAAAGGAAGCTTCAGCATGATTGAATCAAACCAGCTCAAGACAAAACTTTCCGCCCTGTCCAACACTCAGGAAGCTGATCAGAAGCTGCTGGAGAATATCAACCAAATGATATCAAATGCCTTCTAGTGTAATCTCAAAATATTTGAACATTTGATTGTACCAAACAATTTGTAGCGAATGATTGATCGTCTTGTAATTTTGTGTACCATAACTTCACTTTCCATTCCATTTCTATCTTGCCTTACGGTTCATTCGGCGATCCATTAAACAAATTACCAATAGTACCGACGAACAGTGGTCTGACGCAACTCAACCGAACCAGTCAACGAATATGACTCAGCTTGAATTCCAAGCGACCCGGCGATTCGGTTAAGGAAACCTCTCCACCTTCCAAATTTCTCGGGATATGCACCACGATCTGCGGCCACGATCTCTTTGCCACCCCATAAATAAAACCGTAGGTGCCCCAGCCTTTCACCAAGCCTTTTGCCTTCAAGCCTTTGCCAATCTAAAGCTTTCCTTTTCTCACCACTAGTACTCCCAAAAAGATGGCGCGGCAGCAGCAACAGGCGCCGAGCCAGCCAGCGAGGCTGAAGAAGCCGCTGGCCGGAGGTGGTGATCATCAACTCCTCAATTTTTTTCCAGATTTCTTGTTTGACGATCCTCTTTGTAGCCTCATCCATTGGAATCCGGCCTCGCGGCCATGAATCCAGCCTTGCCGGACGACTCGGTCGTCACTAACCATTCCTCCTGCCCTACGAGCGCCGACGCCCTCCGATTCAAGGCGGGCGTGAGCGCCAGCGAGCTGAAGATGTTTCCAAGAAGGCCGGCATCGCTGAGCTCGAATGGGAGGATCAGCGCAAGCAGCTGTCGGAACCATCGACGGTAAATCCCTTGATTGATCTAATCCAATCCAACTTTGATACTAACCGCCATTGTTTGCAACTTTGACGCATGACACCGAGCTTAACTGAAAATGCTGGTGAAGCAATTGGCGGACAAGGTGAACGCCGCCCGAGACACGCCGGCAGCCCGCGTACGCGGTGGAAGACCGCGTCGATGAAGTGGCCCTCACGGTGTCCGCAGGCACCACCTGGCTTGCCATGGCGCGCCGCACACCGCGTCGACTACTCCATCCACACAGCAGCGGCTTCGTGGCGGCGCACCGGGCGACGAGATCAAGGTCATCTGGGCGCCTTGACGGCATGGCGAGCGCTGCCGAACTCCATCCATCCCGATGCTGAACAGGCTTTTTGACCAGTTTGTACTAGGGATGTTTGGAATTTCGGCAATGAATAATGAAGAATTTTAATTGTGTTTGTATTGTGATGATCCCTTTGCTTGTAGATCGAATCCTTACTGTTTTGAGCAATTCGAACTTTATCTTAGCCGAACACGAAAAAACTCCTGCCCCTTGGCACAAAATCCGCAGAAAATCCTCAATTCGGGAACCATAAACACTGTTCAATGAAAACCCTTCGCATTCGGAGAGAAAACCCTACCGCTTGGTATTCCAATAGCGCACGCCAACCAGTCATCACTCCCAATGCGCTCTCACAGCTAATAAAATAGCCCCCTTGGTGTCCTGCAAATCCACTCGCATACTCCTCCATCACTTCACATCTTCTCCCCTGCTCCAGAGGAGAAAACCCCAAAGCCATGGCGGACAAGGGAAAGCAATCCATCAAGGAGGGCAGCGCTCCACCAAAGAAGCGCACCATTCAAAAGTAAGTTTTCTGTCTAATCTTTTTCTTGCTCTCGATTGCAACCTTATGGCTTACCCCTCTCTATTTTCTCAGTCTTGACTTGCTTCCTGAGGAAATCTCTGGAACCGAAGAAGTTCCCGAGTACATCCTCTCCGATTCCTCCTCTGAAGAAGAAGACGCCACGCCGGAACAGAGGATCAACCACCAACTGCGCCGCCGCATTCGGCATCTAGAGCACAACCTGCGGGACATCACCGCTCGCTGCAACGCCGAACGCGAACACCGCATGAGCTTGGAGGCGTTGATAGGGGGTAAGATCTTCATCTTTATTTGACTCCCACGCTCAAACTCGGATCTCATTCAACAACTATTCCCTTCTTTAGATGTTTCGATATACAACAACTTGAAGGCTTGGGACAGCCTGATGGAGGCTGCAAGTCATGGCAACCTCCAAAGCTTCCAGGTTGCTGTCACGGTGGTCTGGACAGTTGAAAGGAGGAGCTGAAGAGGAAAAACAAAGAATCAAAGGAATGAAGCATACTTTCGCTTCTTCCTCCGAATATCCTTCCCACCCTCTTGTAATCTTAAGTTGTTGGGTTGTCAAATAAAAGCCTACAAGAAACATTTGTAATGTAGAATATTTTGTGCTAAGGGCAAACACACTTCTAGTATTGGCCATCTCCTCTCATAGGATTTTTGTTCTAAAGACGGCTTCTTTCCCGAACGCTACTATCTCAATCCGGTGCTTGTAATCAACGATCAACTTCAATACTAGGATAATATTTCTTCAAATATCTTCCATTTATAGCAAGTAAACTCTTCTCCTAGTAAAGTCTTCAAGATATAAGCATTTACGTGTACATCTACCACTCGAAAAGGTCCTTCCCAATTCGGGGACCATTTGCCAACGCATGTACTTAGTCCCAATCGGCGATGCTTTCAAACTAAATCTCCTCTGCAAATTGCTTGACTTTTACTTTCTTGTTGTAATATTTAGCAACTCGCATCTTGTTCTTTTCAATATTTTCCAGGGCCTTAAGACGAATCATATGCAAATCTTTTAACTCGTCCATCATTAAGCCACTGTAATCTTTGGAACTTAAATCCTTTTGCAAAACCACTCTCCTTGAATCTGATTGTATTTCCCAGGGCAAAACAGCATGATGCCCATAAACCAACTCATAAGGAGACGTTTTTGTAGCCCCATGAGGAGCCATTCGGTAAGCCCACAAAGCCTCATTTAGTACCGAATGCCACCTTTTTGGCTTCTGATCAATCTTCTTTTGAATAATCTTTATCATGATCTTGTTAGAAGCCTCTGCCTGACCATTAGCTTGGGCATAATAAGGAGAAGAATTCAATAATTTGATTCCCATGCTTTCAGCAAATTCTCTGAATTCTGATGATACAAACTGAGCTCCTTGATCAGTTGTAATTGTTTGAGGAATCCCAAATCTGTAGATGATGTGTTCTTTAACAAACTCGACCATGTTTTCTGATGTTACTTTCTTCAATGGAATTGCCTCAACCCATTTGGTGAAATAATCTGTTGCCAAAAGCACAAATTTATGCCCCTTGCTAGATGGAGGATTTATTTGGCCAATCAAATCTATACCCCATCCTCTGAATGGCCATGGCTTGATAATAGGATTCAAAGCTGATGCTGGAACTCTTTGGATATTCCCAAACTTCTGACAATCTTGACAACCTTTATAATACTCAAAACAATCTTCCAGCATCGTCGGCCAATAACACCCAGTGTGTCTGATAACCCATTTCATACGGTAAGCCGATTGGTGTGCTCCACAAAGCCCATCATGAACTTCACTCATCATTTTCTTTGCTTCTTCTTGACCCAGGCATTGCAACAGCACCCCATCTAATGATTTGTAAAATAAACGCCCATCAAGAAGAACAAATTTTATAGCTTTATACCTGAGCTTCCTAGAGACCTTTCGGGATGGATTTTCCAGATAATCAACAATTTCCTTTCTCCAATCATCTTCTGCTAGATCACTCCCGAAAGCACACACATCGCTGGCAAACACTTCTTGATTTTCCCTGTAACCCGAAGCACTTTGAGCCAACCTGTTTGCCTCTTCATTGTGTTCCCTAGGAATATGTTGTAGAATTACCAATTGAAAACTTTTCAAGATTTCCTTGCACTCCTCATAGTAATTCCTTAGGATATCACTTCTACATTCATATTGGCCATTCAATTGTTTTATAACTAGCTCTGAATCTCCATAAATTTCAACTGAAATAGCCTTTGCTTCTTTCAAATATTGAAGCCCTCTAAGCAGTGCCTCATACTCAGCTTGATTATTTGTGACAGTAGATTGAATAGGAATAGCAAACTCAAACATCTCACCTCTGGGTGAAATCAATAAAATTCCTACTCCACCCCCTTTGCCACATGAAGATCCATCAAAGAATAAAGCCCAGGAGTAATTTCAAGCAAAATCAATTCGATGGATCACGATGCTCGATAATGAAATCAGCAATAATTTGACCCTTAATGGCTTTTGCCGATTCAAACTTCAATTCAAACTCAGACAAAGCTAAAATCCATTTGCCAATCCTTCCATTCAAAATTGGCATAGATAACATGTGTTTAATTACATCAAACTTGGAATATACAACGCATTCGGCATTCAACAAATAGTCGAAACTTTGTACACGAGTAATAAACACACAAAGCTTCTCCGCAGCCGAATACCTTGTCTCAGGATCAAGCAATTTTTGGCTAAGGTACGTGACTATCTGTTCCTTCCCTTCAAATTCTTGTATAAGGGCCGATCCAATAGTTTGGGTACCAGCCGCTACGTACAACTTGAAAGGCTTGTTCAACCGTGGAGGCACCAACACTGGTGGTTCCTTCATGCTATTGATCTTGAAAGGCTTTTGAATCTCTCATCTCTCACAAAATTGATCTTGCCAAGCAGTGATTGCAACTCCTTGAGATTGGTTGGAGGAACAACTTCATCAATTGCTTTCATGCTTTTCTTGCCAACTTCTATTCCTCCTTCATGCACCAGAAATCCCAAGAATTCTCCAGCTGAAACCCCAAAGGCACACTTGTTTGATTCATCTTCAACCCATGCTTTCGGGCACTCTAGAGTTTTCTTCACATCATTCAAGTGTGAGTCATGATTCAAAGACTTGATCACGACATCATCAATGTATATCTCAACAATTTTGCCGATCAACTCATGAAAATATAATTCATGGCTCTTTGATAAGTTGCACCGGCATTTTTCAACCCAAATGTCATGACAATCCACTCAAAAAGGCCTATATGTCCAGGACATCTGAAAGCTGTCTTCGATATGTCTTCTATTGCCATAAAAATTTGATTGTACCCTGCATTGTCATCCATAAACCGATAACTTTATGTCCAGCTGACATCAACCAATAAATCAAGCAGGCATTGGGTATCCATCCATGGGAGTAGCTCTGTTTAAATCTCTAAAGTCTATGCAAACCCTCATCTTCCCATTTTTCTTGTAAACAGGGACGATGTTAGAGATCCACTCGCATACCGCATGGCGAATGAAATTTGCATCAAGATCAATCTCTCAACTTCCTTTTTCACGTCGGCCAATACTTCATCCTTGTAGATCTTTCGGGGAGGTTGCTTATAAGGTTTAAAACCAGGCTTGATAGGCAACCGATGCTCAACAATGGAACGATCCAAACCAGGCATCTCTGAATAATCCCAAGCGAAGCAATCTTTATATTCTTTTAAAAGCTTGATTAATCCTTCTCAAACTTGAATCTAAGTTAGCAGCGATAAATGTCGGCCTTGGTCACCATCTCCAATGTCAATTTCTTCCAATTTATCAGCCGACATGAATCCACGCCCTAACTTTCCATCAGTTCCATCAATTGGATTATCCATTAAAAATTGCTATAAGAGCCGACTGCTTGAATCGGCTGTTGATCACTCTTGGGGTTCACAGGACCTTCACCCCAGTCCTTTCCTGAGAAGCAATCTATACCTTGATACTCCCAAAAAGCTGGTTCGACATTAGCCACGCTCACTGAATCATCTGCTTGGACCACCTCTATATCATCATCTACCCATTGAACAAGCTGTTGGTGCATGGTAGATGGGATACAACAGTCGCATGGATCGGTCCGTCAAGCAACAAGCTATAAGCCCCTTTGCCCTCAATGACAAAGAAGGTCGTGAGCAAAGTCTTAGACCCGATCATCAGGTCCACGTGCACGCAGCCCTTGGTGTCTGAAGGATTCCCAGCAAAATCATTCAGAATTATGCTCGTTGGCGTCAAATCTCCAGGGCCCATGCCAAGCTTCCTGAACGTGGTGTATGGCATCACGTTGACTGCAGCTCCACCATCAACAAACATCTTGGTCAATGGCTTGCCATTGACGTATCCCTTTAAATACAACGGCCTCATGTGTCGATTCCTGGCCGGCTTGTCGAAGGTTGCTTGCTTAGCCACACCACCAGTGCGCCATTAACCTCCAAGTTGCTCATCCTCATTGATATCGGAGATGCTTCTTCCGCACAACTTGGTTAGCGGGAGCCATGAACTCATTCGGCAAAAAGTACACCATGCACGCTGGAGCCGAACGACCAGATCCATCAGGCCTATCTTTTGGGCGCCACACACTTCTCTTGATTCCTGCTTGTTTCAACTCTTGGTTCCTCAAGCGCTGAACTCTTCTCTTTTGGCTTCTCCTCAAGCCAGGTGGGCACCATTGTCCTTCTTGCCGATACTACTCACGTTCTCTTCTTGATCAACCCACTTTTGATCAGCATATCTTTTCTTGGGTGATCACCCACCTTCATTTATTTTTGCCGACCGTCATTGGGATATGTATCCTTCAATTCTTTCATGGACGGATCGGCGATTGGCGATATCCGCCTATATTGATGTACTTATCACCGCATTCGTGGCAATTGTTCAATGTGGGGAGCTTCAAACCCTCATTCCAAAGAATGCACGCAAGAATCGCACATCCCCAATGTGCACATCCTGCTCTCGTGCATGTTCTTCTAGTTCTCTTACGCCTCTTCTTCAAACCTCCGCCTCTCCTCTTCATATTTTGCTCGGTAGCGTTCTTTCTCTTGTGCTGCCACTTGTTAAGGAGGAATGCGTGTGAAGTCACCACAGGCTTGGATGGAAGATTCCCTACTTCAACTGGCTTCTCGGGATGCGAGGAGCTTCTTTGTGGACTTGTTCCACCACACTTGTCGAGGATCAAGATCCATCTTGCTTTGCTCTTCTGAAGTTAAGACCTTTCACTTTCCCTTTTTCCTCGGTCACCATGTTGATGAAAAACCAACCATGTTTTGAGGGAAAGGGTTGCCATCCAGCTTCATTTGTTATCAAATTTCAATGACCTTCTGGATAGCCTTTTGGATCCTCATCACGAAAACCACCAATCATTGATGGAGTGAGAGTTTCATCATGAAATCCACGGTATCTTTCTCTTTAACTCCATCGGGCGAGCATAGAATGCCCTTCGGCAACTTGATTCGGCCTTCCTTCAGGAACTCAAGAGCTTGTCACTTGGTCACATCAAAGTCATATGTGCCTTTGGTTTGCTTTATCCATCTTTGATTCACAGTTAATGGCTCTTTGCCCCACCATGATCTCGCTGTGCTATCTCCTCATCATCATCAAAATCTTCCCTTGGTCAGCTCTTCTCGAGGAATTGGTTGCAGATGTCAGCTATATCATTATGCTTGGCAAACCTGGAGTCTTTCTTGAACCCGTAAGCTTGATTACTCATCAATGACAATGAGTCCTTCTTGAACCAAGGTTGTCAAACTCCATGCCAACAGCTTTTCCCGAATAGGTCGGTAACATTCCTGCAACAGCCATGTCAGCCAATTGATCATCTGGCAAATTCAAAGAGTAGCACATGCCCTTGGTCTCTCTGAACCTCCTGAGAAACTCCATAGGTGTTTCATTGTGCCTCTGTCTCAGGGTGGTCAGATCAATTAGCTTTTTCTCATTACTGCCAATGAAGTAATGAGCATGGAACTTCTGTTCCAAATCCTTCCAGTACCAATTGATTGAGGAGGCAAAGAAGCAAACCATGTAAAGGCCGGGCCTGTCAATGACAAAGGGAAAGTATCTGATCTGAATGCTTCATCAGAAGCCTCCCAAGATGCATCAAAATGGGCTATGTGTTCCACTTGTATCATCTTGCCCGAGAACTTTGTGAAATCTCAGGAGGTTTCACCCTTGGTGGCAAGATCACCCACTACCACTGGAAAGGAGGCGTATAAGCTGGTCCTTGCATCTTAGGTTTCAAGGCCGAATTGATTTTGCAAAACATCGGCCATTTTCTGCACCATAAGATCGACATTAGCATCTTGATCTCCCCCTTCCAGGTCCATTAGGCATTCTATACCATATCCGTGGTTTGGGAAAGCATCAATGGCCATAGTCCATGATTTCTAAATACCCCCCACCATACATATTCTCAGCCTTTGTTGTTTGGGCTATCTATAAGTGGAATTAGGTGGAACTCCGGAAGAACCAAACCAAATCTCCATAAGTAGGCTCCATATGTAGGCATTGCACGATAAGGGTTCAGTTGGGTTGACCTCCATTGCTCAGAAGGCGGCTGGATCGGTTGACTCCTCACGCTTTGCGGAGATGGTTGGATCGGTTGGCCTCCCATACTTTGTAAAGGTGGCTGAGCACTCGCGTCTCGAACTAGTTGGCTATTGAGTGTAATGTTTCTCCAACCTCTCCGAGATGTTTGAGGTGTTATCCGACTAAGCATCCTCTCCATGCTCGGCCAAGACTCCAACCATCATTTGCTTGAACATAGTCAAGAAAGCAGTATGATGTTTGACCATTATACTTTCCATAGTTTGCCGAAAAGCATTCATAGCCTCTTCTCCTCTTGAGCAGATGTAGTGGAGTTCCCAGTAGTAGAACCCTTGGCATGTCAGATTTGAGATCTGACACCACCATTGTTCTTGCCAAATGACATCAAGCACTTTTGTTGGAACTGGTCAATGGCATCCTTCAAGCCCTTGTTGCTTGAGACAGTCATCCATGGTGACATCCATGACATCATGAATGTCGGCATCTTGAATCAGCTTGAGTGTCCCACTGGGCGTGCCAAAAAGTGTGTTGACGCAAAATCAGCACCTCGCGCCAAGCACCTGACAAGCCGGGCGGCTTAACACACGTGATGAATCCAAGCGTGCGACCAATTTTCCGAAACAAAGGATGAAAAATAGTTAGATAAAACTTGGAACTTGCGGGTGGTACCAGACAGTTCCATATTTATATGACATATAGCTACAACAAGCTATCTATCGCAATTTAATATCATTCGGGAGCTTTAAACATGAAACATGAGATAGCCGAATGGATGACGTAAGCATGATGATGGATCGGTCTTTGTTTTAAATAACGTTGCATTACCGCATGATCATGACCGATTTTCGAGGATAAATAACAATTTAAAGATAAATAAGGTAAAAGCATGATTATAAATATGAAGTAAACAAGCATGCATAGGCCAAAAGCACTAGTCTACGCATGTCTAGGTACTTTCAAACCCGTCAGTATGAAACCAAACAAGTTAATCCACCGCATGATACAACTTGTTTGAAATCACACCACCAACCACAAAAGATTAATCACCGCATGATACAATCTAAATATGGAAAGCTAAAAGCATACATCATTTAAAACAAACTTATGAGCACGTTTCACCGTGGAGAAAGCATTGCCGAATAAACTATCAGTTGAATGTAATCCGGATGATTAGCTCTAAAAAGAAGGAACAAACATTTGAAAAGTCAAAGCTTGAACTGAACATAACACGTGACAATCTAGATTGATCTAAATTCTATTATTGAGCACTTGATCCTTTATAATAAACAAAGATTTAAAGCTCAACACATGGATCTCAGGTAGAGCCGAAACCAATCGATCTAGATTGGGCAAAATGGTGTTACATGAATTTAAACATAAAGCAAAATCCAAAGCAACACATGGTAACTTAATGAATCTATTAGATCTTGCCAAATCTAATAGAGCCGATAACTAGCTCCAAGCTAGATCTTAGCCTACCGCATGGCTCATGATCTAACGAGAAACCCTCTTGAACCAAGCTTAAATCCACCGCATGATACTAAGCAAGGTAACAAGACTACTTGCATCACGTCTAAATCCACCGCATGATACTAGACATGATACAAGGTTGCGGTACTTATGGAGGTCGACGGATCGATGGCTCCTCTCGAAGAACTTCGGCGACTCGACTACAAGGACTCGAAAAGTTGGCGTAAGGCCGGTTTAGTTGTGAGATGTTCGATACCTATTACGGACATCAAGGGTTTATATTTATACCCTTGTCCTAACACGACTCTGAGTGGACTACGAGCACAACATTTAATGTCTAAATTAAAGCTCCAACGCCAATGTCCATCTCTTGTCGCCATCAATTCGTCCTTCCTTATATCGGCCCGTCATCACGCATTCCCAAAACTTCCTTTTCAAAAGCAAGCAGTCCTTTGTGCGAATGATGGCGTGTGCCGCATAGCGGCATCTTTACCGAATCCCTGAGAAGATGTTTCCTAGCCGAATGGTATCTTATCTACCAAAGCTCGGCCCACAAGTCGACCTCTTTCACGTACCAATTTTTGGTGTTAACATATGCCCTTCAATTACGGGATAAAAGTGATTTTATTCCGAATTGACCATAAATCCAACGTCGAGCTAAATCCATTCAACACCCATTCTTTCCTCTTGCAATCTGCTGGAGTCCCGCTCAATTCCAAACCCTAGGCCATCAATTTTCAAGCTCAAATTTCCAATGGCGGGCCAAAATCAAGCGCTTCGTGTAAATCTCATCCTCTTCAAGTCCATTCGTATTACTTTTCGATCCCCAACTTAGATTTCTTCTCTGTCTTTTCTTGATAGGCTCAATCCACCGAGCTTTTGATTCCCATCGAGGATAAATCATCATCCTATTTCCTCGGACCTGTGGGAATCTCTGACCCCCTCGAGTTCATTGAAGCCGAATCTCAGAGAATCCCCTTCAAAGCAGCTCTGTCAAGACCCCACGGGTGGCAAGACGCCTTCAAAACCAGCCCCTACCTCCAATTGCAGGTTGGAGCGGTATAAGAGGATACTGAGAATAAAAGCGTAAAAACCAGCAATTGGGACAGCCTTCACATTGCCCAGTGTTTGGAGTTATCCTTGGCTGAAACTCCCAAGAACGAGAGCCTTCTGATTGCACTTGCCATTTGGTCAAGCGTCAATGCTTTTCTTTTTGGTCATGGACCAATGTCTCCCACTCTGGCCGATGTATATATGATGACCGGCCTCGATATCATAGGATCCATGTATCCTTACAAATACAAAGGCTCCACCAGGCAAAGAGGAGTAAAAACAGGAGTTGGATATAAGGTATATATCCAGAATCATATGTCTGATGGCCCTCGTGATGTTGAATCTGTGGCTTTCAGAACATGTGGCTATGCAGATTTGTCTTCTGTGGCAAAGCCAATGAGCCAACCCTGAACCATATTGCAATGGCTGAAGATTTGGCTACTGGTCATCTCATTCCCCTTGGAAAGTATCTCCTAGGGAGCGTGTACCACATGCTTCATCAGACCATCCAGTTGATGCACACTAGCCAGAAGATCTCATGTGTCAATGGCCCCTGGTGGTTTGTACAAATGTGGCTGCAACTATACATGCACCAGATCGTTGGTATTGATCTCAACAATCGGCATTTTCCTTCATCCAGCTATAAGGAAGGAGAAGTTCAGATTACCAAAGGATGCCAAACCTACGGAGAAGCTGCCTCAACCATATCTATTGACCAGAACATCAGTCAACTCTTTGAGCTTTTCTTCAAAGGTTTCACCAATCCCCTTTGGCTTCCTTATTTGAACAATGATAACTTGATCCTCCCTTATGAATTCACTTTTGAGAGTGGATGCAATGATGTAAGATCCATAGAAATTTTCAATATCTTCATCCATCCATGCATCCTTCCAGCAGAATTTTGTGGAGGAAGGCAAAATCATAGTACCTATGAATATTATCGCCCAAACATGATGGCGACAGCTAGGATGTGGCCAAGTGCCTCCAAGGCTATTTCTTCACGAATTCCTCAAGCCCAGAGAGGAAATCAAAGAAAACCTGCAAGCCAAAAGGGTCTTTGAATATCAATGCAGTCCAACTATTTATACTTGGCCCTTTGTACCAACATCAATAGCTCATCCTTCTTTTATTTCCTGGTGGCAAGAATTTCATGATCACATCTTCAGTGAGCCAGTACATTCCTTTTGTCTTGAACTAATGCTTGACTTCCAGCCAACCTCAGAGGTAATGCACTTATCTTTTTTCTTTCCTCAAGCATGTCCTTCCTCACTAATCATGATTTTTGCCACATTTTGCAGAATACAGTGCCTGCCTCTCCAGCTAGGACAATCTCTTATAATGCTGCATGCCCAATTTCTGCTTTGGGATTTAAATCCACAACTCTGGCTCAGCTGATGTCTAGATATGCCACATCAGACCCAAATCTTATCAGTTCAACTTCTGATAAAAGGAAAGCTCCATCTCTGGTTGCTCCTCCAGCTGCCAAGAAGAAAAGAACTTCCAAAAGAGTTCTTATTGAGGTAACATCTCTTCCTTCTTGAACACAAAAACCATTCTTCATTCTGACAAATTTATCTTGTGTAATTTCAGACCAGAGTTCATCAACCATCAACCACTTCAGAACCTGCCAATGCCCCATCTGTTGGTATGGTCCTTACTATCTTACTTCTTTTCAAAGACCATTCTTTTCATTGGCACTTACTCTCTACTTGTTATCTGCAGAAGAAACATTGGTGAATCAACCTGTGGGGAGCTCTTCTCCTCAACATGCCTCAAGTCCAAATTCACCAAGGGTCCAAACATCTTCCCCTCAAGCAGAGACTTCAACTTCACCAAGGATTCAATCACCCCCCTCTCAAGTAAAAGCTCCAGTTTTATCAGGGATGAATTCACCTTCACTTCAGCCAGAAGCCTCAAATCTACCAGGGACTCCACCAGCTTCCCCTCAGTTAGAAGCCTCAGCTTTACCAGGAACTCCTCAAACTTCTCCGCAGCTGATCACCCAGGGACTCCCTCTTGAGCCTGAACAAATCCCTTCTCCAATTCAGGAGGCCAGGAATGAAGTAAGTATGGGCATTCAACTCTGTTATTCCCTTTCAATAAATCATCCTTAATTCGGCAAACCTTCCTTTTCAGGATCAGGCTGCATCACCACCAAGCTTTTCATTCACTGTGGATGACCTAGCTGCCGAAAAAGGTGATGAAGCATCTTCAAGCCAAGCTCTATCAGAGGAAAACCAGGCAAAACTGAGAGAAATCCTTTCCTTGCTGCAAAGAGATATCCAAGACCAAGTCAGGGATGTTGATCTTCTAGAAGAAGTACTTGAATCCATCACTCAAGAACTTCCTGATGATATCAAAGCTTCCCTGGAGCCTATCTCTCAGCTGGATAACCACTTTGCAGCAGTGAGGAGAGCCTTGAAGAATCAATCCTCTCGACCAATCCTGGAACAGAAGAGAGCTAAAGCCAAGCAATTCGTGAAAGAATCACAGGCTCAAATCCAGAGCAACAAGGAATTGCTGGCTGAATTGCAGCCTACACCTGAGTTGAAAATTGCCAGGAAAGCTGCACTAGAAGCTGAATTGAAGAACCTGACAGCTGAAATCGAGGCTGATAAGAAGAAGATAGCCGAACTTCCCGGACTGACAGAAAAAATCCAAAAGGAAGCTTCAGCAGCCCTGATTGAATCAAACCAGCTCAAGACAAAACTTTCCGCCCTGTCCAACACTCAGGAAGCTGATCAGAAGCTGCTGGAGAATATCAGCAAAATGATATCAGATGCTTCTAGTGTAATCTCAAAATATTTGAACATTTGATTGTGCCAAACAATTTGTAGCCGAATGATTGATCGTCTTGTAATTTTGTTTATCATAAATTTCACTTTCCATTTTCTATCTTGCCTTGCGAGTAACATAGACGATCCATTCGGCAATTTTGGTCAAACAGTACCAGACCCGAACAGTGGTCTGACCGCAACTCAACCGAACCAGTCAACCGAATATGACTCAGCTTGAATTCCAAACGACCCGACGACGATTCGGTTAAGGAAGTCTCTCCACCTTCCAAATTTCTCGGGATATGCACCACGATCTGCGGCCACGATCTCTTTGCCACCCCCATAAATAAAACCGTGGGTGCCCCCAGCCTTTCACCAAGTCTTTTGCCTTCAAGCCTTTGCCAATCTAAACTTTCCTTCTCCAGCACTAGTACTCCCAAAATTTTGATGGCGGGCAGCAGCAACAGGCGCCGAGCCAGCGGCGAGGCTGAAGGAAGCCGCGCTGGCGCTCGTCGGAGGTGGTGATCATCAACTCCTTTTACAGTTCTCTCTAGATTTCTTGTTTCTGACGATCCTCTTTGTATTTTCAGCCTCATCCAGTGGAATCCGGCTCCTGCGCCGGCCGCGAATCCAGCCTTGCCGGACGACTCCTCGGAGTCGTACAACTACTCTTCCTCGCACTACGATGAGCGCGACGCCCTCCGATTCAAGGCGGAGCGCGACGAAACCCGGCGCGAGCTGGAAGATGTTTCCAAGAAGGCCGGCATCGCTGAGCTCGAATGGGAGCATCAGCGCAAGCAGCTGCTGGAGACCACTGACGGTAAATCCCTTGATTGACTTTAATCTAACTCAACTTTGAACTAACCGCCATTGTTTCGCAATGCTGCAGACCGCGACACCGAGCTTAACTGGCTGAAAACGCTGGTGAAGCAATTGGCGGACAAGGTAAACGCCCCCGGGGACACGCCGGCAGCCCGCATTGCCGCGGTGGAAGACCGCGTCGATGAGGTGGCCCTTCATGGCGTTCGCTTGGGCACTACCCTTGGCCTGGCCGCCATGGTGACGCACACCAGCGTCGACTACTCCACACGCAGCGGCTTCGTGGCGGCGCACTGCAGGACGTCCGACGAAATCGAGGTCATCCTGGAGCGCCTCGACGGCCACGGCGACGCCATTGCCGACTCCATCCATCCCCAGTCTGTGCTGAACAGGCTTTTTGACCAGTTTGTACTAGGGATGTTTGGAATTTCGGCAATGAATAATGAAATTTTAATTCCTGTGTTTGTATTGTGATGATCCCGTTTTGCTTGTAGACGCGAATCCTTACTGTTTTTGAACGAATTCGGGAACTTTATCTTAGCCGAACACGCAAAAAACTCCTGCCCCTTGACACAGAATCCGCAGAAAATCCTCAATTCGGGAACCATAAACACTGTTCAATGAAAACCCTTCGCATTCGGAGAGAAAACCCTACCGCTTGGTATTCCAATAGCGCACGCCAACCAGTCATCACTCCCAATGCGCTCTCACAGCTAATAAAATAGCCCCCTTGGTGTCCTGCAAATCCACTCGCATACACTTCCATCACTTCACATCTTCTCCCCCTGCTCCAGAGGAGAAAACCCCAAAGCCATGGCGGACAAGGGAAAGCAACCCATCAAGGACGGCAGCGCTCCACCAAAGAAGCGCACCATTCAAGAGTAAGTTTTCTGTCAAATCTTTTTCTTGCTCTCGATTGCAACCTTATGGCTTACCCTCTCTGTTTTCTCAGTCTTAACTTGCTTCCTGAGGAAATCTTTGGAACCAAAGAAGTTCCCGAGTACATCCTCTCCGATTCCTCTTCTGAAGAAGAAGACGCCACGCCGGAACAGAGGATCAACCACCAATCTGGCGCCAAGATTCTAAGCATCTAGAGCACAACCTGCGGGACATCACCGCCCGCTGCAACGCCGAACGCGAACACCGCATGAGCTTGGAGGCGTTGATAGGGGGTAAGATCTTCATCTTTATTTGACTCCCACACTTAAGCTCAGATCTCACATTCAACAATTGTTCCCTTCTTTAGATGTTTCTGACAGATACAACAACTTGAAGGCTTCCTGGGACAGCCTAATGGAAGCTGCAAGTCATGGCAACCCCCGAAGCTTCCAGGTTGCTGTTACGGTGGTCCTGGAACAGTTGAAAAGGGAAGAGCTGAAGAGGAAAAACAAAGAATCAAAGGAATGAAGCATACTTTCGCTTCTTCCTCCAGGCCTTCTGCTTCCCACCCTCTTGTAATTTTAGGTTGTTGGGTTGTCAAATAAAAGCCTACAAGAAACATTTGTAATGTAGAATATTTTTGTGCTAAGGGCAACACACTTCAGTGTTGGCCATTTCCTCTGTTAGGATTTTTTTGTTCTAAAGACGGCTTCTTTCCCGAACGCCGGCTATCTCTGTGTCTCAGATGCTTGTAATCTTGGTGCTTGTAATCAACGATCAACTTCAATACTAGGATAATATTTCTTCAAATATCTCCCATTTATAGCGGCAGTAAACTCTTCTCCTAGTAAAGTCTTCAAGATATAAGCATTTCCAGGTGTACATCTAACTACCCGAAAAGGTCCTTCCCAATTCGGGGACCATTTGCCGAACGCACTGTACTTAGTCCCGATCGGCAATAACGCTTTCCAAACTAAATCTCCCTCTGCAAATTGCTTGACTTTTACTTTCTTGTTGTAATATTTAGCAACTCGCATCTTGTTCTTTTCAATATTTTCCAGGGCCTTAAGACGAATCATATGCAAATCTTTTAACTCGTCCATCATTAAGCCACTGTAATCTTTGGAACTTAAATCCTTTTGCAAAACCACTCTTGAATGATTGTATTTCCTAGGGCAAAACAGATGATGCCCATAAACCAACTCATAAGGAGACGTTTTGTAGCCCCATGAGGAGCCATTCTGAAGCCCACAAAGCCTCATTTAGTGCGAATGCCACCTTTTGGCTTCGATCAATCTTCTTTGAATAATCTTTATCATGATCTTGTTAGAAGCCTCTGCCTGACCATTAGCTTGGGCATAATAAGGAGAAGAATTCAATAATTTGATTCCCATGCTTTCAGCAAATTCTGAAATTGATGATAACCGAGCTCCTTGATCAGCTTGTAATTGTTTGAGGAATCCCAAATCAGTAGATGATGTGTTCTTTAACAAACTCGACCATGTTTTACGTTACTTTCTTCAATGGAATTGCCTCAACCCATTTGGTGAAATAATCATTGCCAAAAGCACAAATTTATGCCCTTGCTAGATGGAGGATTTATTTGGCCAATCAAATCTATACCCCATCCTCTGAATGGCCATGGCTTGATAATAGGATTCAAAGCTGATGCTGGAACTCTTTGGATATTCCCAAACTTCTGACAATCTTGACAACCTTTATAATACTCAAAACAATCTTCCAAAGATCGCTTACCAATAACACCCAGCAGTGTGTCGATAACCCATTTCATACGGTAGATTGGTGTGCTCCACAAAGCTCATGAACTTCACTCATCATTTTCTTTGCTTCTTCTTGACCCTGCATTGCAACAGCACCCCATCTAATGATTTGTAAAATAAACGCCCATCAAGAAGAACAAATTTTATAGCTTTATACCTGAGCTTCCTAGAGACCTTTCTTGATGGATTTCCAGATAATCAACAATTTCTTTTCTCAATCATCTTCCGCTAGATCACTCCCCGAAGCACACATCGCTGGCAAACACTTCTTGATTTTCCCCTCAGAACCCAAGCACTTTGAGCCAACCTTGCTTTGCCTCTTCATTGTGTTCCCTAGGAATATGTTGTAGAATTACCAATTGAAAACTTTTCAAGATTTCCTTGCACTCCTCATAGTAATTCCTTAGGATATCACTTCTACATTCATATTGGCCATTCAATTGTTTTATAACTAGCTCTGAATCTCCATAAATTTCAACTGAAATAGCCTTTGCTTCTTTCAAATATTGAAGCCCTCTAAGCAGTGCCTCATACTCAGCTTGATTATTTGTGATAGTAGATTGAATAGGAATAGCAAACTCAAACATCTCACCTCTGGGTGAAATCAATAAAATTCCTACTCCACCCCCTTTACCACATGAAGATCCATCAAAGAATAAAGCCCAAGGAGTGATTTCAAGAAAATCAATCGACGGATCACGATGCTCAGTAATGAAATCAGCAATAACCTGACCTTTAATAGCTTTTGCCGATTCAAACCTCAATTCAAACTCAGACAAAGCTAAAATCCATTTGCCAATCCTTCCATTCAAAATTGGCATAGATAACATGTGTTTAATTACATCAAACTTGGAATATACAACGCATTCGGCATTCAACAAATAGTGCTGAAACTTTGTACACGAGTAATAAACACACAGGCAAAGCTTCTCCGCAGCCGAATACCTTGTCTCAGGATCAAGCAATTTTTGGCTAAGGTACGCGACTATCCGTTCCTTTCCTTCAAATTCTTGTATAAGGGCTGATCCAATAGTTTGGGTATCAGCCGCCACGTACAACTTGAAAGGCTTGTTCAACCGTGGAGGCACCAACACTGGTGGTTCCTTCATGTACTGCTTGATCTCATCGAAAGCCTTTTGTTGTTCGTCACCCCATACAAATTTCTGATCTTTCTTGATCCTCAACAGCGGAGAAAAAGGCAACACCTTTTGTGATAAATTTGAAATGAATCTTCTCACAAAATTGATCTTGCCAAGCAGTGATTGCAACTCCTTGAGATTGGTTGGAGGAACAACTTCATCAATTGCTTTCATGCTTTTCTTGCCAACTTCTATTCCTCCTTCATGCACCAGAAATCCCAAGAATTCTCCAGCTGAAACTCCAAAGGCACACTTGTTTGGGTTCATCTTTAGCCCATGCTTTCGAGTGCACTCTAGAGTTTTCCTCACATCATTCAAGTGTGATTCATGATTCAAAGATTTGATCACGACATCATCAATGTATATCTCAACAATTTTGCCGATCAACTCATGAAAAATATAATTCATGGCTCTTTGATAAGTTGCACCGCATTTTTCAACCCAAATGTCATGACAATCCACTCAAAAAGGCCTATATGTCCGTGACATCCTAAGTTGTCTTCGATATGTCTTCTATTGCCATAAAAATTTGATTGCACCCTGCATTGCCATCCATGAAACTGATAACTTTATGTCCAGCAGCGGCATCAACCAATAAATCAGCAACAGGCATTGGGTATCCATCCATGGGAGTAGCTCTGTTTAAATCTCTAAAGTCTATGCAAACCCTCATCTTCCCATTTTTCTTGTAAACAGGGACGATGTTAGAGATCCACTCCGCATATCTGCACGGCCGAATGAAATTTGCATCGATCAATCTCTCAACTTCCTTTTTCACGTCGCCAATACTTCATCCTTGTAGATCTTTCGGGGAGGTTGCTTGTAAGGTTTAAAACCAGGCTTGATAGGCAACCGATGCTCAACAATGGAACGATCCAAATCAGGCATCTCTGAATAATCCCAAGCGAAGGAATCCTTATATTCTTTCAGTAACTTGATCAATCCTTCTCTGAAACTTGAATCTAAGTTAGTACTGATAAACGTCGGCCTTGGCTTGTCACCATCTCCAATGTCAATTTCTTCCAATTTATCAGCCGACATGAATCCACGTCCTAACTTTCCATCAGTTCCATCAATTGGATTATCCATTAAAAATTGCTATAAGAGCCGACCGCTTGAATCTACCGTTGATCACCCGACGGTTCAACAGACCTTCACCCTCCTTTCCTCGAGAAGCAATCTATACCTTGATACTCCTGTACTGGTTCCACGTTAGCCACGCCATCGAATCATCCGCTTGGACCACCTCTATATCATCATCTACCCATTGAACAAGTTGTTGATGCATGGTAGATGGGATACAAGTGCATGGATCCGTCCGTCCCAAGCAGCAAGCTATAAGCCCCTTTGCCCTCAATGACAAAGAAGGTCGTGAGCAAAGTCTTAGACCCGATCATCAGGTCCACGTGCACGCAGCCCTTGGTGTCTGAAGGATTCCCAAAGAAAATCATTCGTAACTATACTTGTTGGCGCCAAATCTCCAGGGCCCATGCCAAGCTTCCTGAACGTGGTGTATGGCATCACGTTGACTGCAGCTCCACCGTCAACAAACATCTTGGTCAATGGCTTGCCATTGACGTACCCTCTCAAGTACATCGGCCTCATATGTCGATTCTTGGCCGGCTTGTCGAAGGTTGCTTGCTTGGCCAACACCAGCTGCGCCATCAGTCCAAGCTGCTCATCTTCATTGATGTTTGGCGACGCTTCTTCCTGCACAACCTGATTAGCTGGAGCCATGAATTCATTCGGCAAAAAGCATACCATGCATGTTGGAGCCGAACGACCAGATCCATCAGGCCTATCCTTTGGACGCCACACCTGCTTCCTCTTGATTCCTGCTTGTTTCAAATCTTGATTCCTCAAGCGCTGAACTCTTCTCTTTTGGCTTCTCCTCAAGCCAGGTGGGCACCATTGTCCTTCTTGCCAGACATACTCACGTTCCTGCTCTTCATGATCGACCCACTTTTGATCAGCATATCTTTTTCTTGGGTGATCATCCACTTCATTTATTTTTACGTGCCGATCGTCACTGGGATGTATCCTTCCAATTCTTTCATGGACGGATCGGCGATTGATGATCCTTCCTATACTGTATTTGTCACTGCATTCAGGGCAATTGTTCAATGTGGGGAGCTTCAAACCCTCATTCCAGCAGTGCCTGAAGAACGCACATCCCCAATGTGCACGCTCCTGCTCTCGTGCATGTTCTTCTATTTCTCTTCTGTGTGCTTCTTCCTCAAACCTCCGCTTCTCCTCTTCGTATTTCTGTTTCTGGTAGCGTTCTTTCTCTTGTTGACGCTGCCACTTGTTAAGGAGGATACGTGAAGTCACCCTGGGTTTGGATCTGGAAGATTCCCTACCTCAATTTGGCTTTTCAGATGCGAGGTGCTTCTTTGTGGACTTGTTCCACTGTCACTTGCTGAGCAGGATCAACCGATCCATCTTGCTTTGATCTTGCTGAAGTTAAGACTTTCACTTTCCCTTTTTCCTCAGCAGTCACCATGTTAACAGAAAAACCAACCATGTTCTGAGGGAAAGGGTTGCCATCCAGCTTCATTTTATTATCAAACTTCAAATGACCTCCGGATAGCCTTTGATCCTCATCCCGAAAACCCCGCAATCATTGATGGAGTGAGAATTCCTGTCCATGAAATCCACTATCTTTCTCTTAACTCCATGAGGCGTCAAGCATAGAATGCCCTTCTGGCAACTTGATTCGGCCTTCCTTTACAAGGAACTCAAAGAGCTTGTCAACCTTGGTCACATCAAAGTCATATGTGCCTTTGGCTTGCTTTATCCATCTCTGGTTCACAGTTAACGGCTCTTTGCCCCACACCATCTCAGCTGTGGCTATCTCCTCATCATCATCAACCTCTTCCCCTTGGTCAGCTCTTTCGAGGAATTGGTTGCAGATGTCAGCTATATCATTATGCTTGGCAAACCTGGAGTCTTTCTTGAACCCGTAAGCTTGATTACTCATCAATGACAATCTTTGTGACAGTTGGCCAAGATTGTCAAACTCCATGCCGAACAGCTTTTCCCGAATAGCTGGCAACATAATAACAGCCATGTCACCAATTGATCATCCGCAGATTCAAAGAGTAGCACATGCTTGGTCTCCGAACCTCCCGAGAAACTCCATGGGTGTTTCATTGTGCCTCCGCCTGTGGTGGTCAGATCAATTAGCTTTTTCTCATTACTGCCAATGAAGTAATGAGCATGGAACTTCTGTTCCAAATCCTTCCAGGAACAGATTGATTGAGCAGGCAAAGAAGCAAACCATGTAAAGGCCGGCTGCAATGACAAGGAAAGTATCGATCCTCGAATGCTTCATCACCAAGCTTCCCATCAAATCGAGCTATGTGTTCCACAGTACTTGTATCATCTTGCCCAGAAAACTTTGTGAAATCTACAGGAGGTTTCACCCTTGGTGGCAAAGCCACCCTGTGGTACCACTCTGGAAAAGGAGGTGTATAAGCTTGCCCCTGCATCTTAGGTTTCAGGCCGAATTGATTTTGCAAAACATCAGCCATTTTCTGCACCATAAGATTGACATTAGCATCTTGATCTCCTGGCCTTCCAATAGGTCCATTAGGCATTCCTGCAGCTGCACCATATCCAGGGTTTGGGAAAGCATCAATGGCGCCGTAGTCCATGATTTCTAAATACCCCTCACCATACATATGTTCTTCTCAGCCTATGTTGTTTGGGGCTATCCTATAAGTGGAATTAGGTGGAACTCCAGAAGAACCAAATGCCAAATCTCCATAAGTAGGTCTGTTGGGCATTGCCTGATAAGGGTTCTTTATTGACCGGCGACCTCAAGATTTTGCAGTAGGCGGCTGGATCGGTTGACTCCCAACGCTTTGCGGAGATGGTTGGATCGGTTGGCCTCACATACTTTGTAAAGGTGGTTGAGCACTCGCGTCTCGAACTGGTTGGCTATTGACAGCAGCACTAGTTTCTCCTACCTCTACAGTAGATGTTTGAGGTGTTATCCGACTAAGCGTCCTCTCCATACCAGGGCCAAAGACTCCAACCATCATTTGCTTGAACATAGTCAAGAAAGCAGTATGATGTTTGACCATTATACTTTCCATAGTTTGCCGAAAAGCATTCATAGCCTCCTGTTTCTCCTCGGCAGTCGTGGTGTCAGGTTCCCCTGGTAGTAGAACCCTTGGCATGTCAGATTTGAGATACGGTACACCACTTCTGTTCTTGCCAAATGACATCAAGCACTTTTGTTGAAACTGGTCAATGGCATCCTTCAACTGAACCCGCTGTTCCGGAGATAGGTCATCCATGGTGACATCCATGACATCATGAATATCAGGCATCTTGAATCAGCTTGAGTGTCCCACTGGGCGTGCCAAAAAGTGTGTTGACGCAAAATCAGCACTCGCCAAGCACACACAAAGCAAGTTTAACGTCGGCTTAAAACAGCGTCCGGGATCCAAAGCGTGCCTACCAATTTTCCCGAAACCGACAAAGGATGAAAAGTAGTTAGATAAAACTGGAACTTGCCGGTGGTACCTGCATAGTCATTTACTAGAAAGCCAATTAAAATGACATATAGCTACAACAAGCTATATCGACAATTTAAATTCATTCGAGCTTTAAACATGAAACCAGGATATAGCCGAATGCATGACGTAAGCATGACAAAAGATCGGTCTTTGTTTTAACATCATTGCTCGCACATGGAGGTCATGACCGATTTTCAAGGATAAATAACAATAAAGATAAATAAGGTGAAAGCATGATTATAAATATGAAGTAAACAAGCATGCATAGGCCAAAAGCACTAGTCTACCGCATGTCTAGGTACTTTCAAACCCGGGCGTGATGACAAAACAAGTTAATCCACCGCATGATACAACTTGTTTGAAACCATGCCACCAACCACAAATAGATTAATCCACCGCATGATACAATCTAAATATGGAAGGCTAAAAGCATACATCATTTAAATCAAACTTATGAACACGTTTTCACTTGTGGTAGCATTGCCGAATACACAATTGTCTGGCCCGATCCGGTTCCGTGGAGAAGGAACAAACATTTGAAAAGTCAAAGCTTGAACTCAAGAACACGTGACAATCTAGATTGATCTAAATTCGGCTATTGAGAGCACTTAATCCTTTATAATAAACAAAGATTTAAAGCTCAACACATGGATCTCAGAGAGGTAGAGCCGAAACCAATCGATCTAGATTGGGCAAAAAGGTGTTACATGAATTTAAACATAAAGCAAAATCCAAAGCAACACGTGGTAACTTAATGAATCTATTAGGTCTTGCCAAATCTAATAGAGCCGATAACTAGCTTCGAGCTAGATCTTAGCCTACCGCATGGCTCATGATCTAACAGAAAACCCTCTTGAACCAAGCTTAAATCCACCGCATGATACTAAGCAAGGTAACAAGACTACTTGCATCACGATCTAAATCCACCGCATGATACTAGACATGATACAAGGTTGCCGGTACTTACGGAGGTTGACGGATCGATGGCTCCTCTCGAAGAACTCGACGACTCGACTAAAGGACTCGAAAAGTTGGTGTAAGGCCGGTTTGTTGTGAAATTGTTCGATACCTATTACAGACATCAAGGGTTTATATTTATACCCCTGTCCTAACACGACTCCTGGTCGACTACGAGTACGACATTCAATATCTAAATTAATGCTCCGGCGCCAATGTCCATCTTGTACCCGTCATCAATTCGTCCTTTCCTTATATCTGGGCCACGTCATCACGCATTCTCGAAAACTTCCTTTTAAAAGCGCAAACAGTCCCTTTGCCGAATGATGGCGTATTGCCGACCGCAAGCATCTTTACCGAATCCTCTGAGGAGATTTTTTCCTGCCAAATGACATTTTGTTACCAAACTCGGCCCACAAGTCAGTTCCTCTCCTGTACCAATTTTTGGTGTTAACACAAATCTGCCGTACAAATCAGCATGAGATCTGCCAAACATAGCATCCTGAACTCTTTCAGTTTAAAGCATCTGGAACAGTGAAGTATTCTGTCACTGGTTGGTGAACCTACCCTGGTTTCTCTTTCCGATGATGCTTCAGCATTCAGAGACAGAGAGATCTCTATAAGAAAACTGCAACCAGGAGCCTGTAAGCGTGTAAACTGAGAAATCTCCACATTAAGCTGAGCACTAGAGTGTGTTACTTTGCTTACATTTCATTTTCTGACAGTTGCGTGGAGTTCTGTTTTCTTGATTTGGTTCTTTCATAGGTGGAGTCTTGCTGACCATAAATATCTGAACTAGTAATTCAATCATTAGATGCAGAACGTTTTATGTGTTTGATTTGATCACTATCTGATCTGTTTGATCACCAGTTCCTTCGAATGTAATCGGTGGCCATACAGTGTAAAAATTGCTGCTTTATGCCATGCCGCTGAGCTCTCAGGCAGGCTTCCAGGTGGGGCCACACTGCCACGGGATCAGGTCTTGGGACAATCACTGACCGTGCAAATGGAGGAATCGGTGCAGATGGGCTACACCACCTGCTGTAAAAATTAAGTCAAACGGAACAAAGCAGGCTGAAAACTCGATGTCCAGAAAAAAATTGCCGTTCAGCTAATTTCGCCCAACAAACTTATGAACAGATCATCTTCAGTTCCCTGTTTGTTCTAATCTCGCATGGATAAAATACATTCAGATACCGACACGGCAGCAGCAATCTCACTGCCCTATCACAGTCTGCATGTTGCCCATTCTCTCCTACTGTTCAAGGCTTCACGTTCAGGGAAATCTGAGACAAAAATAACTCGAGGATTGCTTATATTACAGATGAGGGATATACTTAGCGTTTTGGGGCTTACAATACTTCCCCTGTCGTTTTTTTTCTCCAGGCGTATGCCAAATCAGCAATTCTCTTAACAATCTGTCGTTGACAGCGCATTACGTGCACTGATGAAAAGCATCACCAAATATACCAACTGACCGCGTGGAAGCTGAAGATCCCCTTAGATTGAAAGTGTTTGTGTGGTACTTAATTAAAGGAGTAGTGTTAACAAAAGATAATCTGGCTCGCAAGCAATAGCATGGAGATATGTCTTGCTCTTTTTGCGCATGTAGCGAGACCATTTAGCATTTGTTCTTTGATTGTGATTTTGGTAAGTTCATCTAGAGATTACTTCAAGTTTCCTTCAATTTATCTCCGCCAGCTAGTATGCATCACTTGTTCAATGACTGGTTAGGTGAAAAATAGAAAATGGAAGTGTCAGATACTAGCGGGAGCAATTGCTATGTGTTTGGCAATTTGGATATCCAGAAATGATGTTGTTTTTGACAAGGGCATAGTGCCTTCATACTTACATGTACTTTTTAGGGGACGCACTGGATTCGGTTCTACTCGCTGCTTCATAAGGAGGAGGGTCGTCTGTTGTCGTTCATGGCGGGTGGTAGACTGCTTGAGTCTGCGGCCATGGTGGTCTTTGCCGCTCATGGATAGAGTTTCAGAAACATCATTGCATTTTTATTTGCCTTATTAGTGAAGATGGAGAGATTTTCAGAAACATCATTGCATTTTGATTTGCCTTATTAGTGAAGATGGAGAGATTTATTTATTTGCGCAACAAAAATCAAGGATTCTGCATGCAGGGCACCATCATCGCTGTTGTGGTCTTGATAATAGGTTTAGTGCTTGGTAGCTATATCACAGCCGGACTGTCAAAGAAATTTGAGTGAGTCAAAGTTGTGTTGATTTGTGAGTGAGGCCCCTATTGTAGTGTACTTTAATTTGTGTTGGTTTTAAGTGTGCTTTGAAACATTTGTCATCATGCATGTTGTTTGTGTGAAATAAACCTTTGTAAGGTGTTGTTTGTGTTGATATTTCAGTTTGAATTTTACTTGTTGTTGCTATCCATGCATGTTGAAATATTGGTGACTTGTATCAATTTCAAGCTATTTTCAGCTTCACTGTGTTGGCGGGTGCATATGAAAGCCGCTAGTAGTAAAGATCCCTGCTGGCGGTCGATATAAGCCACCCGCCAGCAGAAATGGGACCATTTGTGCTGGCGGTTGGCTTATGTTGGCCGCCCCCACTAAACATTCAGTGCTGGCGGTCGACATAACTCGTCCGCCAGCAAAAATGGTACCATTTTTTGCTGGCGGGTCGCTTATGTCGCCCGCCAGTAGTGATGCTTCAATGCTGGCGGTTGCTGTCCCGGCACCCCTGCGCCCCACTTTGCTAGCGGTGGATAGTTGCACCCGCCAGCACGCTAATTTGCTAGTGCCAGGACAAATCGTTTCTGGCCTAGTGCGGACCAATTTTTTGTGTTTTTTTTGCATTGGATTTGTTGGTTTAAACGTCTACTAAGAAATAACTATATGCATTGGTCAATGCAGAAGCTGAGATATTAATATATATTTACTTTCTAAAAAATACCAACTGTCCGCCAGGGAAAACGAGCCAGAATACAGAATACCTTAATTCGAGATATCTTCTGGGAGCTACTGGACACCCTGCTATATAATTCAGTATTAGGAATAGTTATCATTCAGCATCAGGAAAAGTAGAGCTTCATCGATCGAGAGGAGGCGTCTTCTGCTACCCATGTTGAGTGGGCAAAGAGGACGCGCCCCATCCATCCTTGCAAAAGCCATTGCCCATCCTCACATATAAAAACTCCTTGCGGTTGTGCTTGTAGACCATATCTTTTACTACTTGTACAATGCTTTGTTTCATTGGCAGCCACCTTAGGCTTGCTCGTTGGTTCCATACATGCCATTGCTTATACTTCTTATGGTGTTCCACACGGTCCAAGCCCTCGCATGCGATGGCATTCAGTGCCGAACATCCAAGAATGACCTGCTCCAGCACCAATCGAGATTTGCTCTCCCTTGGCATAGTTGCATCTAGTATGTCGAATAGTGCCATGTAATAGAACAATGCCTCTCGAAACTGTGACAAGAATGACGAACCACAAGACCAATTCAAAATGCTTTGGATGAATACATCCGACATCATCTTCTTGATGTTACCGAGAACTGCATCCCTAGGGCTTCGGTCCTCAAAGTATCCGCTCTCATCCATCAAGGTGCAATAATTTTAGAGGTCATTCACCACAAGCATCTAAGGGCACTCCCAACCCATATTCTATGGTAGAGTTCGTAGTCAGTAATTATAATGCAACATAGGCAATGTGGTGATGTGCCAAATAATTTAATGATGAAAGAGAGCTGAAATCATAGAAACCAAGTCTACACGCAAAACGAGGCCCGTCCAGATTCTGTGTGGCTGCTAGCATGCTCAATGTGTCGCTTAATTAATAAAATGGGAGCAGAAGATCCGAGAGAAATATTAGATAGACTCCATAATAAAAAAGAAACATTGGAAACTATGGTTTCTTGTGATAGAGTCTTCAACATCATTCAGCATCAGGAAAAGTAGATCTTCATCGATCGAGTGGAGACGTCTTCTGCTACACATGTTGAGTGGGCGAAGAAGACACACCCCATCCATCCTTGCAGAAGCCATTGCCCATCCTCACATATCAAAAAGTCCTTGTGGTGGTGCTTCTGGACCATATCTTTTACTACTTGTACAATGCTTGGTTTCAGTGGCAGCTGCCTTAGGCCTGCCCGTTGGTTCCTTACATGCCATTACTTATACATCTCAGGGCGTTCCACATGGTCCAGGCCCTCGCAAGCGATGGCATTCATTTCTGAACGTCCAAGAACGACCTGCTCCAGCACCAATCAAGATTTGCTCTCCCTTGGCATGGTTGCATCCAGTATGTCAAATAGTGGCATATAATAGAACAACGCCTCTTGAAACTTTGAGAAGAATTAAGAACCACAAGACCAATTCAAAATGCTTTGGATGAATACATTTGGCATCACCTTCTTGATGTTACCGAGGACAGCATCCCTGGGGCTTCGGTCCTCAAAGTTTCTGCTCTCATCCATCAAGGTGCTATAATTGTAGAGATCATTCACCACAAGCATCTCAGGGCACTCCCGACCCAGATTCTATGGTAGAGTTCATAGTCATTAATTATAATGCAACATAGGCAATGTGCTTATGTGCCAAATAATTTAATAATGAAAGAGAGGTGAAATCATAAAAACCAAATCTAAGTTAGACACCAAGTCTACACGCAAAACGAGTCCCGTCCAGATTCTGTGTGGCTGCCAGCATGCTCAATGTGTCCCCTTAATTAATAAAATGGGAGCAGAAGATCCGAGAGAAATATTAGATAGACTCCATAATAAAAAAGAAACATTGGAAACTATAGTTTCTTGTGATAGAGTCTTCAACATCATTCAATATTAGGAAAAGTAGAGCTTCATTGATTGAGAGGAGGCGTCTTCTGCTACCCATGTTGAGTGGGCAAAGAGGACACGCCCCATCCATCCTTGCAGAAGCCATTGGCCATCCTCACATATCATAAAGTCCTTGTGGTGGTGCTTCTGGACCATATCTTTTACTACTTGTACAATGCTTGATTTCAGTGGCAGCTGCCTTAGGCCTGCCCGTTGGTTCCTTACATGCCATTGCCTATACTTCTCAGGGCGGTCCACACGGTCCAGGCCCTCGCAAGCAATGGCATTCAGTGCCGAACGTCCAAGAACGACCTGCTCTAGCACCAATCGAGATTTTCTCTCCCTTGGCATGGTTGCATCTAGTATGTCAAATAGAGCCCTGTAATAGAACAACGCCTCTCGAAATTGTGACAAGAATGATGAACCACAAGAACAATTCAAAATGCTTTGGATGAATACATCTGGCCTCATCTTCTTGATGTTACCAAGGACTGCATCCCTGGGGCTTGGGTCCTCAAAGTATCCACTCTCATCCATCAAGGTGCTAAAATTGAAGAGGTCATTCACCACAAGCACCTCATCAGCCTCCATGTTCAAGTCTTTGATGCTAACATCCTCCCACTTTTTCATGATTTTGTGGAACTTCAACGAAGGCAAGCCAAAAGCATTGGCACATTTTCTGAGCCGGCACCCTATTTCCTCGATCTGCTCAGCTGGACAGGACTTAGGCTTCTGACGGCCTATCGCGGTGATTTTCACCTCTGGTAGGCCACCTTCTCTACTGGCTAGCTGTTTAAGCAAGCCAGCCCATTGGAACCCAAAATGCATACCATAATCCACAATGTGCAGTCGGCTCTTACCCACCATGGCCTGCATGATGGTCATTGTGGAGAAACTGAGAGCAACCTTGTTGAAGCAGCAGGCTGCAAAGTAAAGGTTGTAGGCCTTGAGAAACTCCACCATGGAGGGTCGTTCTGCCATCAGCAGCTGCCAAAGCTGGCTGCCTGAACCCATGAGCCGTGCCTCTAACCCCATGGTGAAGCATTGAGCTAGCCGCTGTGTGGCATCGCCTGTCGCTGACGAGTGTTTCTTGATTTGCTTCAGCAGCTCACACGCTCCCATGTGGTTGTTTGCTGCCACAGCCTGTGCACAACAGATCAACAACGTGTTTACGTCCACCACATTGTCCTTTTTCCCTGCCTTGCTACTCCTTTTCTTCGCCGACCCATCGTCGTCCATTGCGATACGCAGCTTGCTCACGCCCCTGATGCATGTATCGTAGGTGTGTAACATCATTTCGTCAAGCATCTTGTCGGCACAATTCTCCTCTGTCTCCCTGGCTGTCATAAAAGCTTTGCTAGTCCTTCCTACATCCTCCTCTAGATGATCATCCCTGTTACACTTCTTCTTGACGCGGCTGCGATTGCCGCTGTCCCTAACTACTTGACCGACGACCGGCTCATCCCTTTGAAAGTTTTTACCTTTGGGTAAGAGCATGTTGGCCTCTTCCATGCCCTTCAAGAAAGCATGCACCGCGTTGGTGCCATTGGATAACACCGAGTTGAGCGTGCTTTGATCGCGACTGCCATCTTGCAACTGATAGTTGGACCCCACCATGTTGCCGGTGTTGGTTCCAGTGGAAGCGGAGGAGAGGATTTGAGCAAACGGTTGCTGCACCTGGAGTAGAGCAGGGTGATCGTTGAGCTTATCATCAATGTCATCCTCCATGAGCACTCTTGAGATGTAAGGGAGCACCATGTCATTAGGAACATCATGCTTGCCCTCACTGCTGCTGCCATGCCGGGAAGGTCCAGGAAGGCAGGTGGGGATGGTGGTGACTGCTCCATTAGACCCTTGACGAAGAATTCCTTTGGTGTTGTAGCCATGGGTAATGAATGCATGGTAGTGGGGTGGTGCCGTAGGCCCGTAGCATTTGGTAACTTTTTAATAAATATCATAACGAGAGAACAGACAAGCTTTTGGTTAAAGATTCCAACAATCTATGATCTGGAGTTGTAGCGAACATGGCCTCATATGCCATTTGTTCGGAGTTTGATTTTGGTGATTCATGACAACATGATCATTGGGACTAACCATATTGTTTGAGCATGTCTTTGTAGACATTTCTAGGTCCCAAGGATGCAAGAAAACCACATGCAAAAATGCGAAAACAAAGGGTCAAAACCGAGCAAGAAAAGGAAAAGAGAAGACACCGTCGGATGAACCGACGGTCCCTCAAATACAAGTGTCGGTGCAATCGTCGGACGAGTTGGTGCACAGGGTCAAACCCTAGGTACCGTCGGATGAACCGACGGTCCATTATTTAGTAGCGGACGAGTTGCGAGGAAGAGCACGGAAGAGAGAGCACCGGATGATCCGACGGTCTCGAGTAGGGAACCTGGCCTCTATCCGACGCCCGGTTTGAATTCATACAGAGATGCGCCAAGACGAAGCCTTCAGCACCGGATGATCCGACGCCTTGGTCAGGGTTAGCGTCGGTCTATCCGACGGTCTGTTGGAAGCTAACACTGGCGACTTGGACGCGAGGCCTTCAAGACGGATGATCCGACGTGGCCGGAGCATAGCGCCGAGCAGTTGTGTCGAGAACCTCAACGGCTACGTGACGGGAGGGGCACCGGATGAACCGCCCGGAAAAGCATAGCGTCGGATCATCCGACGGTACCTTTTTCAGTGGACGTTAGCCAACGGCTAGTTTGATGCTGGCTATTTATACCCCTCCACTCACCCATTTGAGGTTGCTGGATTGTGTGGAAGTGCGAGGAGTTCAAGACACATTCAAGATCATATCCAATCCTTCCAAGTGCTTAATTGCTCATCCTTAGACAAGTACATGCTTTGTGTATGTGCTTAGTGCTAGGCTTAGCTTAGAGCTGAGTGAGTGCAAGGTTGTGCCAACCTTGTGAGGTGATTCTTGAGTGAATCCAGTTGTACAAGGTTCGCCGAAGCCTTGGGGCCTAAGCCATCGACCCTCGGCTTGGTGTGGAGCGGCGAGGACACTTTGTGCGGGGACGTGGAGACCCCTTCCTTGGTGGAGAAGCTCCTTAGTGGAGGCGGCATCAAAGTGACCAAGGGAGCTTGGCAAGTGCCTAAGTGGCTAGCCTTTGTGGCGAGTCAAGCGGTGCTCTTGGGAGAGACTTGGTGACCGGGAAGCAATACTCTTGTGTGAGTGCTTCAACAACGTGGACTAGGGGTGGCTTAGTGCTCACCGATACCAGGATAAATCGTGTCAAGAGTTTGCTTCCTCTCATCCCCTTTACGCTTCGATTTACTCTATTGCAATCTTTGTTTGCCTCTACTTTCCTAGAGTAGTATCATGCTAGGATTGGCTATAGGTTGCAAACCTTCTCTTGGGATGGGAGTTTCACACTAGAACAACCTAGTTGCACATATAGGTAGTAAGTTCGTTTACCTTTGTGCAAAATTTAGAGAGCCATAGGTTAAGGTTTTAAGTTGCCTAATTCACCCCCTCCCCCTCTTAGGCTAACGGGCATCCGGTTCTCCTACAAGTGGTATCGTGAGCCGGACTCACTTCCTTCACAAGGAAACGCCAATTCGATTGGTAAATTGTGAAAACCGGCTCATTGGAACGGTTAGGCTTCACCGCCTAGTGAGTTGCTCTATAGAGGAATGAAAGGGGTGGATACCTTAGGTTTGGCTCCACATTTCGATGGCACGGGCTATCCTCGGTGGAAGGTTCTCATGGAGGCCTATCTCCAAGCAAGGGACCTTGACGGAGAGTCACCGATGAGGGCATGAAAAATGGTACTAGAAAAAAAAAGCAATTTGATGTGATTGCTAAGAGTATCATTTTGTCCTCACTAGATGTAGGCGTTTTCAATAGAGTTTTTACTTGTGAAAATGCTCATGAGCTATGGAAAACCATCAAGGAGCAAAATGAGGGTTCAAAAGAAGTTGCTAATGAACGCTACGGTTGTCTCCTTGAGGAATTCAATAGCTTTAAGCAACTTGCTAATGAAAATGCCAAATCTATGTACTCACGCCTAAATGTGCTTGTCAATGAGATTAATGCTTTAGGTGTGAAGGACATCACGGACTTGAACATCAACCGAAAGATCCTTCAAAGTCTACGGAAGCCCGATTATGACTTGGTGAAGGCAATCATCTACGAGAAGAAGCTCGAAGATTTGAAGCCATCGCATATCTTGAGCAAGATCATGGCACATGAGCTTCAACTCATGCCCAAGTCAAAGAAGGCGCCCCAAGAAAAGCCCCAAGAACCATCTTCTCCAACCACAAGCCATGCTCTCTCAAGCCAACAAGGGAAGGTGTTGAGTAGAATGGCTACTCATGGAAGCTCAAACGAGGATGATGGTGATGATGGTGACGATGGAGAATCCTCAAGTGATGAAGAGGTTGAATCCATGGTGGCCGAGTACGTGAAGAAAATCTTCAAGTATGTGAAGAAAGTCAACATGTACGGCTACAACGTCCACTTGAGAGAAGGGCGTCATCATCAACACATCAAGTTCACCAAGATCGAGCACAAGCCTAAGAAGAAGGTGGTCAAGGAAAGGAGACCAAGGCAAAGAGCAACTATCGCCGTCCGTGAGTGGACAAATGGTGGAGAATCAAGTTCTTCTAGCTCAAGTGATGAATCAAGAAAGAACTTCACCACCCGCTTCATGCATGGTCCCTCATCATCACCACACATGTGCCTTATGGCCCAAGGTATGGAAAGCAATGTAAGTGATGATGAATCCGACACCACCTCTCTTGATGATCTTGTTGAGCTAGTCCATGAGCAAAAAGGAATGCTTGAAAAACAAGCTAATGAAATTAAAGAACTCAATGCTCTCAATGATCTTAGTGACACCCTTGCTACAAATTATGAACATTTGTTGTGCAAATTCAAATTGCTTAGCAAGGAGTGTGATGAGCTAAAATCTAAGCTTGAGAGCAATGAGACTAAAACAAGTAATTCCTTTGAGCTTGATGAAACATCTATCCCTTGTGCAATTCCTATCTCCAAGGTAGATGCTTCAACTTCTTGCATTGATTTAATTGATGAATCTTGCTCACCATCTTGCCATGAGAATGTTGTTGTAGAATCATGTGATTATCTCATAGGCAAGGAAAATGATGAGCTCAAGCGAGAAGTGAAATGGCTCCAAGAAAGGTTGGCAAACTTGATGGGCAAGGGCAAGAATGATGAAGAACAAGTGGACATCTCTCAAGACATGAAGAGTAAAGTCCAACCTTCTCAAGATAACCGTGATCCCATGGTGAAGAAGCTTGAGAAGGGTGCAACCGTGACTTGCTACAAGTGTCATGGAGAAGGGCACAAGTTCTACAAATGCCCCCAATTTGTCGAGAAGATGGACAAGGGCGCAAAGAAGAAATTGAAGCCCACAATCAAGAGCTCCCTCATCTACACCAAGCCCAACCGCAAGAACAAGACCAAGAGCAACACCTACGTCATCAAGAAGAAGGCTAATGGCAAGGTAGTTGCACACAAGGTTGGGAAGATGAAGGAGGAGCGGGGTAGGAACCAACCCATTTGGGTGCCCAAGGAAGTCATCACCAACATGAAGGGGCCTCAAATGGTTTGGGTTCCAAAGGCCACTTGAAGACCTTAAGAACGGGGACTTGGGAGGCTTGGTACAATCAAGATGAGAAGATTCAAGCCTATAAGCCAAGCTTGCAAATTGGACATGTGTTGCCCAAGTTCCACGGTTGAGGTAATGGAAACTAGTACCTATCTCTTGCATCATTGTAGCTCCATTGCCTTGTTTAGGTTGCATTTGTTGCAATGTTTACATATAGTAGGTTGCTTGTGTCATGTGCTAACCCATGAGCAATCTACATGGTTTGATTAGTGTGTAGGAAAGCTACACTTGTTCTTTCATGATGCATATTTTCATATATATCTCTTTGCATCATGAGCAAGCTATAGGGTTAGCTTCCCTTTTGTTTTCATAAACAATGTGCATACATTTGGTTGGTGATTCAAACACTAAATGCACACATTTAGGGGGAGCTCATCCTATGGTTTGGTTATGGGACTAACATTGTTTCTAGCTTATCTTATGTAGTCCCTTGGTGACGCATTCCGGTGCGGTGTTTCATTCTAAGAGAATGCTATTTCACTCTCAATGTGATCTAACATCTCTAAAAGAGTGAATATAGCAATATGAGCTTCATGCTATTGAGTCATGTCCTTGCGAGCTTATGTCTCTATATAAGTTCAAAGGCAATGTACTCATACATTCCTAATCCTTGTGGTACCCTAAGTATCTTCTATGCAAGCTTCTTTCAAGTGGTGTCACCTAGTGATATCATTTCCAAGTGGCTCATCTCAATGTGGTGCCAACAAGGTAGAGAGGATCATCCCCCGGAGGTATGCAACGATCAAAAGACTACAAGCGATATATACAAGTGGTAATGTAACAAGAACCCATTTGTCTTATCTCTTGTCCTTTAAGCTACCTTCTTGCATGATATTCTCTAAGCCTCCTTGTCTTTCAAATTTCTAGTTGTGTACTTGTTTCTCACTACCCTTGTCTTACAAGTGGTATCCTTTTGTGCACACACTTAGGGGGAGCTTAGTTTGTATCATGCTAGTCTCATGAGCTTGTGATCCACCTTAGTTATTCTCACATGTGGTATCTTCATTGATATCATACATATGGATCATGGTTCATGCGGCTTTCTCCCTTGCATTTAACGTTTCTCCTTTGAGCTATGGTTGCTAGATCTTGCTAGTTTCCTTGGACCCGTTTGCTTTGGGACTTTTTGGAGATTTTATTCCAAAGGGGGAGAATGTGAGACCAAAGCAAGCTTGTGGCTTAAGCCTACAAGTGGTTTCAAGGATGCTTACAAGTGGTTTCAAGGATATGAGACCAAAGGAGAGAATGTGAACATGAAGATCAAAAAGGGGGAAGTTTGATCTAGGGGGAGTTTGGATGATGGTAAGCATCCAAGAAAGTGTAAGTGGTTCTAATTCTGTCAATTCTAGCAAATTTATGCTTGCTTTGGTTGTGTTGTCATAAATCACCAAAAAGGGGGAGATTGTAGCGAACATGGCCTCATATGCCATTTGTTCGGAGTTTGATTTTGGTGATTCATGACAACATGATCATTGGGACTAACCATATTGTTTGAGCATGTCTTTGTAGACATTTCTAGGTCCCAAGGATGCAAGAAAACCACATGCAAAAATGCGAAAACAAAGGGTCGAAACCGAGCAAGAAAAGGAAAAGAGAAGACACCGTCGGATGAACCGACGGTCCCTCAAATACAAGCGTCGGTGCAATCGCTTGACGAGTTGATGCAAGGTGGTCAAACCCTAGGTACTGCGGATGAACCGACGGTCCATTATTTAGTAGCGTCGGACGAGTTGCAGGAAGAGCACGGAAGAGTAGCACGGATGATCCGACGGCGAGTAGGGAACCCGCCGGTCTATCCGACGCTCAGTTTGAATTCATACAGAGACACGCCAAGACGAAGCCTTCAGCACCGGATGATCCGACGCCTTGGTCAGGGTTAGCGTCGGTCTATCCGACGGTCTGTTGGAAGCTAACAGTGGCGACTTGGACGCGAGGCCTTTAGCACCGGATGATCCGACGTAGCGTCGGAGCATAGCGTCGGAGTAGTTGTGTCAGAGAACCTCAACGGCTACGTGACGTGGGAGGGGCACCGGATGAACCGACGCCCCGGAAAAGCATAGCGTCGGATCATCCGACGGTACCTTTTTCAGTGGACGTTAGCCAACGGCTAGTTTGATGCCTTGGGCTATTTATACCCCCCTCCACTCACCCATTTGAGGTTGCTGGATTGTGTGGAAGTGCAGAGGAGTTCAAGACACAATCAAGATCATATCCAATCCTCCCAAGTGCTTAATTGCTCATCCTTAGACTAGTACATGCTTTGTGTATGTGCTTAGTGCTAGGCTTAGCTTAGAGCTGAGTGAGTGCAAGGTTGTGCCAACCTTGTGAGGTGATTCTTGAGTGAATTACAAGGTTCGCGGAAGCCTTGGGGCCTAAGTGGCTCACCCAAGCAATCGCCATCGACCTCCCGCTTGGTGTGGAGCGGCGAGGACACTTTGTGCGGGGGACGTGGAGACCCCCTTCCTTGGTGGAGAAGCTCCTTAGTGGAGGCGGCATCAAAGTGACCAAGGGAGCTTGGCAAGTGCCTAAGTGGCTAGCCTTTGTGGCGAGTCAAGCGGTGCTCTTGGGAGAGACTTGGTGACCGGGAAGCAATACTCTTGTGTGAGTGCTTCAACAACGTGGACTAGGGGTGGCTTAGTGCCTACCGATACCATGGGATAAATCGCGTGTCAAGAGTTTGCTTCCTCTCATCCCCTTTACATTTCCGCATTTACTCTATTGCAATCTTTGTTTGCCTCTACTTTCCTAGAGTAGTATCATGCTAGGATTGGCTATAGGTTGCAAACCTTCTTTTGGGATGGGAGTTTCACACTAGAACAACCTAGTTGCACATATAGGTAGTAAGTTCGTTTACCTTTGTGCAAAATTTAGAGAGCCATAGGTTAAGGTTTTAAGTTGCCTAATTCACCCCCTCCCCCTCTTAGGCTAACGGGCATCCGGTTCCTTACAAGTGGTATCAGAGCCGGGACTCACTTCCTTCACAAGGAAACGCCAATTCGATTGGTAAATTGTGAAAACCGCTCATTGAACGCAGTTAGGCTTCACCGCCTAGTGAGTTGCTCTATAGAGGAATGAAAGGGTGGATACCTTAGGTTTGGCTCCACATTTCGATGGCACGGGCTATCCCTGTGGAAGGTTCTCATGGAGGCTGCTCTCCAAGCAAGGGACCTTGACGTTTGGAGAGTCACCGATGAGGGCATGAAAAATGGTACTAGAAAAAAAAAGCAATTTGATGTGATTGCTAAGAGTATCATTTTGTCCTCACTAGATGTAGGCGTTTTCAATAGAGTTTTTACTTGTGAAAATGCTCATGAGCTATGGAAACCATCAAGGAGCAAAATGAGGGTTCAAAAGAAGTTGCTAATGAACGCTACGGTTGTCTCCTTGAGGAATTCAATAGCTTTAAGCAACTTGCTAATGAAAATGCCGAATCTATGTACTCACGCCTAAATGTGCTTGTCAATGAGATTAATGCTTTAGGTGTGAAGGACATCACGGACTTGAACATCAACCAAAGATCCTTCAAAGTCTACTAAGCCCGATTATGACTTGGTGAAGGCAATCATCTACGAGAAGAAGCTCAAGATTTGAAGCCATCGATATCTTGAGTAAGATCATGGCACATGAGCTTCAACTCATGCCCAAGTCAAAGAAGGCGCCCAAGAAAAGCCCCAAGAACCATCTTCTCCAACCACAAGCCATGCTCTCAAGCCAACAAGGGAAGGTGTTGAGTAGAATGGCTACTCATGGAAGCTCAAACGAGGATGATGGTGATGATGGTGACGATGGAGAATCCTCAAGTGATGAAGAGGTTGAATCCATGGTAGCACGTGAAGAAAATCTTCAAGTATGTGAAGAAAGTCAACATGTACGGCCACAACGTCCACTTGAGAGAAGGGCGCCATCATCAACACATCAAGTTCACCAAGATCGAGCACAAGCCTAAGAAGAAGGTGGTCAAGGAAAGGAGACCAAGGCAAAGAGCAACTATCGCCGTCCGTGAGTGGACAAGTGGTGGAGAATCAAGTTCTTCTAGCTCAAGTGATGAATCAAGAAAGAACTTCACCACCCGCTTCATGCATGGTCCCTCATCATCACCACACATGTGCCTTATGGCCCAAGGTATGGAAAGCAATGTAAGTGATGATGAATCCGACACCACCTCTCTTGATGATCTTGTTGAGCTAGTCCATGAGCAAAAGGAATGCTTGAAAACAAGCTAATGAAATTAAAGAACTCAATGCTCTCAATGATCTTAGTGACACCCTTGCTACAAATTATGAACATTTGTTGTGCAAATTCAAATTGCTTAGCAAGGAGTGTGATGAGCTAAAATCTAAGCTTGAGAGCAATGAGACTAAAACAAGTAATTCCTTTGAGCTTGATGAAACATCTATCCCTTGTGCAATTCCTATCTCCAAGGTAGATGCTTCAACTTCTTGCATTGATTTAATTGATGAATCTTGCTCACCATCTTGCCATGAGAATGTTGTTGTAGAATCATGTGATTATCTCATAGGCAAGGAAAATGATGAGCTCAAGCGAGAAGTGAAATGGCTCCGAGAAAGGTTGGCAAACTTGATGGGCAAGGGCAAGAATGATGAAGAACAAGTGGACATCTCTCAAGACATGAAGAGTAAAGTCCAACCTTCTCAAGACAACCTTAGCTACAACTCCAATGCTGATTGGAATCCGGAGAACATGGCTAGCTATATTTCCAATGTTGCTCGGTTAACCGTTGCGAAAGCTACCTATTGCCCAGAACACGTAAAATAATATTTTGGAAAAGCAGATCATTGAAATAACCCCCTGTCTATTTGACCTGTTGTAATTGTCAAAGCAATAAGAAGACACTCTTGTGGGATAGAAATTAAGCATATCTAGATAAGCTTTTACAGGCTAACATAAGTAACAACACTAGACATACATATGCAAGTTTTAGTACAGAAACAATACTGTACACAAACAAATTTTCAGTAGAGAAGATCAATCGAACAAGTTATGCAAGTAAGTGTGCACCAAAATCCAATGTCTTAACATTAAAGGACCAAGAAATTTAAGGCAATGCAACTTATAAGTTTGGCGGGCTGCCGTCTCGCCGAGGGTCAGACGCTCCCGCACAGTGATGGATGCTCTCAGTGTTGGACCCTCTGGGCTTACGCTTGGTCGCAGATGTTAAGCACGCTCGGACGGTTCAGGTTCTGGTCCAGCACCTCACTGTCTGGGACCTCGTGCATGATGTTAGGTTGACGCTGGAGCCCGACAAGTTTAACTGGAAGTGGTCACCCAATGACCAATACTCTTCGGCTTCCGCCTACTCTGCGCTCTTCCTTGGTCGTGTGGATATCTTGGGCGCCCGCCAGATTTGGAAGTTCCAGATGCCTGGCAAATGCAAGTGTTTTGCCTGGTTGGTTTTGCACTGACGCTGCTAGACGTCTGATAGGCTTCACCGTCATGGACTCTGATACTTGTGCCCTCTACACACAAGAGGTCGAAACTCCGGACCATCTCCTCGTCGATTGTGTCTACAGTCGAGAAACTTGGTTCCGAATCCTTAGGCAAATTCTTCTGCAGGATCTCGCCTCGGACCACCCCCAGAACCTATCTACATGGTGGTGCTCTGCCCGGAAGTTGGTCGCTAAAGCCTGGAGGAAGGGTTTTCAATGCCTTCGTTTGGTTGGTTGCTTGGTCGATTTGGAAGGAACGCAACAGGCGTGTTAACTATAAGGAGGCGCTCAGATGCCGGTGGCACTTGCGCCAGCAATCTTGGACGAGGCCAAGACCTGGGCGCATGCAGGCCGGCTTCCTTCCTTTTGCCCGACTTCTTGGCGTGCGTGTTTGTTTGCGGGGCTTGCCCTTGTAACGCTTGAGCTCGAACTCGACTTTCTTCTCTCTTCTCTTAATGGAAAACGTGCTTTGCACGTCTTTGAAAAAAAAGGATCCCCGCTCACAGACCAGAATATGCTTCATTCCACAAACGTGCACAGCCTTGGCTGGCTTATTATTACAAGTGCATGCAGGATTACAAGAAAGAAAGCAAATAAATAGGCGTGCACACGGCTCAACAGCTGACATGCATGGAAGTAAATTGCGAGAAAACCACCAACAAGAGCTAGGGGAATGCAAAAGCAGCAACACGCAAAGTTATCGTCAGAGGAACTTTTCATAATTCATTGATGTGTCTACTGATGAAAGACCACCACTTTGGAGAGTTTCTTCTGTTCCTTTTTTGTTTCGAATGACGTTTTCGCGCACTTCGGAGAGCTGCTGAAAGGCCACGGGAGTTCCACCACTTCGTTTTCTAATGCGGTATTCACGCTCTTCAAAGAGCACCCGGGCAAAGGCTTTGAGCGCTTCGCGGTTTGTGAGCATGGCGTTGTGGGATGTGAACTGCATCGTGGTCTCGTCTGACCTACCCTCTCCCTCGTCCAGCAGGAGCTTGCCGATACGTACGTTTCAGGTCAGCTATATCTTTTTCCTTAGCGGCGTCCAGTGGCAGCGTTTTGTCAGGGAATGTCCCATCCTAGACGTGTACACACAATAATTAACATAAACTGAGTTATTTGGAAAAACGAAGATGCGGAGGTAGTCGTGTACTCAGGGCGTGTGTAGGAGTAATGTATATTACGTACCGTAGCCTGGATGCGGAGGTAGTTGTCCGGGTCTCCCTGACTCCGGAGGAAAATGGCGATGTTAAAGTTGACCATGAATTCGCTGGCGCAGCATAGCATCTCGATGGCTGGTCTGGCCCATCCAATTTTGCCCAGCCTTTTCACCCTGGCCGCGGTGTACTTTCCCGTTCCCCTGTTGTACTGGGTCCCGATGGAGAGGATCAGGTACTTCTTGAAACCAGTCTTTAGGTCGTCCTCTGTGGCAGGCACGCGGCGGAAGTCTTCATTCCCGTTCACTATCTGGCGTTCGACTGCTGCTACGGCAATCATGGTGGGGTTGTTGGCGACGATGCCGCCGTCCACGAGGTTCAAACCCACTCTGCCTTGCATGGGGTACGGTCGGAAGTAGGTCGGCGCGGCCGTCGTGGCGATGCAGACGTCCGACAGCTTGTATTATTGTAACAAGCGTCCTGCATTGTTCTTGAGCGAGGAGAAGGTGACAGGTGCCATCATATTCATGTCGAACGTTGGCACCACGATGTTGGTGACGGTGTCGGAGAGCCTCAGGTCGAGCATCTCAGCTTTGATCACCTTTTCCCGGGACTTGCCGTACTTGGGTCCACGACATACATAGTACCCCGGCCGCCTGTGGAGAGGAATCAAGGAGAGGAGATTCAGCGAAGTACATGAATGTTTGCATGCATTGAAGGTGAGACGACTGTCATGGACGAATCGATCGAGCACATATGTATGTGTAGAAGACATACATACATACATACTTGGATTTGAAGATTTCGGGCCCCATCTATTATCTTTATACTTGAGTGTTAAAACAAGCCACCACGTTCGCCGAGAGGGTCTAGAAATTCTCACGTTAATCTAAAAAAGAGAAGAATATAGACCATTAGATTTTATGAAGATCTAACGGTATAGAATATCTCAATATCTAAAAGAGTCCACCTCAACTACAATCAGTAAATACTAATTTCAGAATTAAATAGAGCTAAATTCGGAATTAAAATAAGGAAACTAGCACTTAATAATAGAGCCTTTGCCAAATACGATTAGTAAATAACTAAATTCGAAATTATAAATTAGCAACAAAATAGAGGAGTGGTCTAGAAATTCTCACGTTAATCTAAAAAAGAGAAGAATATAGACCATTAGATTTTATGAAGATCTAACGGTATAGAATATCTCAATATCTAAAAGAGTCCACCTCAACTACAATCAGTAAATACTAATTTCAGAATTAAATAGAGCTAAATTCGGAATTAAAATAAAGAAACTAGCACTTAATAATAGAGCCTTTGCCAAATACGATTAGTAAATAACTAAATTCGAAATTATAAATTAGCAACAAAATAGAGGAGTGGTAATAATTGTAGATGCTTCAAATTAAACCATAGCCGTGGAGCATGTTTTTATTAGTATATATATATATATGTAAAATCATAGTTATTTATCTAAGGAATAATGCCGCCGTTAAAGATCAACTACCCATTTTGGCAAATAAAAAAATTGGATGAGTGTACATGTGGTGTATGCGTAAGATACTCCCTCGCTACTATATTATACTCTACGAATATAGCTACATTTAAACTTTTTTCAAGATCAAGCCTTTTCAATTTGATTAAAAATATAGAAATAACCATATAGACTGCTTATTTTTCAGAGATATTGTTGGTCAAAGTAAAAAATTTGACATTAGAAAAAACTAAACATAGAACATTAATCCCGCAAACATTCTTGACAAATACAAAACAAAGCCACCACATTCGCTGAGATGGTCTAGAAATTATCACGTTAATCTAAAAAAAGAGAAGAATATACATTGTTGAATTTTATGAAGATCTAACTGTCTAGATTACAGGGCCTAGAAATTCTCACGTTAATTTTAAAAAAAATAAAATGAGAGGATTTATGAAGACCTAACGATCTAAATCAATTCAAACAATTATATTGAATAGGATAGAGATACAAGATATCTTGAAGAGCATTAAGTAATCCCTTCCCCTATGACTCTATGATGCATCATAAGGATGGAGGTAAAACAAAACAAACATTAGCTCCTCTATCATTTAATTTAGAAGTGTTTGAAAAAATGAGAGTTGTCCATCCCGTGAAAATCAAATGGTGGAGACAAAGTACCGTGAAGTACCTAAAGAGAAGTACCAATTTTGTGGGATAAAGTACCAAAATAGTGAGCAATAATAATGATGCCTTTTTAATTATATCTAAATGTATTTAATTCTTTTCAAAATAGAAGTACCTGCAAGTACTACTGATACTTTAAAAATATTGTAAAAAACCTCTCAATTTAGGAATAGAAAGAACATTGTTTTCAAAAATCCCCTGAAAGAATGGTTTGTTGTGGTGCTCACACCGTCAACTTTATCTGGATTCTGGACCCCATTAGAAGAAAACACAAAGCCCATGCACATCTCCATTACTCAAGCACCCACACCCATCTCCAACATCACCCATGCCGATGAAATTCGAGGTAGAGGTGTTGTGTGTGTCAAGCTTGCTTATAGCCACAAGCCACAACTTTCATGGGAACTGCACCGAGCACTGGCTCGCGAGCGGATGTTGCTGGTCTTCATCATACCACTTTGCATGCTAGCGGAGCAAAATCTGCATAGACGAGGTTGTCACCACATCTTTTTGAAGGTGGAGACCATTACCACTAGAGCCCCTTGGTGTAAACGACGGCACTGCGTCTATGTTCTACATCTTTTTGGTGGTCGTGTTGGCCTATGCTCTAAATGGTGGATTTGGGAGGAGCTACAACAGGCTGGTGTCCGGCTGGTGAATGCAGAGAGAGAGAGAGAGAGAGAGAGAGAGAGAGATCATTGTTGATTTGCAAGAGAAAAAAGAAACTAGCAATATGGCCCGTCGTGGTTGATGAAGAGATAAAGGACCCAGTAATAATAGTAAACAATGAAGGAAGAAGGTCTCCATGTATGGCAACAAGGTATCCATATAGGCAAAGAAGGTAGCATGATGCAGGTTGATGCTTTTGCTTGGACGATGTGTTGTTCAAACACAATGATGGTACAAAAGTGAGACAATGACATCTACTGAATGAAGAGTCATGAAAATGAGCAACAATACCGAACAATGGAGAGAGGAGGTGTCCATGTACGTTAGCAATACACTGGTGATCGGATTGAGAAGACACAATGAGGGAGCAAGGGAGAAGGAATAGACTGGGGAGATAAACAAGAAAAGATGAAGGCGTAGGTGTTAGAGATATGGACAACATGTGCGCGGTCTCTATGGTAGAGCTGACGAAGAAGGAACATAGTGAAGAGCAAGGCAAGAAGCGATGAAGGCACAAATACTATATATATGGACAACAGGTGTTCCTCAATCTCTGGCTGAGAGGATGATGTGCCAATGTGCATCAATGATTGCAATATTAAATACAAGTAATAAATCTCTAAATCCATGAACAAATTCAGAATATAAAAAGTTAGCAGTTGGTTTCTACGAGCAAAATAGCTAACTAGAGAATTCATATCAATTATAGTTAACAACTTACTAATATTTAAATAATAAAAATAGTACATGGTCGTGTCTATCATATTGTTATCAATATCTTATATAAATAATATTAATATTTTAGCATAAAATACCTATAATGTTCTCACATTAATAGGTTAAAAAGATAGTCGCAAAAAAGGTTAAAAATATAATAATATGCAACAACTGATCTTACTATATCTGATTTATAATGGACCAGATTGTATATAGCCTCAAGTGATTCAATTGACCCTTTAAAAAATTAAAAATAAAAGGTTGAACCAATAATTTTCTCAATTGAATAAGAGATGTGCAACTATTCTGCTTTAAATAAGACAATGTAGCTTTTGCAACAATACCAAACATGACAATTAGATGAACTTCAAATGGCGGCTCATAGTCTTGGGACAAAAGAGGGGAGATGTTTACACTATTAAATATCAAACACGAGAAGTGTTGACAACTATTGAAGCAGCTTGAGCTTTGACAAAGCCACTATGCATGTCGTATGTTATTGCAATCTTGAAGAGCAGAGGTTACATACACAAGCAAACGATGCTATTGTCCTCTGTCACTGCTAGCTGGTAGTGCTGCTGGAGTAGACTACTAGGTAAAATACCTAACGAGTGAGACGATAGTTGGATAGACAAACATACACACACGGGGGGGGAGCGAGTGAGAGATAGAGGGAGGTAGGGAGAGAAGTTTTCCAAAGAAGATGATCGATGACTAAAAGATATTGGTTCATCCTAGAGCGTATTTTCTGTTTTTTTATAAGTAAATAAAAAGATTCATATTTAATCATGTATACCATAGAATTAACTTAAATTAGAAAATATAAGATTTATGTCAAATAAAAATATATAAATACATAAAAAAATTAAACACAATTAATAATTTTTATATTAATAAAAAGTAAACAAGTGAAGAGTTTGTATTGTTACAGGACAAGTTAATGCACACTAGCAACAAAAATGAAAGATATATAAGATTAGAAATAAAGTAAAAACATAACCTCTCTTTTTTTGTTTTGATTTTAACTTTAGTTGTTGTGGGCATGTACAACTATCTCGATAAATTTGTTAGGAAGTTTAAAAGTTATGTATTAGCCAATTAAAGATTTAATATGTCTTGGATAAATAATTCTAAAAATGCTACTCTAGCCGCGCTATTTGCGCGGGTACCTGTCTAGTTCTCTCGTACAACTCCGTGATCCCCCTCGCGGTGTACTTTGGCCGCTTATCACTATCCTTGTCTTTTGGCGCCGCCAGCAAGGCGGCGATGAGGCCGCCGGTGCTCGTGCCCGCGATCACGTCGAAGTAGTCCGCTATCAGGCCTTGAGTTATAACCGCCGGCCGTTTATCATCACCAGTGGTCTTCTCCAGGCCTTCATTTACCGGCCGTTTACCAGCAGTAGTGTTCTTCCTCCCCTCATCAATCAAGTCCTGTACAACGTACCCTGCGTGATGAACACGGCTAGCTGGTGTCCTCGACCGGATGACAAACATACAGGTACAGTACGTACGTACGTGGTTCATTTACTTACTTGAAGCTCTTGTTCGAGTTCCTCGAGAATCACCAACGGGATGAGCCCGCGCATCCCGCCACCGTCAATGCTCAGCACCGTGATGTAGTTTCCCAACGACGGTGGGAACGAGGCCTGGACGCCGCTGCTGGTGCCCGCGTCTGCCATACTTTAGCTAATATATACTCGCCTAAGACTCGCTCTCGATCTGACACAACCAGAGTGAGACGGCCATACTGTCGCAGTCCCGCATCGATCTCTTATATAACATCAACAACCTGGGGAACCTCCACTTGAAAGCCTTTTGAGGATAAGGTTTAGCTATAGCCGGCTATAGCTTTTTAGGTTGATAAAGCTATATGGGTTTATGTAGAACTTAGTGGCTGCAGCTCGCTATATATAACCTCATTTAGCCCCAGCTATAGCTATTTTAGAGATCACTCCGCTAAATACCCTTAGCCGGAAATTTATAACCTACTCACGATCGTGCTGGTGTGATGGTAACGGTGCCCTCGGGCATAGTTCTCCCCATCCCTCTAGTACAAATTTCTCAGTGTGCAAATCTTGTCCTTTCTAGATGAGCGACAACGATGCCACACTGGCATTGTCACCTCCTTGTAGGTGTCGTCTCTTGAGACTCATCTTGGCACGTGGCATTCCAATGTCGCCATTGGCCATGTGTGGTTCCTATATACTGGTGGTGTGGCTAGGCGGCTTTGTTAGATTGGTCTCCACCATCTCGCCCAAAGGCCAACGGGCCCTAGACCGCGTCCTGCTCGGGGACACCCAGCCCAATAACAAGGCTGGTGGGCCCCTGTCACAAAGCGTAATAAAGAGGAGGTGGGGACCACACCGCTCGATCCACGAGGTTGACCGCCGTCACTGTTCCCCACCTCATTCGTAGATCGATCGAGAGGGAATCCTACCGACACCAACATCCTCGACACGTTAAGGACATCCCTATCACCGCCACCGACTCAGTCGCCACCACCTCTGCCTCTACACTGACCGTCGCTGCCTGTTTGCAGATCTTCGCCAATGAATCTGCGATGGCCCGAAGACCGAGGTAAATAACTGAAAAGTCTACACCCACCTAGATTCTAATCCTAGTTGATCCAATGAATATATCAGGCTTGGTGCAGGTGGCAACCTCGAAGGGGGTGGTTGAACTCACGTGGATGGAATCGAAGCTTTGATTGTGGCAAGGTTTGTCGCTTGGGTGTTGCCAAGGATTGAGTTGGATTTCTTGGGACAAAGGCGACTTTGGGTCTCAAGCTCTTGTGCAAATCATTCCGACGCCGTGATACGAGGTGCCAAACTCGAAGGGGTTGGAGAAAGGGTTTCGGTTAAAGGCTGTGAACGAAGGCGGTTGGGTGAAAAGGTTCTCGCCCTCGATGTACGACGCCTTAGCTGTGGCCGTAGGGGCCTCTTGGTTCAGCCTTGGCTGGTGGGAATTTGGTTTAGGCACGTCCTCTCCCTGAGTGAGAAGGTTTGAAGGATTTAACTCCTACAGGGACTACGGTGCCGATTTGCGAGAATTGGCAATAGTCCTTTTCTCCCTTGTGGACATTTTGGATTTTTACTCGAGCCAAGCACAAACGGTGGGCGTCAATTCTTGTGTTAAAACAAAGCCTAACACGAACAATCGAAGACGATCTAAATTCAAGACACAAAGGATGATGGATGAAAATTCAAATAGTGTAATTCTCAAAAGGAGAATCCTCTTTGCAGGCGCCGGTCAGCCTCCTTTTATAGGGAGATGAACGGACTTTTACATTCCGAAACTAGCCTTGTATGAAACGAATTATTCCAGAATGTAATAGGCTAAACTGGGAATTTTGCCTCCGATTCTTCACGTAATCTGCGCTTTCCTGATTCCACGGAGCAAATCCCGGTGCGTTATCCGGTGAATCTTTTCTTGTAGTACAAATTTCTCTTTGCGCAAATGTTTTCCTCTCTAGATGAGTGACAACAATGCCACTAACATTGTCACCTCCTTGTAGGTGGCATCTCTTGAGACTCATCTTGGCCCGTGGCATTCCAGTGTGGCCATTGGTCATGGGTGATCCTATATACTGGTGGTGTGGCTAGGCAGCTTTGTTAGATTGATCTCCATCGGCTGGCCCAAAGGCCTAAGGGCCCTTGACCGTGTCCTGCTCGACGACACCTAGCCCAATAACAAGGCCGGTGGGCCCATGTAGCAAAGCATAATAAAGAGGAGGTGGGAACCACATGGCTCGATCCACGAGGTTGACCGCCGTCACTATTCCCCACCTCATCCCTAGACCGATCGAGAGGGAGGTGTGGAAGCGAGGGGAAGCCTACCGACACCAGCATCCTCGACACCACCACCTCTGCCTCTACACTGACCGTCACTGCCCGTTTGCAGGTCTTCGCCAATGAACTCGATGGCGGAAGGCAGGTAAATAAAATGTCTACACCCACCTAGATTCTAATCCTAGTTGATCCAGTGACTCTGGCAGACGTGGTGAGGCTCCCATGCGTGGTGCGTGGCGAAGAGAGAGAGAGAGAGATGGAGTTCACGGCGGGTGTGTCAAGGCCACACGCATTGGCCTTGTTTGGCACAGCTTAGCTTCACCAGTAGAGTTGTTTTTTAGAAAACAATTCCATGAGCAACTTCATAAGTGGGAGAGAGAGCCATGTTTTTGCAGCTTCACCGTGTGCTTAACTCTGTGAGAGTGAGTTTTCAGAGAAGCTGACCAGAGAGTCAAGCGTAGAGCTGACCGTTTGGCTATTGAAGTTGTGAAGCTGCTCGTGAAGCCGCTCATGAAGCTGTACCAAACGGGCCCATTGTGTTATCACGGTGGTGACTGCGAGGTAGCCTTTGAGTGGCCTGGATCGGGTGGTTTTCACTCTATCGGAGGGTTTGCGCCTTTGTGGTGTTATCGTGGTAGCTACTGCGAGGTAGCCGGCGACTGCAACGGCATGTTGAGAATTATCTAGGAGTAGGTCTTTTGGAACTCTGTCCTGATCCTTGGTCTCATCTATCCACAAACTGTATTTTTCGGTTAGGATCGAGTAATGGAAATGGGTGCACCTCAATTAAAAAAAAAAGAGTCCAAGTGTGGTGTGTGGGGACTTGGAATAGATTTGATATGAAAATATAGGACCTCCTTAAGACCAAGGGAGGCTTCTTAAAGGCAATCATATGCAGCACTTATGAAGGAAGGTTTTGAAGGTTCGTTCGGGAGAGAGAAATGTATTACAACTAAAGAAAAATTTAAAAAACTCATTTTTGTATGACGATGCATGAACTTTGTTACAGCATGCCATCTCATTATTTCTTTCTTTCGCGCATGCCCACACCCACCGTGATGACACAATGCTTGGTACGGTCTCACCAAGTATCAAAATAGTGTGACTAACAACTCTATCTTTAGATACATGCATGAACTTCCCGGCAAGTGCCCAGCCGCCAGCATAATTGACAAATAACAATATGTGCTGGAAGGTGGCTGCTAGTGGGTGCTTTACTTTTGACAGCCAGCACGAGTACTTTATGGCTGATTGATGCGTTCACATGTATCTTTAGCCTTAATTATTGTGGTCCGAGGTTTCACTTTGCTCACGGGAAAAACTATGGTGATATAATACGTTCTCCTGTACATCCTGCTTTTTAGTTATAGTTTTTTTAGGGCAGTCCCAATGGTGGAAACTAACACGGCTTTCATAGCACAAGAAATCATCTATAGAAACTACTCTCCACAGTGGTAGTGTCTTCGAGCAATAATTGTTTTCTCTTTCTCTCCCCTAATTTGACCAATGAGGAGCATTGCATTAACCCCATAGAAACCAGTGGTTTCTTCCCAATGCCGAATTCATGGTTTCTTGTGCATTGGTTCAAGAGTAGACATGGTTTCTCCATGAGGAAACCATTTCTATGATTTGTGTTCTCTTTCCTCATTAATTAAGGTGCCACATCATCATTTTGCTTAGTTGGCAAGCTATTTAATAGAGATAGAAACTACCATTAATACTCCATTGGGAGTGCCTGCCACCAAACTCCACGATGAGCAACAGCCTGTTCGTTCGGCTTATCAGCCACCGGCCAGCAGTACTTTTCTCTCAGAACAAACCAGCCACCAGCAATCAGCCAGCAGTACTTTTCTCTCAGAACAAATCAACACCAGCCATTAGCCACCAGCCAAACGAACAGGCTGCAAGTCCTTGAATTGTAGAACAACAATGATCTTACAACCTAAATCTAGCACAATTTGTTTTATTCCCACTAGGCCAGATTGAATAATCAAATTATAATAAAAAAAATTGTGCCTTCTTTGTTTTCGCTATTTATATTCCTCACGCAAAGTTGTTATATTGGTTTGCAGGCACATCACCCAAAGTTGTTATATTGGTCGTCAGGACCAGCTAGAGGTGTGCACGCGCACACACCTGCAGCTTGAAATTATTGTGCTCGCATCATCAGTTTTCTCTTTACTCATCATGGCCATGTATAAAAACTATGGTTACCATTCGCATCATCAGTTTTCTCTTTACTCATCACCTGGTACTTTTTCCTCTGGATTGTCTACTTTTTCGTCAATTGCGGAGGTGGGTTCTGCAGGCCGGTGTTGAGGGTGCACCTTAGGAGGGCTAAGGCTAGGGACCCCATTTGTGTATAAAAGAGGCCCAAGAAAGAGATATAAGGGCATTTTTGTAAGGGCTGAGGACCTAATTGTAATGTTTAGGGACTCAGTTGTATAGTCAGGGGCCTCGAGTGTAAATAACGAGGACCTGAATGTAATTATTGATTCCACCAATGGAAATAATAAAAACAGCCGCCTCCGGTCTCCCTATAAATAGACCCCAAGGGGTGGAGGGGGGTTCTTGGCTCCACTGGTAGGGAGAGGGGCTTTAGTCCCGGTTGGAGAGGGGTATAGGTCTCTCAAGTCCAACCGGGACTAAAGTTCAGAGACAAAAGCCCCCGCCCCCTCCCTTTAGTCCCGGGTGGTATTACGAACCGAGAATAAAGGGTCTTGTTTCTCTTTTTTTTTGTTTTCGATTTGAGCGTTTATTCTAATTGTTGTCTAACCCGTATATGCACGTATACGTATTTGAACTTGTATATAGGTATATACCTGTATATATATACCATATACGCAGTTAGATTAGACTTATATATAAATTAAACCCTATATATCTAATATATAAACTTATAAATGTATATACACATAATATTTTATACACATGAAAATAAATATTATTTTCTTAAACTAGTATATATACATCAAAACCCCATATAGTATATATACATTAAAATATCATTCAGTTCAAATTTCTAATCTCATTTAGCTTTCCTCGGAGGTGAGTCGGTCAATTGGATGGTTGTCATAATGATGTTTTCCTTGTGGATTAACCACCTCGTCCATGAGGAATCCCACGAGAGCTTCTTGAATTGCCAAGAGACGATCCTTCTCAATGAGTGCATCCCTTTTTATAATCCTCTGTAATTTGCAAATGGGTTAATTAGATTCGTGCCATTATAATTTTCACATTTTTGAAGAACACCATTACTATTCAACTTACTATGCTAGTGCCATTACAATTTCGCACTTGTTTGAAGAATGTCATTATGCGTCGCCGCCCATGGCTCACCGCAGCGATTGGAGGAGTTTATCAGATGGGACAAGATTGCGCATTCCACCTCTCATTTCATCGACGCGGCGGTCCCACACATCAGGGTCTTCTTCAACCTCCCCCACCGCTGCTCCCGTGGCCACCGAGCCATCGACGCCGCCACCCCCTCGCGGCCTTGCTCGGAGCCGGATTCTCCTCTGACCCTCCAGACGACGCGCGGCCCGTTCTCGAGCTCCTCCACGGCAAGATGCCAGGCGGGCGCCGCTCACGGCCGGCCTCCCTCCATCTCCTAACCTGACGGCCATCCTCGAGCTCCAATCCTGGATCCAGGAGGAAGAGCTCCGCTAGGGCTGCGGGGGAGCTCCTCTGCCGGGGATCGATGCAGAAGAGCGAAAAGGGGGATGGCTTGGCCGGTCAAGATCCCCGCCGATCACTGGAGATTCTCGGCTCGCGCAGAGCTGCGGCAAGGGTAGAGAAGGCACGCGACAGCGCGGCAAATCGTGGGGCGGAGCAAGATGGTCGCTGACGGGCGGGCGAGCCAAGGCGCGGCGGTTGTCCCTCGGCTCACGGATCCAGAGGAAGACCTCACGGGTCATGGGAGCTCCTCGCAACCAACACAGACTTGTCACCTCCGGATGTGGGTTCCGCCAGGTAGGATGGAGAGAGGCAGCGGAAGGTTGAAGGAGACCCTGAGTCATGGGTCCCACACGTAAGTGAAATCAGAGATGTGGAATTAGCAAGGGCAATCATGTCCATACGAATATACAACCCCCTCCAATACGCCTGCAGGTGGGCCATGGACGGCGTCGGGCGTACATAATGGCATTGTTCAAACAAGTGCGAAATTGTAATGGCACTGACATAGTAAGTTGAATAGTAATGGCGTTCTTCAAAAACGTGAAAATTATAATGGCACAAATCTAATTAACCCTTTGCAAATAGGTTGATATAATACAGCAAACGATTAAATATACAAAAAGGATAAAAATGATGTATTATTAATAGGTTTATTTTGATAGACTCGCCGGATCGACTAGGAGTAGATCGAGTGGGTTGAACTGTGAATGACATACCGAGTCCCCTGCTCCTTCACCGGTTTGATGGAGCTCGCGCTATGGCAGCGACACGCGAATGGCCGAGGTGGGACGACGACGACGGTGACCTGTGGTGGCGCGGTGGTGCTTCCCGTCGCTTCAGCACATCCCCTTTAGGTCGGTTAGGGTTTGGAGTGAGGAGCTACAGTGGCGGCGGCGAACCCCGTTATCTGAGCCTGTGGCCCCCACTTCCTCTTATAGTCTGTGGGCCCACCTTTCTAACGGGTTGGGCGTCCCCGATCCGGACGCGAGTCAAGGGCCCAATGGGCCGTTGGGCCTATTGGTGGAGAGATCAATCCAACATTCTCCCCCTTAATCTCACCATATACTTTTTAACTTCTTTTCTCATTCCATTACAGATCAGTGTATAGAGCATGTTTTATCATCACGGTCAATCTCGTTTCTGTCAATCTCCGATAGACTCAACAGCTACAATACACATCTCTGTACTGAAACAAATTCTTTAGACTTGGGCCCTTTATCATCCGAAATCTTAAACTATGACATAAACCCATGTTGCACATGTGCTCTCTAAGCGCACTGGGTTATATACTTTTCGTAAGAGGATCCTCAAGCACTCGCTTGTCTCTTATATGCGCAATATCTTTAATATGATTCCAGACTTACTCCTTTACAACATATAACTTTTGTGTCAATGTGTTTGGCTGCACACTTGACTTGTTGTCATAGGAGTGAACTACCTTAATGGTGATTGCTGTTGACAACCATTATCAACTCCGGGTACGGGTTCCATTAACTATTTTGCCTGTCCCTCAGCCTCGTATCATGCTATACCACATCTTTGCATCACATTGATGACAATTGTGTTAACCCTTTTGGAGCATTTCCACACAAAAACTCCAAGTGTGAAAGTTAGCGACAATTGTGGATTTCGCTACCCATTTCACATAATATCTTTGTACTCACAACCTTTTGAGAGCACTTGATCTTTTCAACTTAGCATGAGGCTGATACACTTAATTCCATTCCAGTGATCTATAGCTGGATTGGACATTGCCAAAGCAACCCAGATATACAAACTATGTCAAGGTAAGTTCTAACTTTTCCATTCATTAGGCTTCCAACAGCTGAAGCATATGGTACCATATTCCTTTAATCCATTCCATGTTGATACTGGAACATAAAAGTTCCCAAAACCATTACCCTTGACAATGAGAACAGGCGAAGGTTTACTCGCATGCATACTATATTTCTTTACAACTTTTCTAAGTATGCTTCTTGCGATAGTCCTAATACCCCTTTTCTTTTTATCTCGGTGAATCTCGATCCTTATAATTGAGAGACATTCATCGAGAATTTTCTTTGAACTTTGAGGACAAGAACCTCTTCTCCTTTTACAATAGATTGACATTACTGCTACTACGCAAGATGTCAATCACATATGCACGATTAGGAAATGAATTCCCATTCTATAACATTGTTCAAATGTTGTCCTCTTATTCACTTTTAAACCCAAAAAACAAATCCTCTATCTTTGAATGTTATCATTCGTGAATGATTTCTTTAAGCAACATTTCTTTCCCTCACACATCATATGCTATTCAAGATGGCCTTACTTCATGCTTGATGGAGTGGGAATTGGTTGATCACTTGTTTACCCTAACTTTGGACAATGCTAGCGTGAACAGTAAGGCAACAAGAAATATGAAGGCTGCTTTAGGTGATCAAATGTTTTTTAGAGGTGAGCATCTCCATGTAAGATGTGCTGCACATGTGCTAAACATAATGGTCCAGGCTGGTCTAAAGGTCATCCCACATGCAATGGGAGTGTGAGGGACATCATAAAAGTTATCACGTCATCACCATCTCATATGCAAACCTTCAATAGCATTGTTCAATCATTAGGATTCAAAAGTAAGTCTGGGTTGGTCCTTGATGTACCGCATCATTGGAATGCCACATATGACATGCTGCATGAAGCACTAAAGTACAAGATAGCTCTGAATAGATTTGCAGAGGAGCAACATTATAATCACCTAGTGAAGAAGAATGGGAAAAAGCTGAAGCTCTGCATGGTTTTTTTTGCAAGAATTCAATGAGGCAACCAAGGCTTTTTCTGCAGATAGACATCCTACAGCCCAACTCTTCTTGAAGATGGTATTAACAATTCGAGATGTGCTACTTGATGAAACATGGAACACAAATGAACTCCTCAATGCATTGGCTGAGACTATGTATGTCAAATTTAAGAAGTATTGGTCCAAGCCCAACATTGTGCTTCTCATTGCAGCTGTTCTGGATCCATCTTTGAAAACTGATTACATCAAGTTCTACTTCCATACAATTGGTGAAGACATTAACGAGAAGATGATAGAGTTGAAAAGGTACTTAAAGAGGTATTACTTGGAGTATGAAAAGATAACGAAGAGCAGTAGTTTTCCCATATTTGTTCCACCTAATGAGCAGATCACAAGTGAGTCTACTGATAGTGGTACAAGTTCTATAGGATCAGTTTGTGCTAAAAGACGGGTAGAGTATGCTTTTGCTCAGTTTGCCTCTCAAAATTCGGATACTCGTTCGGAAAAACAGAGCTGGACACGTATTTAGATGACCCTAGAGTCCCTTTGAGGCCAGGTGAAAATTTGAATGTGATAGCATGGTGGAAGAAAAACTCAGATGCATATCCAATCCTATCTCTAATGGCTAGAGATTTTCTTGCTATTCCTGTGAGTACAGTATCCTCTGAATCTGCCTTCAGTGCAGCTGGAAGGATTCTTGGTAAGAACAGGACTTCTCTCTCTCTCTCTCCTGAAACTCTTGAAGCTTTAATTTGTGCCAAAGATTAGTTGATCGGGTTCAATGATGAAGAGGAAGGCGAACCAATGACTGGGCAAAGAATGTTTGGTTCTGATGATGATTATGAAGAAGATTATTAGATCTGATGCAGGTAATAATCCTCATATTTTTACTTTGCTACTGTAGTATTGTGAAGTATTTCAGATGCATGTCTTTCGGCCATTAAAACTATTCTGAACATCTATTTGTGGCTGAATTGATGGTAATGTATCCGGTTCAGTTGAAGTTAAGTTACGCCAATTGAAAAATGCCATGTTGTTTCAATTCAACAGGTTGTTTCAGGCATGTATTTCAGATGCATGTTGTTTCAGGCATAAGTGGTCAGTTGTCAAGTTTCAGTTAAAGTAGTTAATAGTTCAATCTTATCATATTCATCTGTTGTCGTGTCCTACTTTTTCTCGTGATATTAGTGTTCAGTTTACCATGAACAAACTGTACCGTTCCTTGGAAATTCTCTTTGTTGGGTTCCTTTGCTTATGTGTTCTAGCTGATCATATTTCATTCAGGTAACCATCGTTTTGTTTCCTAGCACTTTTCAATGTCTGATCAATAACTCGCTTGTATGAATTATCTCTCTGAACCAGTTGTTATTGCGGACAAGGACGATGCGGCTCCTCCTGCTAAATGAAGCGGCTTCTCCTGCTAAATGAAGCGGCTTCTCCCGCTAATCAGTGTTCCAAGTCTGAATCTCTAGAACATGATACTGTTGCATCTCTGCAATATGATAGTGTCGCACATGTCCCTAGTGCTTCAATATGGATATTATTTATTTTATCTCATTTGAAACTTGGTGATGTAATTGTCTATTTCTTTATGTACCTATATTGTGTCAGTTTACCTTTTACCTTTGTAGGGTCGGTAGACAGCAAGGCAGCTTGGTAAGCACGTTTGCTTGTCAAACGCAGGGTGCTGTGCTTTCTAGCTTATTCGTGAGCCATGCTTGTTTGTTAAATGGATCGTGCTCAATTTTCCACTAGTACTACTAGTATGTACCAACAAATGGCCCTTGGATCATGTTCTTTCAATGAAATTGGATTAGCCCGTGGGCTTTAGTAGGATAAAAGCTGGATTAGGGGAATGATAGCTGATGAGCTGGATAGGATTGGATACCAATGATACATAAAGGGTAGGATAAAGATTGGGACGCATCTTTAAACAACCAGGGCTGAAGCGTGTAGCGAACATGGCCTCATATGCCATTAGTTCGAGTTTGATTTTGGTGATTCATAACAACATGATCATTGGGACTAACCATATTGTTTAGCATGTCTTTGTAGACATTTCTAGATCCCAAGGATGCCAAAATACCACATACCAAATAGAGAAGGTAGTCTATTTTTCTAGGGTCAAAACCGAGCAAGAAAGGAAAAGGAAAAGACACCGTCGGATGAACCGACAGTACCTAAATAGCAAGCGTCGGTGCAATCGTCGGACGAGTTGGTTCACTGGGTAAAACCCTAGGCACCGTCGGATGAACCGACGGTCCATTTTCTAGTAGCGTCGGACGAGTTGCAGAGGAAGAGCAGCGAAGACAGTAGCACCGGATGATCCGACGGTCTGAGTGAGGACACCTTTGGTCTATCCGGTGCTCAGTTTGAATCAAGACAGAGACGCGCCAAGACGAAGTCTTCAGCACCGGATGATCCGACGCCTTGGTCAAGGGGAAGCGTCGGTCTATCCGACGGTCGCGTGGAAGCCAACAGAGACGACTTGGTCGCTGAGTCTTCAGCACCGGATGAACCGACGCACCGTCGGTGTATAGCGTCGGAGCAGTTGTGTCAGAGAATCTCAACGGCTATGTGACGTGGGAGGGGCACCGGATGAACCGACACCCTAGAAAATTTAGCATTGGTTCATCCGACGCTACCTTTTTCAGTGGTCGTTAGCCAACAGCTAGTTTGATGCCTTGGGCTATTTATACCCCCTCCACTCACTCATTTGAGGTAGCTGGATTGTGTGGAAGTGCAGAGGAATTCAAGACACATTGAAGATCATATCCAATCCATCCAAGTGCTTAAATTGCTCATCCTTAGACTTGCATATGCTTTGTGTATGTGCTTATTGCTAGGCTTAGCTTAGAGCTGAGTGAGTGCAAGGTTGTGCCAACCTTGTGAGGTGATTCTTTAGTGGATCAAGTTGTACAAGGTTCGCCGGAAGCCTTGGGGCCTAAGTGGCTCACCGGCAATCGTCATCGACCCTCCGGCTTGGTGTGGAGCGGCGAGGACACTTTGTGCGGGGGACGTGGAGACCCCCTTCCTAAGTGGAGAAGCTCCTTAGTGGAGGCGGCATCAAGGTGACCAAGAGAGCTTGGCAAGTGCCTAAGTGGCTAGCCTTTGTGGCGAGTCAAGTGGTGCTCTTGGGAGAGACTTGGTGACCGGGAAGCAATACTCTTGTGTGAGTGCTTCAACAACGTGGACTAGGGGTGGCTTAGTGCCTACCGATACCACGGGATAAATCGTGTGTCAAGAGTTTGCTTCCTCTCATCCCCTTTACGTTTCCGCATTTACTCTATTGCAATCTTTGTTTGCCTTTACTTTCCTAGAGTAGTATCATGCTAGGATTGGCTATATGTTGCAAACCTTGTTTTGGGATGGGAGTTTTACACTAGAACAACCCTAGTTGCACATCTAGATAGTATGTTCTAGTTTACTTTTGTGTAAAATTAGTGAAGCCATAGGTTAAGGTTTTAAGTTGCCTAATTCACCCCCTCCCCCTCTAGGCTAACGAGCATCCGATTCCTTACAAAGCGGGGTTAGGATCAGGCCATGGCCCATTGTCAGGCTTACCCATGGATCCAAACACCCTTTGAGTCTATATGATCCGGGGCATTTGTAGCTTCAGTTCTATGATTTGGTTATCGGAGACCCGTGATAGATGTTTCACATATGTGACAACAATTTCAAAACTTTGGCTACATATATTACTTCTATGATCCTGAGAGTGTTACACAGCTTGAGGGCAAGCTGTTGTTTTTTTTTAATCTAACATACATGTATTTCAAGTTAAAAGATAGAACAAATACACGTACAAGTATAGATACGCTACAGAAGGATACAAAGGACAGCACCCTTTGACACAAAGAGCCTCGCGTGGCTCTCGGTGCCTGCGGTCATGGCCCCGGCACACCGCACACGCGACCCTAGCGCGCCCTGGCACGGTTGTGGCGCCTCGGCGTGAGCGGCCCAGCGTGGCGCTTTAGCGTGGGCGTACACGGCCGATGCAGGCACGACACCAAGACGCGGGCGAATGCGTCCGACGGGCGTGGACGAGCGCGACGATTGCAGGCGCGCATCTGCCTCACGCAGGCGGACGCACACGAGGCACCGGCAGACACGGTCGAGCGCAAGCGGCTCAACTTACCAATGCGGCGGCCTCAAACACCAGGGAACTGCAGAACAATGCATCCTCCTCCATTCTTCGTAGCAGCATTTCGTCGAACACCTTCTGGGCGCCCTAGGGAAGGTTGGGCGGCTTGCTGGAATCAGCCACCAAACTTGGCGACGGTTCTCTGGGAGATGAAGAGGAGGGCAGTGGAGTCATCGTCGCGGAAGGTACCCGAGAACATGACAGTCTCTGGGTCACCCACCATCTTCTCCAGCTTCCTCATTATCTCCTCCGACATCCGCATCCAATCCAACGGTCCACGGACTCGGAGAGGGTACCCATGGAAGAATGCGCGCGGCCGACAACAGCATGGAGATCCACTGGCGGGTTTTTTTTTGGGGGGGGAGGGGGTGTTTGAAGGCTCTTATTACCAATTGTTATGTCCCTTGATAGTTGAATCAGAAAATTGACGGAAATAGGAAGGGATTCAAGACAACTGAGTACAAGTTTGATACAAACTGAGGGCAGAAGCAAAGCAACTAGGGTTTTTGGATGGAGGTAGGAGAAGGATAAGCATGAGGAGTAAGACGGACGAGTCTGTCCCTTGTTCGACGCCGCTGTCTTCCATTCCTTCTCCATTTTTTTAGAACAATTCCTTCTCCATTTATCTGTCATCACCAGTTTGCTCCTTGTCACTTGGCCGGCCCACTGGGCTGTTGGCGGCCCAGTCCGTGACAGGCAGCAGTGAGATTGCTGTTGCCGTGTGGTTATTTGAATGCATTTTTGCCCATGCGAGAGATTAGAACAACAACGAACTGAAGATGATCTGTTCATAAGTTGGTTAGGAGAAATTAGCTGAACGCCAATTGTCCAAGACCAAGTCAAGATCATTCTCTCTATTCTTAAAAAAAAAAGATCATTCTTTCTCTCTATATATCTGTGTGTCTATGATTCCATTGCCCCACCTGGAAGCCTGAAAGCTCGGCGGCAAGCAGAAAGCAGAGCACGGAGCAGAGCCTCTTTAATCTGCAGCACACATCGAGTAACAACATAATGTATCAACAACCCTACGACCACACACACACACAAACAAACAATTCATGTTCCAAATCAAATAGCATATTTCGAAGTGTGGGGTCAAAGTATACAATACAAAATTCTACGTAGGAAGGAGGTATGGAAACAGAGTCGAAAAATGTAATGCTGCACAGAAGCAACTGAAATCCATCGAAGTGAGGCTCGAGACAGTAGGTATTGATGATGGTCACCCAGGCATGCAGGCATGTTTGTGTGTAATCAAATTGGAACCATTGGTGGAGAGCTATGTTCCCCTTGGTGTCATCACCTCCTCGGCTTCCTCCTGATCTGATCTGATCTTCTTGATTGAGTCGCACCTCCGTCGCCCGCAGATAAAACCACCATCTCCTCCTCTTTATCACCTGATAGGGGCTCGGATTTCCAAATTCAGCTAGTCAGAACAAATTGTGAGCGAAATCAGTTGAAGATTGGATGGATCAAAACCACGAGGGCTCCATGGTCAGGAGCTAGGTAGTACGTAGTACCTGCTGTTACGACCTTCTTCATCATTTCACCGTAGGAGTGAAGTTTGAGCGTGGGCCGATTGGGATGGACTTGGACTGCATGCTTCAGTGCAGCCTCCTGTTTCTCCGCCGCGTCGACATCCGCAAACCAACAGCTGAGACCTACTCTTACTTTCTCGAGGGAAACGAGGTGCTCCAAGCCCAGATTATCACAGCTACCGTTGTGGCATGCCGTCAAATCATTCACATCGACGTGGAAGTGGAGCACTTCTAGGTTTGCATTGATGGAAACTAATTAACGAGACGAATCCATTGACCTTAACTAGTTCATGATTTTACAATAGAGTACTACTCCCACCGTATCGAAATATTTGTGGTCGTTGACTGTTTCGTGCAACTTTAATTTGGCCATTCGTCATATTCAAGAAATTATTGCAAATATGTAAACAGATAAGACAAACTTAAAGTACCTACAATAGTAAAGCATGTAGCAAAGAAAATAGATGAAACTGGATGTGGTCATATTTTGCTGTCCAAACAGCAAAACAGCAATTGCTTGTTTGCCTTCCTACGAAGACATTAGGGCCACCTTCAAAGCACCACCACACCTGAACCAAAAAAGTTTCTTCCCCATGGAAAATCTCCAAGCAAGAACAAGAAAATCTGTCCAAAAAAGTTTCTTCAGGCCACTTTCACAGTTCACACTGCTACAATAATCAATAACCAACCAAGAACAAAAGAAGCTAACCGGGGTGGCAAGCAGGGTCTCCCTGCCCCTACCATCGTCCCGTAGCAGCATTTCTACAAACACCTTCTGTGCGCTCATGACAATAGAAACCAACCGAAACAACACTATTACTGATGACAGAGCACAGATTGAACACGGAAACAACACAATACATGAAGGGATGCAATTGCCAAAGTTACTTTTTAGATATCATCTTCAAGGTTGTCACAAGCCGAACTGAATCACAACCTCACTCGCAGGCAGCTCCATCCGCCAAACCGGTTGGCCGGCTCTTTCGTGTACCCGGGCCTCACCGGGATCCTCAGCGCTTTCTTCCCACGCAGCATCTCAAGAACATCCACCATGTCCGGCCGATCCGCCAGATCAAACTGAGTACACAGAAGCCCCACCTCAACGCACCTTTCGATCTCTTTCAGCTGTGGCGTGTCGAATAGTGACGATACAAGCAACTGCATCATGCTTCCAGACTGACGCATCTCCCAAGCCTGAAAGAGCAAACGCCACATGACAGCGATGAGCCAATGATAGACTTAACTCCCAAGTGAATGGTGTTGTTTTTTTTAATGGTGTTGTTTTTCGATCCAAATTTTTAATATGAGTCTATCTTGTAATTAACTCAAAAGGCCAGCACTCACTTACCCATTGGATCGAAGATTGGCTACTAACCCTTTTAGATCGCGACATACCACTGATGACCTCAAGGAGGGTGACACCAAAACCGTACACATCGTGCTTCTTCGACAGCGTACCATCTGTGATGTATTCAGGAGGCATGTAACCCCTGTATGGTGAAATTGGATTAAAAATCATTACATAGCCATATATAAGAAGAGAAGAAAGGCTTCATACATGTCATGGACTACAAATGTTTTTCTATGTTACTTACAATGTGCCTTCTATGGTACCAATGTGGGAACGGATGTCGACACCTTTGCGATTCAGCATGGTAGCTATTCCAAAATCAGTAATCTTGGGATACATATCCGAATCCAAGAGGATGTTGCTTGGTTTTACATCCAAATGGACAATATTTTTCTTGTGTAGGCAACATAGGCCTTGCGCTATCCCCTGGATGAGAAGGAACCGGGTTGTCCAGCCAAGTTGTAACCCTGCAAAAATATATGTATCAGTTGTTTCAACACTATCAAATAGTCAATGTTATCAAGATTTGACGACAAAATGCCAAAGGGTGCTAGACCAGTTGGTCAAAGCACTCCAGCGGCACCCCACAGGTTGTGAGTTCGAACCCCGGGTGGGGCGAATTTCACTGTGGTAAAAATCCCTCGCTGGCCCGTGTGCCAAAGCACTGGTTAAGAGACGGCCCAGTCGGCTGAGGACCGTGTATGGCCCGTAGGTAGTTTCCACGGGTTACGACTCCGGTGTCGACGGGCCAGGGGTTCGGGATTTTCTCGGGAAGCCGAGGCTTCTTCTTAGTTAATACCGTGGGGGCGGTCTTTCCCTCACCGGCCGAGTTTTTTTTTTTTTTTAAGATTTGACGACAAAATTCACCATATATATGAACTGTAATCAATAATTAATCAATCAACATACCATTGATAATTTTGTTTAAGCTTCCATTCGGCATGTACTCTTCAACAAAAAAGTAGGATGTTTCTGTATCTTCCTTGGCTTCAACTTCTGCATCTCCAAATTGTTCGGCCCTCTCAAGGACTCCAGTACCATATCCTATAAGTTTAACTATGTTTTTATGCTTAAGCTTTGAAACAAGACGATGGTACTCATATATGTGCTCTGCTGATCGAACATATGGATTTCGAACTTTCTTGATGGCAACCACAAGTCCATCTTGTAATATGCCCTGAAATCATAAATATGTTATCACCTCTCTCCTGTGAATGTGTCCATGTGAATATATATCCCCATTATGGAAGTACGAGTATGTCACCCATGTGTTGACATCACAGTGTCTGCCCTGTCTAGCTGTCAAGTTTTGCTTTGTTTCAGCTAGGATGTGTTTCGTAGAACTATGAACTAATATCTTGGGGTTCCAAGATTAACATAGGATTCAACATTTTTTACTTTCACAAGTCAAGATTTACCTGACGTTACCTATGAGATATTAACCCTCAATCACCGCCGGACTATCACTACAGGTCCAAAAGAGCTTCATAGCTAGCCAGGTCCAAAAGAGTTTCATAGCCACTATTGGTCACAAATGGTAGTGGAGGAATGACCTGACAGTGAAAACACACATCACTGCAGGTTGAAGACTGGAACCAGTGGTAATGTGTGACCAATACAAGAGCACAGAGATTTGGCAATGATAAAATCATAACTTATTTATACGAAGTCAGATGAAGCTAAGGGCAAACTGTATATTAACATTGTATAGGTCAACGAGATTTGCAATTAGGTAGTTGGCGATATTTTCAAATGGGCCTAAAATATCTCACATTATTTCATATTTTATAAAAAAAATCAAATAACATGGAGACAGGTTCTGTACAAAAGGAGTAGCGCTTGATTAGATCTTAAACTTTTGTAGTTGACAAATTGTTCACTGAGATCATTTTGTATCTACTATTTGATATAAGATTCATAGAAGCTAATACAAAAGGATAATAACCCTTTGATAGGAAAAGGTCCAATGAACAAGGACTACCTCTGAATAGGGACTGATCTGACAAACAAAGAATGTACCTTGTAGACTGTAGCAGATGCACCTGACCCAATCATATTTTCCGTTGAAAAGTGATGTGTGGCCGTTTCCAGCTCAGATAAACTGAACTTTCTTAAGCCTGTGGTCAAAACAAAAAATTTGCTTGAGTTTATCTTTTTAGGATTCTAGATGAACATGCATTTCATGGTAGTACTACGGACCAACCATCTAGTTTGATCATATATAAATGTCAAGATTAAAATAAAAATTATGTACTACCTCATCTGAGGTAATATGTCATCCACAACAATCATACATGTGTTTGTGTTTTTTCTTGTTTGTAAAGTTAGCATGCAAATATTTGTTCTCTGTAGCCTTGCATGACTAATGACATTATCGATAAGTATTTGGTACAAACTTTACACGTGTAAATAATTGTTTGAATGCCATTATAGGAAACAATCTAAAGTAGTATCCTAAATTAGTCACCTCTATAATTATATAGAAATAATCTAAAGTAACATTCTAAATTTACATCTACATTTACAATATGAGTAACCCAAATAGTCTAATAAATTATCTAAAAAGTAAAGCCAAATGAAATATGAAGGCAACCATATGACGCCAGTGAAACGTTGATAAAAGTTGGTTGCTTACAAGAGTTACGAACAAATATATAGGTATTCCTTATAAGCACCTCATCGATCAAAGTGGTGAATATTGGTTAAGAAGACTATGGTAAAAACAATTGAAGTAAAGGAAATACTTTTAGTTGCTTTTTTCAGCTCATTCGGGACGTCAATCCAAAGTGTTGCAGGTTTCAGGGGAGGAGCCAGTGGTTGATCCATAGCCATAGCTAGACAGGTAAGCAATAAATCCTCCTCTGCCAATCATGACCAATTAGGTATATTCTGTGTAAGTACCCCTTCCAAGCCAAGTGGTAAACATTGTTTAAGGAAAAATGGTAAAAGAAAAAGGTAATCTGACATAGATGGAGACCTTGGGTTGACGAATCTTGAAAAGTGCCAGTATTCCGGCTTAAGGGGCATAACCCCAGATGGTGGAGGAAACGCCTCATCTTACCAGCTGATCTTCTGGGCGGCACCCAACAACCGGACCCAGATATCCTGAGGAGGAAAGTAGGCGAGGAGGAGGTGGAGCAGGACAACATTTTCATTAAACCATTTGGATGATTAAAATAACACCGACAAAAGCTTTAGAGAAGGACCAAAAGTATTATCTTGCTATCGCATTCCCCCATATATATATAGCTAGATTGAATAGTAGCTATATATTGCAATCCCGTTATATTTCACCAGGTAGATACTAAAATGTTGACTTGTAATTAGTATGTCATATTTACATCCACGAACTACATGAAAAGAATCGAACTTGATTCTGGTTAAATTGCAGATGCCAATAGTCATGAATACTAGCTATCTTCGGGTGACTAGGTGATTTCCAAAAATAAAAAATGCAAGCAACAAAATGTTAGATCTCACTGAGGTAACTGACTAAAGTTTGGTATATCTGACCTAGCTTCATCAGCTGGAGGACCGCAAGGGTCCACCACAGGCGTCTCTATCATCTCTCCTCCAGCCTGAAATACCAAAGTTATTGATGGCATTTGCAAGGCTCCCAATGCAAGTCACAACACTTTGAAGTACACCATTAATTACATGTAACAAACCGTTTTTTAAGAGTTCAAAGTTTCAAAACTACGTTTTAGTGTTGATGTAACTAATATAATGTAACTACTTCAATATATATAATCTGGACCTTTCAAATGCAGGCAAGCAGCAACATAATGTTACCTGTTCTGCAGGACGACCAGTTTCTCCAGTCCGCATAATGCTCGTCAAAATAATGGTGGTCTGGATATTGGTGGCGAAGACGACGAGCATCACCTTCTGCGAGATGTCATCCTGCACCCGGCGCAGCCTCCTGGCCTGCCTCCGGGCCGTGCAGTAGATGCACACCGTGGTGCTCTCCTGGTCCTGGCAGGCCGCGACGAGCGTGTGGGCGCGCCGGAGGCTCTCCTCCAGATCCTCCAGCGCGTCGCACATCGCCGGGTCCGCCGTCATCCCCGTCTCCGGCAGCCGCGACAGGAGGGAGCTGACCCTGACCGCGCGCGTCCTGATCTGCCAGCACTCGTCCCTGTTCTGGCGAACCGTGTCGACGGCCTCCTTGATCCTGAGAGCCAGCTTGACGATCTTCTCCAAGCTGGCCAGTGGATCGGCCATACCTCTGCCCCGGTGCAAGCAGTATCAAATGTGACACAAGCAGTATTCTGCTATGTACTCCACTATATGGACATTGATTGGTCGACGCGCTCAATGGAAACGACACAGGAGACAGGACAGGCCTGCTGTGAGCCACTGATCCTGTGACCAAAACGTCAAGAAAGGAGGCTGTGAGCCTGTGACACTGAACAGTACGTTAGTGGCCACTGCTGCAGGAAAAAAAAACACGGTTTTGAACTTTCTCAAGCAGCTTCTTATAGGAACTGAAGTGGGTAGTGGCGAAATTCAGTGGTACTGCAGGATTGAGACAGCCATGGCAACTGGCTTTTTGACTTGAGGAGAAGACTTGACTTGAGGACACTGCTTCTTCTAAGATTTTTGTTGGACTGCAGGGAAACAAGCAAGTTGTTGCTGAAATGCTAATCTGGCAGGTTGCATTACCACAAATTAAAGTACACCGAGTTCACGGTTCCATATATCACCGTACCGTCTGAACTCTGAGTGATCATCTCCCTCTTGAGAATTGCCACAAACACCTGTGTAGTGCTCCTGCCGCACAGCCACTCCATTATACGATGCTTTGCCGGTGTTCCTGCAACAAAGAACCAAATTAAACTCCAACGCGTGATCAATTTTGAGACTGTAAGCAAACCAGCTTTGGATTGCCTTGGCACTGCGTTCATGGCATCCACATGCTTTGCGGGTATCGTTACGTTACGCAAGGCTGTCCTGCCCGTAGCATTTCGACAAACACCTTCTGCCCGCTCTGTCTGCCTGTACGCCAGAGCTAGCGCGGCCTCACCTGGAGAATGCACCCCCACAAGAGTCTGCCCCCGGAGGCCGGGATCACGCCACGGCACTGTCAACAACACCGTCGCGCGCGACCGCTCCTGCTCCGCCATTGCGGCCGGCCACAGCGTGTGGCCGCCGGCCGGCTGTCGCCTCTGTCCCGTGCGCCTCTCTCGGCCGCGCGCGCAGGAGCCCCCAGGGAAAGGAGCGGGGCCGGCAGGCAGTGTCATGACCAGGCCTTGGGCCTTGTTATAGTAACGGGGAATAGGTATAAGCTGGGCCTGCGAGCCGAGTCTGAGCCAATGGAGCCCATTCATGTTGGCCGTATATGGATGAAAAATTAAGCTGCAGCCGGCGCTGCCGAGCCTGATTTTTTTTATTTTTTATTTATTTTTTCACGACTTTTTAAAAATATATGTTCTATTTCAAATTTTGCAAATCTATACCACCGTATGTTATACCGAAAACTTTCGGATAGTAGATCGATTATTTGAGTCTGAAGATGACTTCAAATGAAAAAATTTGAAATACAAAGCTGTAGGTCTCGTCGAAATCTACAATTTTCATGTAAAGTTTACCTTCATCCAAGTTCATACAAAAGGTTACTCCCTCTGTATTGAAATACTTGTCGCTGTTGAATTTTTCTTCCAACTTTGATCATTCGTCTTATTCAAAAATTTATCACAAATGTGTAAAAAGATAAGTCAAACTTAAAATACCTACAATAATAAAGCATGTAGCAAGTAAAGTAAATGATACTTGCATAATTTTTTGAATAAGACGAATGGTCAAAGTTGTGAAAAAAATCAATGACGACAAATATTTCAATACGGAGGGAGTATGATTTTTTTTAAATCCATTGATCCCTACCGCCTGTGACACGGCGGTTGCAGGTGCTACACAATCATTGTGTGATATGTTGGTTTGGGTGCTACAGTGCCCAACAGCCATATAAAATGGAGGTAATGGTATAATTTTGTAAATTTCGAGATAAGACATATATTTTTGAAAAATCGAAGAAAGATAAATATAAAAAATTTGTTGAGCCATCCTCCCTTCTTCCTGCTTGAGACGGTGCCACCGTGCTCCTCGCCATGTGTGTTCGCCGAAAAACTCTCTCATTATATGTGTCCATCCCTAGGACCGTCACATCTGGTATTCAGAGCCATCTTCTTTGCGAATTTTTCCAAGTCTCGCCGGAGGTGGTGTGTGATTTGAGAACGAATCGAAGGCATTTTCCATCAATTCGATTTCAAATCATGTAAATTCCAAACGTGGTGACCTTGAATTTGCAAGGATTGGATCCTGGAACCATCACCAACCTCCCAATTCCACAAAAATTCGCAACCCTAGCCCCTCTACCAGTCCACCACCGCAGCCGCCACCGTCGAAACACCAGACATCGTACCACAAATACGCCACTACGACACAACCTCGCGCCAACCACCATGACTTCACCAGCGCCCACGACCACCACCAATGTCAAGAGCATCGTGGCTGCGTTGGAGTTCGCCAGGGTGCGATGGGAGCTAGAGTGCATGTTAGGAATAATCATTCCATGGTTTATTCCGGGTGTGCGTGAGTCCGTGTGTGTCGAGTCGTGCATGTGGACGCCAGCAAGAACGCTGCGGCGAGGTCGGTGCTGGCACGACACATTCTAGAGTCCGATTCAGGTGCGCTGTTCGTGTGCAAGTGTGTTGCGTGCGGGTTACTGTGTTAGTTGCCTCGTGGATTTGTTGGGCTAGTGGTGGCGTGTCGTGCGCAGGAGGAGGCCGCCATGCCCGGGACGAGCGAGCGGCTCCAGGGCACGGTTGAGCGGGTCCTATAGACCATGTGCAACGAGCGTAGCGGAGGCAAGCTCCTCAGCCTACAAGTAGCCCCTGTGCTCTCCATTGTACTCCGCTGGTTCCGTTTTATTGTGGAGAGGTCCAAGATACGGGAGCAATTGGCTCCGCGGCTTTCCTCTCCATTGTTACTGTTCATCTTCCTCTTTGAGCTCTCGGTGTGTATGCGCGAGATGTAGAGAGCAAGGTGAGGGGAGAGGTGCAGGAACGTGTGTTCCCAGTTCACTCCATCAATTGGTATCTAGAGCTAGGCTAGCAGATGAAGATCGGAAAAACACCGAAGAAGGAGTAAGCGCGTCGTGCCCGGCTCCGCGTGGTAGAGCTACCACTGCTGACCAGGGGCAACTACCAGGGGTGGGCGATGGTTATGCAGGTGTCCCTGGAGTTGTAGGACGTGGTCGAGGAGGAGAGCAAGGACCGCGCCAGGGACCGATAAGCGCTGGCCGCGATCCTCCGTGGCGTTCCATCGGAGATGAAGGCCAGGCTTGCCGTGAAGAAGTCGACGAAGGAGGCCTGGGACTCTGTGAAGAAGATGCGCAACGGCGGAAGAAGATGCGCAACGGCGGCGACCGTCTGAAGGCGGCGAACGTGCAACGACCGATGAAGGAGTTCAAGTCCCTGAGCTTCCGCGGCGGCAAAGGCGGTGGCGAACTTCGTCGTGCGCGTCGATCACCTGACTGCACGTCTAGGTGATCACGGTGAGGTGCTGGCCGACGCTCGTGTGGTCAGGAAGGTGATGCGCGTCGTCTTGAGGCTGCTGAAGCAGGTGGCGGTCTCCATCGAGATCCACAACGACCTCAGCACCATGACGCTAGACAAGCTCATCCGCCAGCTCTAGGTTGCGGAGGATGCAGATGCCAAGGATGTGCCGGGAGCCAAGGGCGGGAGCGATGAGCAGCTGCTGCTCACCAAGGGCCAGTGGGAGGCTTGTTCGCACTTGAATGGAGGCGGCAGGTGTCACGGCGGCGGCAGCAGCCATGGAGGCGACCACGACGATGACGACGGCTGCGGGAGCAGCACGAGCTTGGGGCGCAGCGGGAGTCGCTACCGAGGCCGGTGCTTCGACTGCGGCGCATGTCGACACATGGTGAGGGAATGCCCTAAGAAGAAGCGGGAGAAGGAGCTGCTTTGTGACGTCAACGAGGAGGCGACGCTCCTATGAAGTCCATCTCCGTCATGTCGTTTTTATGGGGAAATTGTTAGGAATAATCACACCATGGTTCGTTTCGGGCATGCGTGAGTCTGTGTGTGTCGAGTCGAGCACGTGGACGCTAGCAGCAACGCTGCGGCAAGGTCAGCGCGGGCACGACGCGTTCTAGAGTCTGGGTTCAGGTGTTTTTCGTGTGCAAGCGTGTTGTGTGCGGGCTGTTGTGTTAGTTGCGCTGTGGAGTTGTTGGGCGAGTGGTGTGCATGGCACGGGTTGTGCGGGAGGAGGCCGCCATGCCCGGAACGAGCGAGGAGCTCTAGGGCGTGGTTGAGTGGGTCCTGCGGACCGTGTGCGGCGGGCGCGGTGAAGGCAAGCTCCCCGGCCTACAAGTAGCCCCTGTGCTCTCCATTGTACTCCGCCGGTTCCGTTTTATTGTGAAGGGTGCCAAGACACGGGAGCATTTGGCTCGACTGCTTTCCTCTCCATTGTTACTATTCATCTTCCTCCTTGAGCTCCTGGTGTGTGTGCGAGCTGTAGAGAGCAAGGCGAGGGGAGAGCTGCAGGGACGTGTGTTTCCGGTTGACTCCATCAGTGCAGACGCCAGCGAGTGGACAAGCTGCTCACCACCACATCAGTGGCAGCAGCGACACCTTCACCGGCGACCTCGACCTCCCTCGGTTCGCTAACATTGTTGACCTCAGTCCATCAGAGAGGAAGGTCGTGCTCGTCGTGAAGAAGTTGGCAAAGGAGGCTTGGGACTCTGTGAAGAAGATGCGCGTTGGCGACGACTGTGTGAAGGCGGCGAACATGCATCGACTGATGAAGGAGTTCGAGAACCTGTGCTTCCGCGACGGTGACAACAATTAAAAACACTTTGGCTACATATATTACTTCTATGATCTTGAGAGTGTTACACAGCTTGTGGGCAAGCTGTTGGGTTTTTTTAAGTCGAATACATGGAGAGGTCTCTCCATTTAGCCTTAAATGGAGAGCCCTCCCCGGTTACTTCGTGGGACCTGAAATTATTTCCCTTAACAGAAAGAAGCACACAAGAGGAAGTAACTTTTAGTCGTACATGGAAGCCCTCCCAAGTTACTTCCCGCGACACAAAATTACTTCCTTCAATAGAAAGAAGCGCATGGGTGGAAGTAACTTTGTGTCACAGGAAGTAACTTTTCTGTTGAGAAAGTATATTTGTGTCGCTGGAAGTAACTTTGTGTCCACAGGAAGTAAATTTGTGTCGCAGGAATTAACCTTAGAGGGCTCTCCATTTAAACCTAAATGAAGAGGCCTCTCCATTTAGATTTTCCGTTTTTTCATCAAACATACATGTATTTTAAGTTAAAGACAAAACAAATACACGTACAAGTGCAAATACACTACAGAAGGATACAAATGACAGCAGATCGACCCTTTGATACAGAGAGCCTCGCGTGGCTCTCGCTGCGTGCGGTCATGGCCCCAGTAACACGACCCTAGTGCACCCGGCATGGTTGTGGCCAGGGTTTACCGAACCGGTAGGAACCAGTCCGGAAACCGTGGGAACCGGTCCTATCGGTCCGAACCGGTTCCGGTTCCGGCCGGTTCCCAACCGGTCCAAATTCAAAATTTGAATTTAAATTCAAAAAAAATGAAAAAGTCTCACAAAATTCTCAAAAATACTTCAACGTGTGTAGAATCTAATGGTGTCAAAAACTTTCAAATATTCGTTCGTTTAGTATAGTTTGCGTGCATTAGAAGTTCAACTAAAAAAGAAAAAGGAGAACAAATTGGCCGGTTGAACTTCTAATACCCCGCAAAAAATACTAAATGCACTAATATTTGAAATGTTTTGACACCATTAGATTCTATGCACCTTGCAATATTTTTAGAAAATATTCTTTTGTTTTTTTAATTTTTAATTCAAATTTGAAAACACGTCAAATTCTACACTAATTCGGTTTTTTTGTTTCAACGACCGGGAACCGGTCGAACCGGTCCGGTATACCGGTTAAACCGGTCGGTATACCGGTCGGACCCGATTGAACTATGTGGTTTGAATTCAAATTTGAATTCGTCCGGTTTCCGGCCGGTTCCCCTCGATCAACCGACCGGTAACTGCACCGACCTCGCCGGTTCGGTCCGGTCGGTCGGGATAAAAAAGCCTGGTTGTGGCACCTCGGCGTGAGCAGCCCATCGTGGGGCTTTAGCGTGGGTGCACACAGCCGACGTGGGCACGACACCACAACGCGGGCACGACACCCCGTGCGGTCGAATGCGTCCGACGGTCGCAGAGGAGCGTGGCGAGTCGGTGGAGGCAGTGCACCCTCCATCGGCGGTAGCGGCGATGTGAGCCTTAGACACGGCCTTGGCGCGCTTGGTCCCCATTGCGGGCGCATTTGCCTCACACAGGCGCGAACACAGACGAGGCACCAACAGACACGGTCGAGCATGAGCAGCTCACCTTACCGATGAGGCGGCCTCGAACACCAAGAAACTGTAGAACAATTTATCCTCCATTCTTCGTAGCAACATTTCGTCGAACACCTTCTGGGCGCCCTTGGGAAGGTTGGGAGGCTTGCCGAAATTAGCCACCAAACTTGGCAAGGGCGCTCTCGAAGATGAAGAGGAGGGCCGTGGAGTCATCATTGCGGTAGTGGTACCCGAGAACGCGATAAGCTCGGGATCGCCCACCATCTTCTCCAGCTTCCTCAGTATCTCCTCCGACATCTGCATCCAATGGTCCACTAACTCGGAGAGGGTACCCATGGAAGCATGCGTGCGGTCGATAGCAGCATGGAGATCCATGACCTCACCCATGGTAGGATTTGATTTGGGGGATCTTTTTTTGAGGGGGGGGGGTTGTTGAAGGCTCTTATTACTAATTAATTTTTTCCCTCGAATACACAGGAGGGTTGCGTATCATTGTGTTAAGAAGATGAAAATAGATTGTTACAACAACGCGTGGCCAAGTAGACGCACGCAAAACTCACCCACTAGATATTACATGAAAGTGAAACCTAGGGTGGAAAGAAAATACACAGCGCTAATACTCGCTACACGGACAACCTAGGTGAAAGCCGTGCTGGCGCTGGCCCTCCGCATGGGGAAAGTGTCCAGAACCTTGTTAGTGAAGCCGCATGTCAAGCCGGCCTTGAAGACACCGTCGAGGTCGCTCGCCACCGTGTTGAAGCGGCACATGAGTAGGACCTCGCCACGTCGGGAGATTGGAATTTGGGCGAGCTTGTTGTTGGAGAGTCTTGAACTGCTGTGCTTGGGGGCCTCAGAAGGTGCCGGCTTCACCGATGGACGAGTTGGGGCCGCGAGAAGGGGGAAGACCAGCTTCTTCTGGATCGCATCCAAGAAGCAGTCAGCGGTCTTGAAGAAGCGAGCGGCGGCACAACGTCTTCGCCGCTGCATGGCACATCTTGGGTCATCAGTGCACACGCCTGATCGGTAGCCACGGCTGATGGTGGGGAGAGAGATGTGGTGTCCAGCGCCGACAAGGCTGTCCTCGGTGGTGGAACCAAGGAGCAGAACTCCTGCTCAAGCAACATCGGATCAGAGGCGTCCTCCATGGGTGAGTCCCTCTACAACAGGCAGCACATGACGGCGGCATCCAACAGTGGTGATGGTGTTGCAGAGTGACTTGGCGGCGGGGAAGGAGTCGGCTCGACGGCGGTGCTCCACAGGGGAGGCACCACCTCCCTCGACAAGGATCCCGCCGAGTCGGAGGTGCGAGGCAGGGGTGCAGAGAGGATTGCACGGCGGCACTCCTTGTGCCGTGGGAGGCAAGTGGTCCCGGCAACGGCGCTTGACAGTCGGTGGCTTGTGTTACACCCTAATTTTCACTTTTGAGTTTAATTAAAAATTTGCTTAGCAACCATCGTTCTCGCTTAAGGAATATAAGGAGTTTGTGCTTTTCTAAGCATTTAATCATTTTGTTAATTAAAATAATGAAATTATAGGAGTTTAATGTTGCATGCTGGTGCATTGTTTTTGAGTGTTTGAATTCAAATTTATGTTTGAATTCATTTGTTTTTTAGAAAAGCCCTTTTCTTTTTACCTTTTGTTTGGTCCAAAGGCCTTAGTTTTCCTCCTTCCGGCGCACCATGCGCTCACTGGCGGTGGCGGGCGGGCCGTCATGTCATCTCTCCAGGCCACACCGAGCCGGAGTGCTTGACCGACGCCGCGCCGCCCCGCGGGCCCGCATGCCTAGACGGTTCCTCGGCCTATAAGGCGCCGCCTGCGCGCGCCCGCCCAAACCCTAGCCTGAGGCAGCGCCCGCCGCCTCCAAACCCTAGCTGCCGCCGGAAGCTCGTCGCCCGCCCCTCCGTCGCCAAGGAGACCCTCGAGCACCGCAAGCGTGAGGAGGACCGTGGTGCTTTGGAACTCGAGCTCGTGCTCCCGCTCGCCGCGCGCTGGCCGGAGTTCGCCGCCGCGCCGCCCGCCCGTGGCGTTGCCCGCCGTCGCCGCCGTCAGGCGCTCGTCCCGGTGCCTCGGTTGAGTGCGCCGCGACCCCCGCTTTGCCCCAGTGCTACCCGCGCTCCGAATCGTGCACTCCAGCCCGATTGGGGGTTGCGGCCGTGGCCGCCGCTGCCGCGCCAGACTGTTCGATCGCCGGCCAGACGTGCGTGCAGCTACCGTCGCCGGATCTAGATCCGACGGGCCGAAACCAACCGCTCCGGGTCAATACCGGTCAACCCAGCCTTTGTCTCACCTCTTTTGCAGAAAAGTCCCTCAGTTTTATAGATTCACAAGTATGCCCTCCCGAAATATAATAACCCATACACATAGGTCCTTTTCTTTTCGGTTTAAACCCTAGACTTCCTGGTTTTTCCTCCCGAGGTCCAGCCTTTATGTTTTTGCACCGCAGCCCTTAGGTTTTTACATGCAATTAGGTTTTAACCCTCGGTTTCTCGCAGTTTAGTCCCTGGAAGTTTAGTTTTCCTGCAGAAAAGCCCTGTACCTTGTTTTGGCCGTAGAATACACGTTTTAGCTCCGTTTTTAGCGTTCTTTATGTCCATGCGATCGTCTCGACGAGTAGAACAGTTTTATGCCTCTGTTTTATTCTGTTAATGCTGTTTGGTGATTGTTTCTAAATTTATTCTCTAGTATGCTTGTATGTGAATGTGTGGAGCGTAGAGTACAGCAGTTCGAGGACTTCGCTGCCGTTGAAGACTTTCAAGACCCTGAGCAGTTTCTGGAGCTGGTAGAAGGCAAGTCCTTGCTGCATTCCCGTTGATCCTATTACAACATGCATTTCAATTACATCGTTATTTATTATTGCTTTGCATTAAATTGAAGGGTCCTACTATTAAGGTTTGACTAGCTTTCTTTATCCTATGCCTTGATTAACCTGGGTTTACTTTATGTTGGGTAGCACTTGCTAGAGCTTTACCTTGGTTTCGGGTGGTTTAATGAACACTTATCAATCTATATTTATTTATGTTGTCATTCATATAATGCAAGAACACTTTATGCTTGTTGATCGGAACATGGAGCGACCACCCAGGAAAATAGTACAACCACAAGACATATGGCTCTGTCTTGGCTGAATAACTAGAAAACTTGGTGTTAGGCATGCTTTTACCTGAAAGAGGCTGGGGGCTGACGGTAGATGGTGTATAGACCTGCTCTGGCGGGGAGTTGGGCTTGGCTAAGACACTTACGCTTGGGAGCTTTATGCGCAGACCGATCAGGTAACCCAGCGAGCACCGCACACTAGGGATCTTCGTAAAGGCCTCGTAGCGTCCCTATGCAGCCATACCTCGGTAGTGTGGTATTGTGCCTACTTTTGCACAGCATGGTGGGGTCTAAACTATTTGAGTTTTTACGCGACTTGTGGGTAAAGTGTACAACCTCTGCAGAGTGTAAAACTGACTAGTTAGCCGTTCCCACGGTCAAGGGCGGCCTGGACCCTCACATGAGTAATTTATGAAAGATGGAACTTTTAAACTTGTGCATTGCATTCAATGGTTCCGTTGCTGTCGGGGACAGCCATCAGGGTCCCCTAAACAACCGGGGGAATCTCGCTTAAAACCTGCAAAAAACGCAAAACATAAACTAACCTCGAGCCTAACACACGCGCACGACACGATCAATGCCGCGGTGGCCCCCACGGCCCACCAAGGCAGCGCAGCAAAGCGCCTCCTCGGGCGAGGTCCGCCTCGCTCGAGGGCTCACGCCCCCTCCCTCGGGCGAGGTCTGCATAACTGTAGTAGTAATTTCGGGGTTTTTCAGTCGCCACCAAAATTACTGAAATTCGTGAAATTTTGCTAAAATATCACCTAAATTTGAATCCTCGGTCAGGATTGATCTCAAGATGATTGTGTTAATAAGAAACATTCTACCTTTCCATCCATTACTCAAGTTAATATTACTTGGCCTGCAATTTGCATTTCTGCTGGTTCTTTTAGTTGTTTATGCATATTATTGCTTAGTATTTAGTAAGAAAGAAATTTACATCTCTTTTTTGATAGCGTTGCTAAACATGGACACACCATTTCAAATGTTACAGATAGGAAAGCGATCATTTCAAAACAAAATTGCCTTATTGGAAATGTAACGATCCAAACAAAAATTAGCAAACTGCACATTTGGAGTACCTTATAGACTGTAGCAAAGGCACCTCGCCCAATTTTGTTGTCCTCCAAAAAATTATGTGTAGCATCCTCCAGCTCTGACAAGTCGAACCGTTTAAAATCTGTAATTAGAGGGAAATCCATCTAAACACTGTAAGGTTGTGCAAATCCATCTGAAAAGGCCAATTTAGCGATACCATTCATTAATGCAAGAACTAAGAAAGAATATTACGAGTCGTGGTGGCAGCTGCTGCGGATGGAACCAAAAGGCTCATTGATTCAGCGAGGCCCTCTGTGGCCTTTCCTATGTCACATTCATCTCTTTGAGTTGACAGTGCAGGATGAAACAGTGTATTTGATACGGTTGCCTCAGGGAGTGTCATTACTGCATGAGGTTTTCCACCTGTCTGGTTGTCATCAGCGGGAAATCTAAATCCTCAGAATATAATAGAGTGAATGAGATATATGACAATCAATATAGTAAGCACACCAAGTAAAATTTTATTCTGGATTAAATTCAGAATTAGAAAAAATAATGCTGTTGTGTTGCCTTGAATATCTGTAAGAAAACAAACAAAATCTTAAATGCTATCTGAGTAATTTTTCACCTAACATTACTTACTGTACAAACAAACTAATGTCAAATGACACATAAACATGGGAATGTATATATAGTGATGTTCCATGTATGACAAACAAGATATCCGACAAGCAAATACACCATACCTAGCATAATTTTTGTTGGGAACACCCATTCAGGATTGAAAAATAAGTTGTCACCACAAGCCCCAGTTGTGTTACCCTGAATATCTGTAAGAAAAAATAAAAATTACCAATGTAAGTATGCATATTCAAAAATTTTCATACAACTGGTCAGATCTACCATTTTTTTCGTTATTTTTTTTTTTGCACATTTACATTCTATTCCCTTGTGGTTTAATTTGTTCCTTTTGTTCTCCATCTCCCTGCACAGTTACCACATGTCCTTCTGTCTGAATGAGTAGCCCTGCATAAGAGGTTTCTACCATTCCGTTAATCACCTTTGCATATATATATACCTCTCTCCTAAAATTGTAGGTTGTTTTAGCTTTTATATGTTCATAATATCTGCAATGCACCTTTACAGTGTCCTAAATTATAGCAAAATCTGTGAATTTTAAGAAGCCAAACAAGTTATCTATGAAGGACAAGACCATTAGAAGTAGTTCATATTTAATTTGCAAGTAGAAATTTCAGATGACTATACAACAGGGTTGCTGTGCAGGCACAGCCTCTAGTATGCTATGACCTATATATGAATCCAATAACATTGTGAATCCATATTTATAGAGAGGCAAACCTGTGGACTGCAAAGATGGTGATGATGTGTGCACTGCTAATGATGAAGATGCGCTTCCATGGTATTCACTGAGCGGTTGTTTTGTTTCACCAACCACGGCCTGACTTAACAGGGGATCGTTCAATGAATCTGTAATGTGCTTGCTGATCAGAACATTAACGAGTATGCTTCCTCCATTCCAGAATGTAGGTCCTTACTAGACTATAATGTTCACGCATAAGTTACTTTAGCGTATAGCAATGCCATTAGTCGAGAAAGTATCATACATATAGCACCCAAATTAAGTAACTCGCCAATGATAAACTGGTTCATGAAAACGTTTGTTATTCTGATAAATCCTGGGCATTTTAAAAGCATGGTAGAGTGAACTACTGAGAAGCCCTACTAGGATAACCCTCCTGAAGTAGAATACAATATTACATACCTGCATCTGACCTCTTTGGACTATCCACGGTCTTGGAACAAGAAAGAAGCCAACTTGCAAGATGCTCGGACGCCTCCTGTGAAGCAGAAGGATGCTGAACCTGAACTTGTGGGTTCGTATCCCTCCTTTCGAATATACTGAATACACTAAAACCACAACCTGGTGGCAGCACACGAGTTAATTAATCAGGTTCATTTTAAAAATAAGATATACTAGTAATTAATAACAGGCGCAGAAGCTTAATTTCCCCTAAAACCAAACTAGAACATTATTATTTTTCCTACTGTGGTAAATACATTAATATAAAGAAAATAAGAAAGAAAACTGTACAACAAGAAGAGAGTGTTACTGAAGGGAGGTGTCAAGAATGATATTTTTAACATAATATGCAGAAACACTATCAATATCAGTCCCCCGAAAACAGAGTTAACTATATATGTCTGAAAGAATCATGCAAGACTTTCGGTTTTGCTTCCTATACAGTAAAAGGAACCCATATTTCAGATATATTAATCGTAGATGTACAGTGTACTGATGCTAATAATCAAGTTGTTGACAGAAAGCACATATATTCGAAGGGTTCAAGGAAAGACTAAAAGTTGCATGATTGAGGTACAAATGCAGCTGGGATTATTTTTTACTTCAGAGGATAAACGATACCTGTGGGAATGAAGAAGGCGAAGCAAGATAGACATCCAAATACGTCAGGACGGTCCTCTTTAATAGCAAAATCACCGCCATAGGATAATTCACTTTCTGGTGGTTCGTGACAAACTTGCATGTACGCGGCAAAGACCGTTTTAACGTTTCCCTTTAAGGACCACCCTTCGAGTTATGCACGTTTTGCAGTTGGGACAGTAGAGGTCATGGGTTTCTTGTTCATCCAGAATTTTCTTAAGGTCGTACTCTTCAGTGATCACTTTACCCTTTGTGCCATTTTGATCCTTCACAACTTCAGATTCAGTTACTTCAAAAATTGTACTCGTGCTGCCAGTGGAAATGTTTGCTGAAATGTTTCTGCTCAGGGCGTTGGATGGGGTCAGTTTGGGCCCTGTTTCTTCTCCTTCAACTGCCACTAGTATTTCACTGCTTCCGGAGATTTCGTGGATACTGGTCGACCCATTTCCGACATGTGTGACTTCATTTTGAGTACTTACTTCAGTGACTTGATCAGTAACTGGAACATAGCAAAACAGAGTAACCTCATATCACTAGCGGTGAAACGGGAGCACAACGGTAGATTTTCACACCGACAAATAATGCCATTTTCCTTTTATTACCTTCCCATATATAACCTTCTATAGGTACTTCCATTGCATTCAGCCGCTTCAAACCTCGAGCTTCGCTAGGATGATGCTATTGTTGTTAGTCACAAGAAGCCCAACGAGTGAATGAATGTGGGCCCGATGTTCTTTGGTGATTTGATGGCCCATGATCATTTCTTTTTGGCATTTAATTTTTTTTGCACATTTCCCTTTTCGGATACAAAAATAAGAAGCATAAAGTACTAGATCAATCAGTAATGCACACGTGCAGGAAATGACTATCTAACAACTGATGGAAAAAACGTAAAATTGCGTACACACTCCCATAAGACACATCAAGACTCCTATCCTTGTCCTCCATAAGCCATTTTGTTGCAAATACCAACCCACATACTTATTAATTTTATTGCAAATACCCACACAATGTGTGCAAATTTAACCGATTCAACGTGTTTTCAAAGTTACCGGGATGCCAATGTTATTGTCTACCAAAATTATACTCATTTTGGTAGATATTTGCATTCTCTATCCATCCATATATTTTCTGTTGAACTTGTCATCCACATTTTGACATGTATTTCGGGAGTACGTGTGAGAAGGGGTGGAGCTAAGGCTGACTGCAACGGTGGCCGGGAAACCACCCTGGACCGGTAATTTTGGAGGATCAGACGTTTTGGATGGGATGGAGCGGCATCCGGTATCCAAGCCTCCACCTTCTAGGACCCGAAGTCGAACTGGCAAATGTGTTGGGTTTAGTTCCACATCGGAAATTGATGGCAACCATAGGTCCGTCATGTAAAACACCCTGAAGGAATGAAGGGCAAGTCAAATGTTATAATTATTTCTATAAAAATATAAATAACAGCCATATTGTCACCGTGTTTGCGGATACTGTGTTGAAAATTCGTGAGTTTCTTTTTGGATGAACAAAGGTTTGAAGAACCGCATTCCAGTTCTAGACTCATATAGTTCAGCTTTTTTGGTGATTCATGCTAACACAAGTAATGGGACTAACCACATTGTCTAGCATGTCTTTGTAGGCATTCCTAGGTCCCATGGATGTTATCACATGTTAACATACCATGCCCAAGCTAACATGTCACACCACAAGTTAACATACCATGGACATGTTAGGTTACTTATAGCAAAATTGAGGACTTAGTACATATTTTGAGGCTATAAGTAATGGCATGTGAAGTATGTTAAGTATGTTAAGTTGGAGTAGGAATCTTTGCTAAAGTTGCTCAAAGTTCGATTATTTTGCCCACCTACTTATCGGTCACCATGCATGGATGTTGATTTGATTATTTATGTATATACTACGGTAGAGCACTGTTGGGGGGTTACCCGAAAAATTCGGATGGTTCCCCTAACACGAGAGAGAGAGAGAGAGAGAGTTCTTAACACGCTCAGACACAGAGTTAGGGCGCTGAGAGACAATTCTTCTCCCAGTAGATTGCATAACTTCCAAAAACCCGGGTCCGTTTACACGTGCCCTCGCGCCCCCCTTTTATAGGGAGATGAAGGGACTTTTACATTCCTAAAACGCCCTCGAGCTCAAAGAATATTCCTAGTGTGAACGCATACAAGAATGTCTTTTTCATCTAACATATTTACAAGTCTGCCACTAGTTCACACTCAAAACCCGGACTTTTTGGGACGACAACTTTGACTTTGCTTCTTCGCTGGTTCGCGAATATCTTCATGCATGACTTCGAACTGGATTCCGATGATTCTCGAATCGGCCGCCCTTCGAGGCTCGCGCCACCGCCAGAGGGTTCCGGGCTTTCGCGTGTTCGTGACTCCACGTCTTCTCCGAATCACGATCCCCGAAGTTCGCATATTCGCGGATCTGAAGCTTCGGGTTCCGTGCTCGAAAATCGTGAATTCTGTTCGAAAACACACCTCAAGAACTGTCAAACTCAACGTTTCGAGGGTGACGGGTTTTCCTGAATTCCCCAACACTAGCCCCTCGGGGAAGCGGGTTGACTCCGACGATCCGATTCCACGAATATTTCGGAAATTTAGTAAAAAACGTCACCCTCGGAACGTCGGAGGGGACACGCGTCGCCTAGAAACCCTACAACGGTCTGATCGAGGCAGGTTTCGCGGAACTACCCCCCCCCGTCCCTATAAATAGGAGGCTTCCGCTGTTAAAAAATTTTACGGCTCTCCTGCTTTTGTTGCGATTCGTAACTCTTTCTGTTCGCGGAATCTCGTCTTTTGCTTAAGAGTTCGCGACCTTCCGGCTTTCTTCGGATCTCTCTAAGGTATTGTTCATTTCGCTCTTTAATTCTTACTTGTTCTTTTTGCTGCAGTAGGTTCTTTGTTTTATGGGTTTCATTCACGAATGTTGTTCTCATTTCTTCGTACCTGTAACTCTGTTGGTTAGGTGGCTCGAGTCAAAAGCACCGCGAGACCCATGACTACTGAAGAACTTATCGCAGCTGGTCTCCCAGTTGATCCGATTGTTGAAGGTCCTGAGAATGCTGCACCAGCTGAAGATGTAGGTTCTCCCAGTGGCTCCCGGAGTCACGAGGATGGAGAGGTCCGAACGGACGACGATGAAGATATCGGGGATGTGGACGCCGGCATTGGCGATCTAGTTAAGGCAAAGGCTGTAGGACCGCTGCCACCCTCTCTTGTCTTCGGAGAGTCCAAAGTCACGGCCAACACGATTCGAGAATATGAAGCAGCCGGGTTCTTCCCTTCGGGCACTGGGCGAGCCCCACTTGACGAACAAATCCCTACCCCTGAGGATGGAGAGATTGTCGTGTTTCGGGATTTCTTCATCTGTGGACTTAGATTCCCTTGTGATCCGATTTTGCCCGCGATCTTGGATGCTTTTTCAGTGAAGATCCACCAGCTTTCGCCGACATCTTTTCTTGAGGTGTCAAAATTTATTTGGATCATGAAGACCTTTGGCCGAAATCTCAGCGTCGACGCCTTCGCCAGATTCTTCGAACTGGTCATAGCTCCCGATGTTATCAAGGTCGATGACGGGCAATACTATGAAGCTCAGCACGCATGTTGTACCTTCAACACCCGGCGTCAAAACACCCGAAAAGGGATTACGCGAATTCAGATCGCTCCCTGCTGCAAGACCAATCTCACCGACGACTGGAATTCATACTGGTTTTACTTGAAGGTCAACATGTCCGAAGTCCCTGGCTATGCGGGTCCAGCTTACCCCTTGTCTTGCCCTATCGCACCCCTGACTGCCACGAACACTGCCGAATTCAATCATCGAGCAGTAGGGATTAGGAACTGCGAGAGTGCTTTTCATCTCGCCAGCACTATACTTGGGGGCCGCGACATCATCGAAGAGTTCGTTGCTGCCCGAATTTGGCCGATTTCTAGTGGTTGGGCCCCCACCGAGATCGTGTATTTCAACGTCAATTGGGCAGCTCAAGAAGTGCCTTTCCCGAAGTTCGGCATTAAGCTACGAGAAGGTCAAAGCGCTAATGCTTTCATGATCGAAGTTGAAAAGAGAGTGAATCTCATGATAGGCGAATATACCATGAATGAATACAAGGCGTACAAGGCGCTGGTGAAACACAAGAAGAGGATTAACCGCGTGTTTACTGAGGTCTGCGGAGACAAGTCTTTCAATTCTCGAAGCCCAGGTCCCAAGTTGAAAGTTCCCGCAGTTGCTGTGGCTAGTTGTTCAGCTGCTCCCATCAATGCCCCATGAAGAAGATCTTCGAAACGAGGTTCATCAGCTGTCAACGAAAGCACTTCCTCTAGCGTTAAGCCCTCTAAGACAAGATCTTTGGAGTCGACGAAACGCAAGCGCAAGACCTCCGAACGAATTTCGGACGTTGAGCTTCAAGCGGCTTCCGGCCTAGCCCAGATGAGCCGCAAGAAGTTGAAGAAGGTGGTGAAGAAAGTTTCTTCTTCCGGGGTTCGGCGGGTTCCATCGGCTTTTGACGACGATCTCTTCGTGGGAGCGGATAGCCAGAAAGGTTCTTGCTTCTGGCCTCTGTTGAGATTTAACATTCGAGACAATTGCCCGTCGGGTTCTGAGAATGAGTTCGTGGATATTGATTCTTTTTCAGATGCTGCTCCCGAAGTTCGTAAGGAGGCTGTACTTGTCATTGCTGCTGAAGCCCCTGTTGCTGCTGACGCCCCTGCTGCTGCCGAAACCGTTGCTGCTGTTGAAGCCCCTGTTGCTGCTGACGCCCCTGCTGCTGCTGATGCTTCTTTGCCCATCCACTCCCGCGACGAAGCTTCCCCTGAGTTCACCAAGGAGCTCGAACTTACTGTTCACAGGGGAGGGGATCCTGTCCAGAGCGCACCCTTGCTCGAAGTTCGCGAAGTTGTTCCCGAAGGCCAAGCTCCCTCTCCTTCCTTGGCTGCGTTTAACAAAAGCTTTGGTATGTCTTATCATGGCGAACTACTAAGTGTTGGTTTCAAGACGACTGGCATCAGGAGCAAGACGTCCAAGATTTTAACACTGTGGAAATCGCCTGTACTTGTTGATGAAACAGGAGGGGAAGGCTCGGAACAACCCGGAGGAGTTGCTCGGGACTCTGAGAAGGGGCTTCACTCTGCCCTCGAAACCACTACTTCGTCACAGGGTAAAGTTTCTTTGAGTTCGACGAAGAAGGTCACCATGCAGAACTTAAGCAAACAAGGTTCGTTTCTTTTCATTGCCTTTCGTACTTTCAGATTCTCGAATTTTTGATTTAAGATTTAGTCGCGAAATTTTTCAGAATTCAAGGACCTTCTTCGTTCTTACTCTCCGTCGAAGCTGGCTCATTTTCAAGAAGATTATGCCCTGAAGTATTCTATGCTCGGGAAAGTTGCTGTCGAGCGGCTTGTTGACCAGGAGAAGGCAAACAAGCAACTTTCTCAGGAGTCCAAGGAGCTCAAGCGCAGCTTCGCTCTTGCTCAGTCCGCGAACCTTGATCTTGAGAAAAAGGTAGCCGAACTGGCGGAGGCTCTGAAGGTCTGCCAGGATGAAAAGAAAGTTGCTGAGGCAGCACTCGAGCAGTCCAAGAAGGAACTGGAAAAGGTGCAAAAGACTCATGAAGACGATCTTAGTCTGATCGAGAACCTTCGTGAGAAACATGACAGGGCCTCGAAAGTTGCCGAAGATTTGCGTATTAACAATGCCAATCTCGCTAAGTCCTTGAGCACTAAGGATCGAAAAATTCTGGATCTTGAGAAAGCGCTGGCGGAACAGGATGATGCTTCGAAAAAGAACATGTCCGATATCTTGGAGAAGTTGAAGCTCTTGTTCGAGGAATACAAGAAATCGCTGAACGAATTTAATTCGTCATCTGCCCCTCTTCTTCCGCTGATCCTTGGAATTCTGAATTCATGGAGTGGATGGAAACTGAGTTCAAGGCTCTCTCCGAGGTTATCTCTGGCGCCAGCGATTTCGCAGCGGCCTTCTCTGTCGAGAGTATCCTGAAGATTCTTCACGACTTCGACTGCGCCGATCTGGAGAAGTTCCGCGAAAAGATCTCTCGATTTCCCGGCGCTACGAGTACTTCAATAATTCGGGCGAACGAAGATGTTCAGGCTATTAAGAACAAATTTGCAAGGGAATTCTGGTTTGCCAGTGGAAAAGAGGCCGTTAAGGTCATCGCACGCGCTAAGCTTGCTGAGGTAAATTTTCGTACGATTTCGTCGCCAACGCTGGTTCGTGACGTTTTGTTTCTTGAATCTCCCTTACATTTGTTTCTCTATTTCTTTCAGCTGAACGAGGAAGAAAATCGTGAGGATGTCGTTGCGTCTCCCGAAGAGTCTACTACCGACGCGGATTCTAGCGATTCGGGCGAAGAGGGTTCGAGCAGCAGCAGCAGCGGCGGCGAGGACAGCGACGACGGCCAAGCTTCTGGGCGCGATGAGAGTTCTCCGAAGGTTGACGTCATGGGCTAGATGTTTTATCCGAACTATGCGCACCTTCGAGGCTGCCTCTGTACATTTGCGCATTCACTTAGCTTTTCTGAACAATTGTTTTGTAAACTTTAACCTGCGCAGGTCCCGCAAGCTGGGCCTGCGCAGGACGTGATGCCACTACGAATTCATCGGGATAGGATGTTTGTTAGCGGCGAAGCGTGGCGCTTGTTCAAACAAGCTCATCCCGAACAAGATTTCTCCGATTTTTGGCTTGAAACTTCGCTTAAGTTTTCTATGGGATGCTTCGATCTTTCTTCATTTTTCCTGTTTTGTAAGAAGGAAAGTTCTGCACCCACGACTTCACGTTCCGCGAATATTCCGAAGACAGAGCCCCTTAGCCCCAATGCAGGCGCGCTCGATTTTGCTTATGCTAGCGATGTTGCCGAAGACGAGAGCTGCAAACCTGGACATGTTGTCGAACTTTCGTTTTAGATTTTGTACTGACTGCTGTAATTGTTGATGAACTGTTTCGAAATTTTGATGCAAATAAGGCAATGAAAACGTTTTCCTCTGAAAAAACGTCACCCTCCCCCACCTTGCCGTTTTACATGAAAATTTGAAAACAAGTTGGCGAAGTTTTACTATTCGGGTACTTTGATCAAACACGCTTTTTGGAGAAATCTTCGTACGTTTTTGAAAACTTCAACCGTTGTTACGCAAGTCGACAAAATTTGTTCTCGAATTTTGTGGACTTGATCCGCTTGGCATACTTGCCTTGGTTGATATTGCAACCCTCAGTTGCTTCAACCGCGATTTTCTACGAATTTCCGCTCGAACCCCTTGCCCTTTTATCAGAACGATTTTATCGCGAAAAACTTTCAGCAATTTGCGTTAAGGGGAAAAATTTTTAAACAACGCCTCTCGTAACCACTTAACCGCAATCGTCATTAATTATCATAATGGAAACAACGCCTCACACATTTACCCATTGTTGCCTCAAGCCTTTTCGGTGGAAATCCCTTCGTGGATGGGATTTTAGGCCACAACTTGTTGTTGTCTCGGGCCTTTTCGGTGGGAATCCCTTCGTGGATGGGATTTTAGGCCACAACTTGTTGTTGTCTCAGGCCTTTTCGGTGGGAATCCCTTCGTGGATGGGATTTTAAGCCACAACTTGTTGTTGTCTCAGGCCTTTTTTCACAATTTTATCTATCAAGAAGCCTTTCTCACGAATTTATTCTTTTTTCACGATGGAGTTCTGGCTATCACGAAGCCTTTCTCACGAACTTTTTTCTTTTTTCACGATGGAATTCTGGCTATCACGAAGCCTTTCTCACGAATTTTTTTCTTTTTTCATGATGGAATTCTGGCTATCACGAAGCCTTTCTCACGCACTTTTTTCTTTTTTCACGATGGAATTCTGGCTATCACGGAGCCTTTCTCACGAACTTTTTCTTTTTCACGATGGAATTCGGCTATCAGCGCACTTTTTCTTTTTCATGATGGAATTCGGCTATCACGAAGCCTTTCTCACGAACTTTTTCTTTTTCACGATGGAATTCGGCTATCAAGCGCACTTTTTCTTTTTCACGATGGAATTCTGGCTATCACAAGCCTTTCTCACGAACTTTTTTCTTTTTTCACGATGGAATTCTGGCTATACGCAATTTGGGGGAAGACTCTTTTATACATATATCATAAAGAGTATTTACATAGGAACCGCCTCGTTAAAAACCTTGCCTCTTGATTTAGAGCCCCCTTTGCAAGGAAAAGAGTACGGTCCTCCTTATTCTAATACAACTAGGAAAAGAAAAGCTAATGTTTTTCCCGAAATCACTTATAGACACGTGATTCGGATTTTTTAGTTTTTTAGAATACAAACTTGCGAAAATTGAAAAACTACTATATATTACATCTAGCTACAACTGGTGTTTTCATGGGTAATACCTTTTCAGGCTGTCAGCATTCCACGAATATGGCAACTCTTCGCCAGTTTGCTCCATTAAGCGAAAAGCCCCTGGCATGTCTGTTTCCTTGGCGATGTAAGGCCCTTCCCAAGACTCATGAAGTTTTCTTGGGTTCTCCCAGTTTTTCTTCCTTTTCAACACAAGATCGCCAGTTTTGATGTCCTTTCGGACCACCTTCTTGTCTCTCCAAGCCCTTGTCTCTCTTTGGTACTTCTCAATGTTTTCAGCAGCTTCAAGGATTGTCAGCTCGATCATGTCCTTTTCCACTTTCTTATCAATTTCCTCGATTTCTTTTCCTTTCAAGACTCTTATGCTTTCATTTTTAATTTCCTCTGGTGTCATTGCCTCAGTGCCGAACAGTAGGCGAAAAGGCGTGAACCCTGTTGCTCTCGACACCGTAGTGTTGTGAGACCAGATCACCTTCGGTAATTCATCTACCCACTTTCCCTTCTTTTGGTCGAACAAACATTTTTTGATTCCCGAAAAAATCAGGCCATTCGCTCTTTCAACTGCTCCGTTGGACTGTGGGTGGTATACTGACGAAAATTTCGCATGAGTGCCCAAGGTCTTGCAATACTCTTTGAAAGTGTAACAATCAAACTGCTTTGCCATTGTCACGCTAGTTCTCTAGGAACCCCAAATCTGCAGACTATGTTCTGCCAAAAGAACTTCTGGATTGTTGTTGCTCTGATGTTCGCGAGTGGTTTTGCTTCCACCCACTTTGTGAAATAATCGATCGCAACAAACCGCGAATCGCACAATTCCACGAGCCGTTGGCAATGGGCCCACTAGATCCATTCCCCACCTTTGCAGTGGCCACGATGGTGGAATTAAATGAACTGGCATTGAGGGTAGATTCTGTTGATTCGCTGTTTTTTGGCATGCTTCACATTGCCGAACTAATGCCTTGGCATCTATGTTGATGGTGGGCCAATAGAATCCCTGCTTTACTGCCTTCCTAGCTAAAGCCCTGGTGCCTATGTGTGCACCACAAAATCCACTGTGAATTTCCTTGAGGAGCTCCTGACCTTTTTCGGAGGTGATGCACCGTAGCCAAGGTTCAGTGACTCCTGATTTGTACAGTTCTCCGTTTACTACTGTATAGCCCCTTGCCCTTTGTTTCAATCTTTTTTCTTCCAACTCATCTTGTGGTTCATAGTGGCCTCTCAGATAAGCCATGATTTACGCTCCAATCGGAGTCTCCACTACATTCACGATTTTGGGCCTCGAATCCTTGATGGATGGTTCTCTGATGATTTCGAAGAACACATCTGGGGGTAGTTCTTGGTTTCTGGCTGCTGCTTTCGCCAGCTTATCTGCCTCATTGTTGTCATCTCTTGGGATATGCTGGACTGAATAGCCTTTGAAATGTTTTTCCATTTCCCTGACTTTTTCTAGATACTTCATGAGAACGGGATTTCTTGCTTCACTTTCTTTCTCGATATGTTCTTGAATTACTTTCGAATCCGTTCTGATTATGAAGGTCTGCTGCCCCAAGGCTTTCATTTTCCTTAATGCCAATGTAAGAAAGAGCTTCAGATTCCGTGTGTTGTTCGTGGAATGTTCATTGTTCGCGAATACGAGCCGAGCTGCGTATCTTATCACTACGCCCGTTGGGGACGTTACGACAGCCGAAATTCCAACTCCCTTGTAACACCAGGCCCCATCACACTGTACTATCCAAGGTTCGGGTGCATTTTCCTCGAAGTTCTGAATAGGGGAAGTCCAATCCACGACAAAATCTGCCAGAACTTGCGATTTTATTGCACTTCTTCTCTAAGTTCTACCACATATTCGTAGAGCTACGCCCACTTAATTATTCGTGTGGATGCCTCTATTTGCAACAAATCATTCAACGGTTGGTTGGTGATGACTCTTATCCTGTGACCTCGAAATAGTGCCTTAGCTTCCTTGCTGCCATGATGACCGTGATATGCGATTTTTCCAGTTCGGAATAGAAGATCTTGGAGCTAGACAAAGCTTCAGAAGCAAAGTATACAGGAATTTGTTTGAGCTTTCCTTCTTCTTCCTTTTCTTGCACTAGCACCGCACTTACCGCCGAATTTGATGCGTACATATAGCGTAAGTGGCGATTTTGGTTCGGGAGGACAGAGTTTGGTCATGTTGGACAAGTAATCTTTCAACTCTTGGAAGGCTCGCTTCTGAGATTCAGACCACTAGAAGTTCTTAGCACTTCTGAGGACTTGGAAGAATGGTAAGCTTCTTTCTGCGGCTCTGGGAATGAATCTAGGCGTACCACTCTCCCGCTCCGCACATCTTTCACTTTGGCCGGATCTTGCATTTCCACTAAAGCCACGATTTTGTCGATTTGCCTCTATGCCCTTCGTTGAAACTAGGCATCCAAGAACTTTCCCCTTGTGAATGCCGAATACACATTTCTCCGGATTCAGCCTTCGATTTGCTGCCTCATGTTCGCAAATGTTTCCAGTCAACGATGTGGTCTTTCCTCTCGAACACTTTTGACGACTATGTCATCCACATACGCCAAGATGTTTCTCCGAATCTGCGGGTGAAGTACTATTGCTATCATTCTTGAGAATGTACATCCTGCGTTCTTTAGCCCCTCTCGGCATTCTCACAAACAAAATGTTCCAAGGAGTGATGAAACTTGTTTTTTCTTCATCCTCCTTGCGAACCCTGATCTGATGATACCCAGAGAACATATCCAGGAGCGAGAGCATTTCATCGTTGGCTGCATCATCTACGATTTTGTCTACCCTTTCCAAGGGAAATCGCCTTTCTTGCATGCCTTGTTCAAATCTGAAGTCCACACACATTCTCCACTTTCCATTTTTCTTCTTGATGTTGGCTAGCCGACGATACTTTACTTCGACATTTGTGCCTTGCAATCTCTCGAACTTCAACTTCCATCGCTTTCACCTTTTCCTGACATTTTCCCAAGTTTCGCTTGGGAGGTATTTTTTCGTCTCCGTGGCATGTTCGATGATGTCCTCGCTAACACCTTGCGTGTCCTTAGCTGACCATGCTAAAACATCCTTGTTTTTTGTTCGTAAATCGACAAGGTCCCCTCCTCGACCGAGAGGTTGGCCCCTATTGTGACTGCTCTATCGGGCATGTCATCCAGATACACTTTCTTGGTTTCACCATCTGCGGCTATTTCGATTTTTTCTTTATCCCGCTTGGCCTCTTCATAAGTTTCCTTCTTCTCGTCAGCTGTTTTCAGCTGGTACACGTTCGTCTGGCCGGGCGTGTGGCCTTTTTCTATGTTTCTGCCTCTTGTTGATTGCGAACACCTAATAACCCCTTGGTGCGGGCATCTTCATGCATAAGAACTGTTGCCTTATGACCGCGTCGAACTTGTTCATGAAACCTCTGCTGAAAATCGCGAGATACGGATGATAGATGTCAACCACATCGAAGGTGAGACTCTCTGTTCTGGCGTTTTCAAGATCTCCGAAGGAAACAGGGAGTGATATTTTTCCAACTGGCTTGATTGGCTTTCCTCCGAACCCTTGCAATGGGTACTCTGGCGGGTCCAACATGTGCTGGCTCAGATTCATCTTTTCGAAGGTCTTCAAGAACAGGATATCCGCTGAACTTCCATTGTCAACTAGGACTTTTCCTATGACCCATCCAGCTATGTTTACCTCAATGACCATAGCATCATTATGAATCGCAGATTTCAGCCTGAAATCTTCTTCTGTGAAGGTGATTGGCACCTTCGCCCACTCCGGACGTGCGGCTGGGCCGTCATTGATGATGGTGTTCATAGACCTGAAGTAATTGCTTCTTTGCTTTTTAGTCTCGAACTCCATGGTTGACCCTCCCGTGATTGGCATGATAGTTCCGAAAGACGGCAATGCTTTGGAATTCTGAGGTCCTGCACTTGACTGAGGCCTTGACGAGCTTTCTGGAGGTGGTGGCAAAATTTCCCGAATCGGTTGAGGTTGCTGAATTGACTGGATTGCCTGCGACTGAGGGAAAAATTGCTGCGATGGTTGCCACGATGACTGTGATTGCGAGAATTGCTGAACTGGGACTGGACTTGGTTGTGAGTTCGCGAATTGCGGCTGCCAGAAATTCGGGCGAAATTGGCTCGGCATTGAGGATGCGATGCTCATTAGCGCTTTTTCTTGCTGAATTCTTGCCATGTTTCTCTTTGTTTCGGGGCACCCTTCGGTGCTGTGGCCCCTTCCGTGATACTGGCAATAGAAGTAAGGGTCTTTTGGGTTGTGATTCGTGAGTCTCGGGGGTCCTCTTCCTCTTCCCCTTCCTCTGGGTGCAAATCCTCCTCTTGTGCTGGGCCTGTTGCTTTGGTCGGGCTGAGAATTTTCCACATTGTTGATGTTTCGCGGATTCTGGGATTGTGCCCTCCAAGTCATTTCTCTGTTGCCTTGCCGTGCTTCATTTCTTTCGGCCACTCTTTTGCGATGGTCGTCATCGGACAAGATGTATTCTTCCAGTTCATGAAAAAGTTCTTCAACCGTCTTGGGTTTCTTTCGCGTCAGATGCGAAGCTGTTGGTCCTGGGGTCAAACCTTTGATCAGTGCCTTGATCGTTGTTTTGTCATCAGCTTCTGGGATCTGGGATCTCTGTTGCATGAATCTTCTCACGAAGTTCCGCAATGGCTCTCTGTCTTTCTGCTTGCAGTTATACAGATCTGATGCGGAACATCTGAAATGCTTGCATGAACTTTGTCTTGAGGTCTACCCAGCTGTAGACCGAATGCGGTGGCAGCAAGGAGTACCAATTTAGTACTGATCCTTCGCAAGCGATGATGAAGGATTTGGCCAATGCGACATCATCTCCTCCTGCTGAATTCACAGCTGACTCGTACCTCATGAGGAATTGCCTGGAGTTTCCGAAGCCGTTATATTTCGGGAGAGAAACCGGCTTGAACTTCGGCGGCCAAGGTGCTGTTTGCAGCCCGATGGACAATGGCGACTCAGAATCCACGAAGTGCGAGATTCCGTTTCCCGCGAAGAAGTTTTCTTTCGGGGGTTCTCTTGCTGGCCCAGAGTTCTGATGTGGCGATTCCTGCCACAGGGAGCTGTTTTCTTGTTCCTTCATTTCATCTATTTCTCTCTGAATTGTTTCAATCTGTTCTTTTGCCTTGTTTAATTGTTCTAACTTTTCAGAGATTTTTCTTTTTGCTTGCAACTGACTTGCGAATTTTTCCTTGTCCTTTTGCAGCTGCTGTATTTTTTGCTGAACTCTTTCTAGTTCCCTGTCTATGGTGTCATCATCATCATCAACGTTCTCGAATGTTTGCTGTTCAGCAGATTGTTCTTGGGTGTGAGCTGTCTTCTCGGCCCTTGCCTTCATCAGAGCTTCGAGTTTCGCTCTCCGCTCTTGATCTGTTGTGTTAGTAGGTTCAGGAACGAAAGGGATTTCATTCCTTTGAGGAGGATGGTGGTCATCTCGATTTGTCTCTGCCGGAACGTTCTTCTTGGATTTCTTCTGTGGTGGCATCGTGAGCTTTTCTTCGGCTGAAACACGGTGGGCGCCAATGTTGGGGGGTTACCCGAAAAATTCGGATGGTTCCCCTAACACGAGAGAGAGAGAGAGAGAGTTCTTAACACGCTCAGACACAGAGTTAGGACGCTGAGAGACAATTCTTCTCCCAGTAGATTGCATAACTTCCAAAAACCCGGGTCCGTTTACACGTGCCCTCGCGCCCCCCTTTTATAGGGAGATGAAGGGACTTTTACATTCCTAAAACGCCCTCGAGCTCAAAGAATATTCCTAGTGTGAACGCATACAAGAATGTCTTTTTCATCTAACATATTTACAAGTCTGCCACTAGTTCACACTCAAAACCCGGACTTTTTGGGACGACAACTTTGACTTTGCTTCTTCGCTGGTTCGCGAATATCTCCATGCATGACTTCCGAACTGGATTCCCGACAGATTCCCGAATCAGCCGCCCTTCGAGGCTCGCGCCACCGCCAGCTCGAGGTTCCGGGCTTTCGCGTGTTCGTGACTCCACGTCTTCTCCGAATCACGATCCCCGAAGTTCGCATATTCGCGGATCTGAAGCTTCGCAGGTTCCAGGCTCCCGAAAATCGTGAATTCCCTGTTCCTGAAAAACACACCTCAAGAACTTCGTCAAACTCAACGTTTCGAGGGTGACGGGTTTTCCTGAATTCCCCAACAAGCACTACCGGAATCGCTTGTTTACCAAGTGCATTCTTTCATGCAGTCGGCAAACAAGTTGAGTGCTGGAAACAAGACACTACAAGATTATGAGTATTTTCACAAGCGTATGTATGAAATGGCTGAGGGTGTGGTATACTAATATTTGAATATTTAATCCACTCGGCCGGCCATTAGGTAAGAAAAAGAATGCAGGGGTCATGCACAATCCCGTCGGCCGCCTCAAAAGCTGCAGTTTTTGTTTTTGTAGTGAGATGCCTGGAATATGAATACACATGCAGGACTCAGTCAATGCAAGGCGCTATCAAAGTATCAATCAGAATGTAACACCAATGACCGTGTGTGGCGTGATCTGGACGTGCAATCAACGCTAGCTGCGTGTTTCTAGTACTAAGCAACCCTCGATGGTTGGTGTCGTGTGCTTTATTTAATTATTAATTCACCAATAGTACTGAAGGCAGCTGGCTTCGCTACTCACAAAAACAAAATGATCCATACATACTAGAGCCAGGATCCGATGGTAGGGGGGCTGCTGGCTCCTTTTCTTCCTCCTCTAGCCCCTCCTCTCCTTCCTCCTCCTCGAATTTCTAGGAGGGGTTAGGGGGGCTTAGTGGACGCACGCCGGTAGGGGGCCTCGAGCCCCCTCCGCGCGCCCCAACTACTGCCTCCGCACCTACATACTACTCACTCATCAATGCGATCGATGGCAACAGGATTCCAATCTCTCGTGGTATATATACGATGATCATTTAATTTATAACTAGCAAGTAATAATCTTTTTAATGTGAGCGATATATTAGAATATTGTCCAGAGTTTGCACACACTACAGTTAAACAACGTAACCATATGCATTGAATTCACCAACGCACGTAGTCCTCCAACAACGAACGTCACGTACGGGATCTCGTACTGGCTCTGTCCCCAGCTCCCTGCACTAGTACTGATCCATATACATACTAGAGCCGGAATCCGACGGTAGGGGGCCTGGCTCCTTTTCTTCCTCCTCTAGCCCCTCCTCTCCTTCCTCCTCCTCGAATTTCTAGGAGGGGTTAGGGGGGCTTAGTGGACGCACGTCGGTAGGGGGGCTCGGGCCCCCTCCGCGCGCCCCAACGACTGCCTCCGCGCCTACATACTACTCACTCATCAATGCGATCGATGGCAACAGGATTCCAATCTCTCGTGGTATATATACAATGATCATTTAATTTATAGCTAGCAAGTAATAATCTTTTTAATGTGAGCGATATATTAGAATATTGTCCAGAGTTTGCACACACTGCAGTTAAACAACGTAACCATATGCATTGAATTCACCAACGCACGTAGTCCTCCAACAACGAACGTCACGTACGGGATCTCGTATTGGCTCTGTCCCCCGCTCCCTCTGTCCCCCGCTCCCTGCACTAGTACTGATCCATATACATACTAGAGCCAGAATCCGACGGTAGGGGGGCTGGCTCCTTTTCTTCTTCCTCTAGCCCCTCCCCTCCTTCTTCCTCCTTCTCAAATTTCTAGGAGGGGCTAAGGGGGGCTTAGTGGACGCACGCCGGTAGGGGGGCTCGGGCCCCCTTCGCGCGCCCCAACGACTGCCTCCACGCCTACATACTACTCTGTTGGGTTTAGCCCCACATCGGAAATTGATGGTGGGGGAGCACAACCGTTGTGTTCTCGATCTGTTTCTTGAGGATCTGTAGTTCTTGAGGATCGACCACTACCATCTTGAGTCATGTAGATCCAATACCACTCCAGTGCCCATCTGTTTTTATTTCAATACCACTCGAAAGCTTACAAAGTAGTAGCAGCACACATATCAGTAGCATATGTTTGTCATATGTGTTATACCATGTCTCATATGTATTTGTTTGACCATAAAGCAAGTCTGACATTATTTGTATATGACTCGCCACATATCTGTGCATGCGAATCAAATCAAAGTATTCAGTTTCATTGCGATTGATGGGGCTTTGTTTTTCAGTGAAATTCAGAAATGAAAAACTGAATTTTGTGTTACAGACCTGGATATGAGGAATTCGATCACTTGAACTGTTTCACCGATGCTGGAGTCCGTTGTCCCCCACTCCTGGGTGCCTAACAGAATTTTGTTGTGCATATTACAGTCATGCTTCTGAATAGAATGTGAAATAAATAAATTCATGCATTGGAAACCATTGCTTTTTAGCATGCTGACTAACAGAACCTAGCATGCTTGTGCCTGAAAAGTGATAAACATAGGGCTAGAATGTGCCTGAAAAGTGATAAATATATGTGCTTTTCAGTTTGGTAGGCTATCATGATACTATTAGCATTTAGCTACTTAGTTTGGTATTTAGTTATCCTTCCTTAAAGCCTGAATATTGCATTTGACTTACATGATGGTTCACTTAGAGGGCTATCGTTGCTTACCATGTTAGCTAAGAACATTGTAGATGTTTTTCTTTGTTTGGGCTTATGGATAGACCACTGCAGTCATGTGCTCTCTTATAAGAGATAGTAATTGAGGTATTCAAACATGCATTGTTGAAGTGTCCCTTTTTTAACCTTCTGTCACACTAACTCTAAAAATACCATCAACTACATTTGCAATACTTCGTTCCAAATACTGATTGAAACAGATACCATTGACTCCATACTAGATATTTTGTTATTATTTTAAGCAATGTTGTTGTCTTTGGAAAACACTTAATAGATTTATTGAGTTCTTTTGTAGCATACAAGTCAGAAAACTCCTCTGGATTATGAATATGTTTACGATGTATCCTTCAATTCTATAATGTAGGAACCTGATGGCATGTTTGTGGTGAAGGACCACCATTAACCACTGGACAGCACACCTTCTGGAGTTGGTGCATCTTTTAAAGAGTTATCTGGTTGTTCCTGTGATGTCAATTGCTATCTTGCACCATGTCCTCTCGTAAATAAAATAGAAGTCTCCTTTCAACTTCATCCTAGATTGGTTCTGGTCAACTGCTACTTAAGTACTGCTTATCAGAGCTGCAAGAGTTGCCATTGAACTTGTCTTTCTTTTAGTGTTTTGCTGAAACTTAGAATGTTTCGAGTTCTGCAGATGGATGAAGCATGGAAAGTTAATGTGTGCATCCATAGTTGTGATCTTGAACAAGTTAATTTATGCTGAGCAAGAGTAGATCTTTACGAGCCTGTGATTTTGTGACCTGATTTCATTCCCGTGTAACCGAACGTGTCCTCCGCCGGCTAGAACGCTGATGACCAGGATGGAGTGAAACAGCTGGATCCACTCATTCCTGGCTGGAATCAAAACAGCCCTGGGCCCAAACCAGGAAAAACGAACGAGGCCTTAGGGTGTGCTTCTATGGTTAGTCTAAGAGGAAGTACACATGGCTTGTATACATGCATGCTGTAATTCGAGTTCTAGAAACTACTATAATGTTAATAGGTAGGAAGAGGAAGAGGGGACGAAGAGAACAGATCGAGCTGCGCTCAGCTCGTTCGATACCCATCTCCCTTTAGCTGCTCCCCTCTACTTTGTGTTGTTTGCTTTCATTGGTCCAGCTCGCGTTGTCTTCAAGACCCACAACAGTGCAAACTTTTTGAACAAACAATACGAACTGTACTGTCATCATCAAGATTCTAGTAGCTATTTCCTTTTCAGTTTACATACAAAGGTAGAACTGAACCAAGTAGAACAAAAATATTATTTTAGCTCGAAGAGGATTGATGAAACATAATAATTTTATTGTAGCCGATATAATAACACAATATCAAGATTTAAGAGAAGTGCTCATACACTCGTGTGTCTTATTATTGTAGTAGCATGGTGTTTTGGTTTCTTGAAATCTGTATCTCGCCTGCAAGCGAATAAGATACGTAGGAATGTGGCGAAGAAGATGGAGCAGAGATGATAAATGTCTGTGTCTAACCATCAGGCACTTGTTCCTTTGGTGTATTTTGGTTGCTTTGGGGTCGGCAACTCTTTCTCACTGTCTAGCATTTCGACAACATCCACCATAGTGGGCCGGTCTGCCCTATCAGATTGAGTGCACAGCAGTCCTATCTCCAAGCATCTTCTCGCCTCATTTAGCTGTGGCTCGAAACACAGGGACAGATCAAGTAGCTCCTCCATCTTGCCAGCTTCCCGTGCTGCCCAAGCCTGAAAGAAATCAATATATGATTCTAATTATCACACCAAATTAGTAGTCTAATTATCACATGATTAAAAAAGTAAAAAGGATATATATTGTAGGTCATTTTGACTTTTCTAAATGCATACTTTAAGCTATGCAACTAGATATAACATATGTCTAGATGGATAATAATATTCATGTTGCAAAGTAAAAATGATATAACATAAAAATTGAAATGGAGAGATGAGTAGCATATGTAAGTGTTTTTGTTACGAACCCATTCAATTGAAGATTGGCGATGAGCTGGTTCCGATCTGCACATACCACTAATGATCTCAAGAAGGGTGACACCGAAACTGTACACGTCATACATTTTGGATACAATGCCTTCCATGATATATTCTGGAGGCATATATCCCCTGAACCATAAAATGGTATGAAAATTGCACCACTTATATAATTTTATAATGAGTCCCACAAAACACCATGTGTACGTCACCATTCTATACATTATCATAGTATCCATTAATAATGGGGTTTCGTGGCCTTCTGCTAGTAAGTTTAATCTAAAATAATACATTATCATATGTTTATCCACTAGAATCATTATTCAGCATATTCCATAATTGTGCATCATATTTGTTCAAGCTTAAGTGAATTGCCTACCTTGCATATCAGTTAAGTTTTTATGTTAAACTGGTCAGTGCATATACAGCACACACTATAATCAAGTTAACTGAAAGTAATTAAATCAAAGCAGCTGTGAATTGCAGCGACTCAACTATTCGAATTCGGAACATTTGGGTTTACAAATGCAGTTTGATGTGGCCAGATGGATGGATAGCTAGGGTGAAAGTACTGCAAATTGTAATTACGCATGGTATTATGTAAAAAAAACCAATATCTTGTTTTTAACGCCACTCGTGTTAGTCCACGTGATACACTATCCAATTATCTAAAATACTTTGGAATAATAAACTTACATTGTACCGGCTAATAAGTAATCGGTGTCACAAGTTGTCACATCATCGCCTTGGTCCAGCATTCTGGCTCTACCAAAATCTGTTATCTTTGGATTCATGTTATAATCTATGAGGATGTTGTTTGGTTTTAAATCCAAGTGGACAATATGCTGCTCATGCAGGTAATGTAGGCCATGTGCTATTCTCTGAATTAACGAGAGGCGAGAGGACCAATCAAGTTTAGACCCTGCAAAATACAAATAATACGGCAATTAACTAATGTTGGTTCAAGGTAAGAAAGTAATCATATATAGGTGAAATATTATCAATATAATATGTCAGTGGAAACATGCCATAGATAATTCTGTCCAAGCTTCCATTTGGCATGTATTCTTCTACCAAAAACATATCATCTTTTTCATCTTGCAACTCCGTAGCTCTCTCTGTGACTCTGTACCCATATCCGAGAAGTCGAACTATGTTCTTTTGCTCAAACTTTGAAACATGAGAGAGTATATCACATATGTGCTTCGAAAGTTTATATGAACACGGAATTTTCTTGATGGCAACCACAGGTCCGTCATGTAAAACACCCTGAAGGAATGAAGGGCAAGTCAAATGTTATAATTCTTTCTATAGAAATATAAATAACAGCCACATTGTCACCTGTTTGTGGATACTGTGTTGAAAATTCGTGAGTTTCTTTTTGGATGAACAAAGGTTTGAAGAACCGCATTCCAGTTCTAGACTCATATAGTTCAGCTTTTACTTGGAAAAAAAAAACTAGGACCAAAGCACCAACCACTCTTTCACAGCCCAGTTAGCAGAAGTCTACCGCCACCCCTTGAACTCTCCTCCCAGTTTGCTTAGCTGCAACTACTCTGGCCCAGCTCGGCCCAGCAGCCAATGCGCCGGCCTGCACTGCCCCCTCCACCCTCCCTTGCTCGCTTGCGCATATGCCCTCAGCCCAACAGATGAAGTTCGATTTTCCCCCCTGATCTTTTCCGCTCAGTTCGCTCGGCGCACCCCACCTTTGCGCCCAGCCTGCTTAGCGGCCCAGCGCAGCCCACCTCCGCCTCCCGCCACTCGTTGCCGCTGCTAGGCGAGATCCGCTGGTCATCCTCAACCTGGCGCCGTGGCCGACCCGGACTCGGGGGGATCCGGCCATCCCCGCCTCGCACGCGCCTCCCTAGGCGTGATCCGCACGCCAAGGCCGACGCCCCAGCCTATTTAAGGGTCGCCGCCACCACCCGTGCGCGGAGTTCCCAAACCCTAGCGCCCCATGCACCAGCGCCGCCGCTGCCGAAAACCTAGTGCCGCCGCCGCTATCAATCCGTTGCCTCGTCGCCGGTCCGCTATCGAGAAGGCGCCAGGAGATTCGAGAGGAGGTGAGGAGTCTCCCTGTGCCGCTTGAACTCGAGCCCGTGCCTCGTGTCGCCTGTAGATGCTCGCCGGAGTTGGTGCCGTCCTAATGCTCCGCCCTGCCGTGCTGTGCGTCGTCGCCGTTGCTCCCGCACCTGTTCCGCAGCTAGCTCTAGATTGCTTCACCGTGACTCCCGCTTCACCCTGGACCAAGTCCCGTGTCGAATCATGGCCCCCTAGCTCTAGATCGAGTTAGCTCGTCGAGGCGCCACCGCTGCCGCATGCTCCGCCCGCCGCCGCATCCCAGACGCCCTCACTGCTCAACTCGAGATCTGCGGCTCAGATCAGATCTGACCGAAGTCAGCACCACTCAACCGGCTGACCGTGGCCCTTTTGCAAGAAAGCCCCTGCGCTTCTTAGATTTACAAACAGGTCCTCCCACAGTAGTAGTTTCTTTGCATTTTAGTCCTTTTTCTTCGTTTAAGCGCTAAACCTTTAGTTTTCTTTACAGATAGGTCCTTGTACCTAATTAGTGCATATCTTGATCGTTTTAGCTCCGTTTTTAGTGTTCTTTATGTCCATGCGATCGTCTCGAAAGCGTAGATTAGTTTTATGTCTCTGTTTTGTTCTGTTAGTAATGTTCGATGATTGTTTCTCATTTATTCTTGTTGTATGCTTGTATGTGAATGTTGTGGTATGTAGAGAGTGAAGCATTCGAAGGATTTGAAGATCAAGACGCGCCAGAGTTTGAGCAGCAGGGTCTTGTTGAAGGCAAGTCTTCCTTGATGCATACTCACTTGTCGTATATAACATGCACTTAATTCATCGTATTTATTTTGATTGCCTGCATTAACTTGACGGGAACCTACTAAGGATCATGTCAAGTCTTTTATGACCTTTGCCTTGTAACCGGGTTATTAAGTTAATCTTGATGGTAGCTATTGCTTAGCATGCTTAACTGGGTTTCAGACTTCCCACAAACATTTGAGTCTGTTTGCATTTTAGTTATACAGAGCTCAGGAGCAGGGTTTTGTTTTGGTTTCAGACATCATTTAGAGCCTTGACCAAAATACATGATTTTGTCAAAGCTTTTAGATCTAGACACATAATTAGAATGGGGCTATACACCTTTTAAGTTGGAGAATATGCTGCAACACAAGAAAATATGCATGAGTTTATATATTCACAATAAAGCACATGCATAACTGTGGTAGTAATTTCGGGGTTTTCAGTCGCCACCAAAATTACTGAAATTCGTGAAATTTTGCTAAAATATCACCTAAATTTGAATCCTCGGTCAGGATTGATCTCAAGATGATTGTGTTAATAAGAAACATTCTACCTTTCCATCCATTACTCAAGTTAATATTACTTGGCCTGCAATTTGCATTTCTGCTGGTTCTTTTAGTTGTTTGTGCATATTATTGCTTAGTATTTAGTAAGAAAGAAATTTACATCTCTTTTTTGATAGCGTTGCTAAACTTGGACACACCATTTCAAATGTTACAGATAGGAAAGCGATCATTTCAAAACAAAATTGCCTGATTGGAAATGTAACGATCCAAACAAAAATTAACAAACTGCACATTTGGAGTACCTTATAGACTGTAGCAAAGGTACCTCGCCCAATTTTGTTGTCCTCGAAAAAATTATGTGTAGCATCCTCCAGCTCTGACAAGTCGAACCGTTTAAAATCTGTAATTAGGGGGAAATCCATCTAAACACTGAACGGTTGTTTTGTTTCACCAACCACGGCCTGACTTAACATAGGGGATCGTTCAATGAATCTGTAATGTGCTTGCTGATCAGAACATTAACAAGTGCTTCCTCCATTCCAGAATGTAGGTCCTTACTAGACTATAATGTTCATGCATAAGTTACTTTAGCGTATAGCAATGCCATTAGTCGAGAAAGTATCATACATATAGCACCCAAATTAAGTAACTCGCCAATGATAAACTGGTTCATGAAAACGTTTGTTATTCTCTGGGCATTTGAAAAGCATGGTAGAGTGAACTACTGAGAAGCTACTACGATAACCGTCCTGAAGTAGAATACATATTACATACCTGCATCTGACCTCTTTGGACTATCCACGGTCTGGGAACGAGAAAGAAGCCAACTTGCAAGATGCTCGGACGCCTCCTGTGAAGCAGAAGGATGCTGAACCTGAACTTGTGGGTTCGTATCCCTCCTTTCGAATACACGGAATATATTAAAACCACAACCTGGTTGCAGCACACGAGTTAATTAATCAGGTTCATTTTAAAAATAAGATATACTAGTAATTAACAGCCGCAGGAGCTTGCACAGGTACAAGGAGTACTAGCTTTCCCCTAAAACCAAACTGTGGTAAATACATTAATATAAAGAAAATAAGAAAGAAGACTGTACAACAAGAAGAGAGTGTTACTCGAGGGAGGTGTCAAGAATAATATTTTTAACATAATATGCAAAAACACTATCAATATTAGTCCCCCGAAAAGAGAGTTAGCTATATATGTCTGAAACAATCACGCAAGACTTTCAGTGTACTGATGCTAATACTCAAGTTGTACTGATGCTATACAGGAAAAGGAACCCATATTTCAGATACATTAATCGTAGATGTACAGTGTACTGATGCTAATAATCAAGTTGTTGACAGAAAGCATATATATTTGAAGGGGAAACGGAAAGACTAGAAGTTGCATAATTGAGGTACAAATGCAGCTTGGATTATTATTTTTTACTTCAGAGGATAAACGATACCTGTGGGAATGAAGAAGGCGAAGCAAGATAGACATCCAAATACGTCAGGACGGTCCTCTTTAATAGCAAAATCACCGCCACAGGATAATTCACTTTCTGGTGGTTCGTGACAAACTTGCATGTACGCGGCAAAGAACAGGTTAACGTTTCCCGTAGTGAGTGTCCTCGTTCTATCTTTAAGGACCACCCTTCGAGTTATGCACGTTTTGCAGTTGGGACAGTAGAGGTCATGGGTTTCTTGTTCATCCAGAATTTTCTTAAGGTCGTACTCTTCAGTGATCACTGTACCCTTAGTGCCATTTTGATCCTTCTCAACTTCTTCATTTACTTCAATTGTATTCGTGCTCCTGCCTGTGGAAACGTCAGTAGCACCACTAACGTTTGCTGAAATGTTTCTGCTCAGGGCGTTGGATGGGGTCAGTTTGGTCCCTGTTTCTTCTCCTTCAACTGTCACTAGTATTTCACTGCTTCCGGAGATTTCGTGGATACTGGTCGACCCATTTCCGACATGTGTGACGACTTCATCTTGAGTACTTACTTCAGTGACTTGATCAGTAACTGGAACATAGCAAAACAGAGTAACCTCATATCACTAGCGGTGAAACGGGAGCACAACGGTAGATTTTCACACCGACAAATAATGCCATTTTCCTTTTATTACCTTCCCATATATAACCTTCTATAGGTACTTCCATTGCATTCAGCCGCTTCAAACCTCGGGCTTCGCTAGGATGATGCTATTGTTGTTAGTCACATGAAGCCCAACGAGTGAATGAATGTGGGCCCGATGTTCTTTTGTGATTTGGTGGCCCATGATTTCTGTTTGGCATTTAATGTTTTTTTGCATATTTCCCTTTTGCGATACAAAAATAAGAAGCATAAAGTACTAGATCAATCAGTAATGCACACGTGCAGGAAATGACTATCTAACAAGTGATGGAAAAAAGGTAAAATTGCGTAAACACTCCCATAAGACACACAATGTCCTCCATAAGCCATTTCGTTGCAAATACCAACCCACATACTTATTAATTTTATTCCAAATACCCACACAATGTGTGCAAATTTAACCGATTCAGCATGTTTTCAAAGTTACCAGGATGCCAATGTTATCGTCTACCAAAATTATACTCATTTTGGTAGATATTTGTATTCTCTATCCATCCGTATATTTTTTGTTGAACTTGTCATCCACATTTTGACGTGTATTACGGGAGTACGTGTGGGAAGGGGGTGGAGCTAAGGCTGACTGCAATGGTGGCCTGGAAACCACCTTGGATGGGATGCTCCAAGCCTCCACCTTCCAAGACCCGGAGTCGGACCGGCAAATGTCGGGGTGCCCAGCTCGTCCTCCAATCCTCCGCATCCTCGTCATCACTTTCGCTAGACCGCCCTTCGGCTCTGTCATCGTCTTAGTCAGGTCGCAAGACCTCCCTCCGACTCCGTCGTCGTCTTCGTCAGGTCGCAAGACTTCCCTCCAGCTCCGTCGTTGTCTTCATCAGGTCCCTAGACTTTCCTCCAGCTCCGTCGTCGTCTTCATCAGGTCGCTAGACCTTCTTCTGGCTCCGCCGTTGCTTTCGTCAGGTCGCAAGACCTCCCTCCGGCTCTGTCATCGCTTTCGTCATGTCGCTAGACCTCCCTCCGGCTCTGTTGTCGCGTTCGTCAGGTCGCTACACCTTCCTCCGGCTTTATAGTCATCTTCGTCAGGTCGCTACACCTTCCTCCGGCTCCATCGTCGCTTTTATCAGACCTTCCTTCGGCTTCGTCGTCGCCTCCGCCGGTGCGGAAGACCTCCTCAGTGACTTCATTATTCTAGCTCCAAGCTTCTACAAACTTTGCATGTTATGCTCTGGTGGATGGACACATGCCCATGGCATGGCAAATTACAACTCTGCGGCTTCATAGCTCAGCAATGCTCGGTGCTTGCCCCCAACCTTATGCCACTATTTATAGCGAGTGCCAAGACTCGGTTATGGCCGGATGAGCTTTGACACTATTACCACGTGATCGAGAGTGGGCAGTTTGTCATTTTCTGGGTGGCAAGAGAATCTCCAACCACTGTTGACCCGTGACCCTACAGCCTACGAAAAATACAAGACTGACTCTGCTACAGGTGGCCCTACGCCTCACTATATCTACGGACGACGACGATGATTAAGCACAACATTTACGGCTCTACGTCTTGATTGCACCCACTAGGCTCTGCATCCTAGGGCACCCGCTATAGCTTTGCACGTAAATGGACCTATTCCAATCAACATATATTTATGTTTCCCGAGCAGAATGGTCGTAGGTTCGATTGAAGACCTTCCGGGGTAGGCGTGCCTCGCTGCTCTGCGGATCTGAAGCTTCATATCTAGGGATGAAAGTGGTACGGATATTATCCGTCCGACCGACCGACCGAAAGGGTCATACACTCAAATGGTAAGACTGTATCTGAATTCGGACATTTGATATCCATAACTATCCATACTCCATTAGTATCCGGAAATTCAAAGTTGAATTTATATGATCCAAATATGATGAATATCACTATTCGACACAAAATATATTGTCTGTATCCGAATCTGATCCGAGAATTCAGACCGAGAAAGAAAAATTATCTGTATCTGTATCCGTAGTATCCTTTCGTATCCGATCCGTTTTCATCCCTATTCACGTCTAGGGGTGGATATCGAGCCGGCTCGGCTCGTTATCGGCTCGGCTCGTTACGGCTCGGCTTGTTATGGCTTGTTAAGATACCGAGCTGAAAGCCTAGCTCGGCTCGGCTCGTTTAAAAGCTCGAGTCAGCTCATTAGCTCGTGAGCTAGCTCGTTTAAAATCTGACCAAATCATCACATCTTGAAATATACTATAACTTAGTCTATATTATATAAGTTCCAACAACAAAAATAAAAAGAAACAAAGCACATATAAAAATATAATCAATCTAAGCATTAAATCAATTGTCAACATTAAGTTCACCCAATTGCAAAACTCCATGCGATGCATGCTAAAAATCATTATTTTAGTTCATCTAAGAGCAAATTAAAACACTCTCCATGCTGCAACACTTCACTTCATGTCTCCCTTTCGGCCTTTCCTTGTAAGAGGTAAACTTGTAGCCCATACACAAATAGTAAATTATTTTAGTGAAGTGGCAAAAAATATTTTTACTACAAAGAGTGCTCGTAGTAATATCCGATCCACACTTACGCTTCCCACCATACAGGTTGGAAACTCCACAAACTCAATGTCACCATCAACATTGTGGACTTCTGGTTCCTTTGCGGGCTGTGGGTTGTGGTCGTGGGCCAAGGAGGTGACAATGTATTTTGTTGGGTTATTAATTAAGGTTGGCTCGTATTGGCTCACGAGCGGCTCATGAGCCAGCTCGAGCTGGCTCGTTATACGACCGAGCTAAAACCTAAGCTCAGCTCGTTTAAGAATTCTAACAAGCTGAGTCGAGCCGAGCTACTAACGAGCGAGTTCGAGCGAGTTTGCGAGCTTCGAGTTTTTCGTCCAGCCCTATTCACGTCTATGATTTCGTCGGGCCCCTGTGGTCGGTGTGACTATTGCTGAGGTCGTCAATACCTTAGTGCCATGGCTCTGCTGGATGGCTGGCAGCTATGCTGGTCGTCTAGGCACCAAAATGACCTCCTTGAGTTCGGCGTGCCTTCATACTTAGGTCTTGCAGTACCTTGGTATGGTTACGGCTCTGCCAACCTAGTTGGGCATCCTGGATGCGTGACCTTCCGAGGTCGGTGTGCTCTTGTAGCCTGCCAGCCTGCTCTAGACACCCAAGAATTTATATCGGGAATGAAGGCCTCCCTGTGGGCTACGCGCCTAATGGCCCTGCCAAGTATCTCTGGGTACTTGGGCGCTTGTGATTTGAGACCTTATTGAGGTCGGCATGCCTCGGGTGGCTCGCGGTTCTTTGCGCTATGCAAGATATCTGGGTGTCTCTACACTCCATTCATTTAAGATCAATATTTTTCTACAGTTTCATCGTTGACCGTTTCGACTAATATAGAAGACCTCTTCATACGACATGCCTTTCAAAATCCTGCTGGGTATCCTCGGATACTGGGATTAGTTGATTTGAGACCTCTTCGAGGTCAGCACGCCTACCAAGGCCCCCTTGACGTCGGCCCTGTTAGACTCCTTGCAGCTATGTTTGGAGATTTGGGTGCCTCTACACTCCGTTTAATTAAGATCATGACTCAGTTTTATTCTCTATTTTTGAGCATCAAACCAACCATGTTGTTTGCTTCAATGCTCGGGGACTACTCTACGAGTGCGTCGACGCCCTCTTGCTTTCTTCACGTACCGGCCTATTGGGAAACCTGTTTCACATCACGTCGTTACTCGACCTACCTTTTCTTTTCATCTCTTTCTTTTTTGGATCATCATGCCGGCCCTCCTGCCCGACACGATGCTTGGATACTACTCTATGAGTGCGTCCTTGACGCCCTCTGAATTTTTTTTCGTCGTTTCGATCTATTGGAAGCCTACTTCCTATGGTTCGTCACTCAACCTCTCTTCGTTCGCCGGGACTACAAACAGGTCGGCTACTAAGCTGGCTAGTTTTTTCTTTTGCACCGACATGCACGCTATTCGACCTGTCGATGGTTTCAAGACTTCGTCATGACCCTCTCGAGGTCGCTACACCTACGCATCGCTCGGGGCTTGTGAGACATAGGTACCCCTTAGGTCCCCACCGACGAGGCTCACGGCCATCCCCGACAAGTGGATCCGGCCCACCAGAAGACCCGCTGACCTGTTAGTAGGCCTGCTCGACCTGACATGTGGACTCGAAGACGAGAAGACAGCTTGACATGCAAGCCAAGGAAGTCCTGACAGATTAAGGCAGCTCGGATAAGCCTTCCATATTGTAACCAACTATAGATAGGCTTCCCTGTTGTAACCGACTTGGACTCGGTCCACCGACCTTGTCCGTCGCCCAATATAAGGCGGGTAAGGGCGCCCTCTTGGGGACAGACCACCTCCACCTCCACCTTCGCTATGATCAAATTAATAAAATCAAGAACTGGACATAGGGTTTTACTCTCCAAAGGCCCAAACCAGTATAAAATCGCCTTGTCCCTTGTGTCTCGCCGTAATTTTTGTGTGCTACACTAGCATAACCATCGCGTTCTTTCCTGATCTCCTCGCTGAACAAATAAATCATCGGGGTTGACCCCCTGTGGACTGCTCAGATCTAAACCTCTGACCCCCTCGCGGCTTCCACTAGCTTGTGGCTTCGTGGCTCGATGGCACCCCGGTCGAACTTCCCCCTGCTACCGTCGCGACCTTCGCATCCACCTCCCCTTCACCATCGCTGCATACACCACATGTCCAACATTCTCGGCATTGCCGAGTTGGCCGTCAACCCCCACGGCGTCGCGCTCATCGTCATCCTCCTCTGTCTCATCGGCCTCGTGGTGCGTGGGTGGGCGACCATGTGCCTGGCCATGCCGGTACCCCCCCCTCTGCGCCAGCCTTGGGAAGCTTGCGCCGCCGGCCACCATGCGAGACCGTGCCCGCGACTACCACGCCGGCAGTGGAGGTCCTGCCACTGCGCCAGGTCGCAACGTTGGCCACCACGCCACGCATGCTTGCCACCACCGCGAGGACGAAACGTGGAGCGTCGATGCTCAACGAGGCAGCCTGCGGCCAAGATTCGGCTACTGCGGCACTTTGACGACAGCCTAGCGACGCGAGCGTCGATGCTCGACAAGGCCGTCTGCGGCCAGCGCAATCCCGCAACTGAATCGCTGCCAAATCGAATTGTCTGCTGCCGCGTGAAGCCCTTTGGTCTCCAAATCGAAGACTTTCTAAATGGCACTCGGCCACTGTCGTGCACACTCCCGGCGGTGTGGGGAGTGGCATGGCGCGGTCGCCGGTGTGGCCCGCTGTTGGAGGAGAGGAGGGGGATGCTGCTTGGGCAGCAGTAGCAGTGGACAGCCGCGCGACATGCGCCATCGGATGTCCCAACCGGTGCGATTGGTGGTGGCTCTGACGCTCTCAGAAATGAGCGCACTCGTCCCCACCGCAACGAGCCCCTCCCATCCCCTTTTCTATCCGGTGGGAGCTCGGATCGAGCTCCTCGACTTTTTGGTGGTGCTGATGCTGGTGCTATCGCCGCTGGTGGATTTCACCTCTGCCGCGGCGAGCTCGTCGATCAGCACTTCAGCGCCGCAGCTGGCGCGGCAGGGGCCGATTGCGGCCGGGAGGGGGCCTCCTGTGGGCACACCGGTGAGAGGAGAACCGCCGAGGGAGGAGTGTTGGCGAAGGGGGGACCCATCGTCGAGACTCATGAGGGGTGCGGCGGTACGGGGATGGTTGGGGCCGGGGAAGAAAGGGTTAAAAGAATTTGAGAATGGAATATTCTTTATAAGGAGGAGACATTGAGTATACCTCTGCTGTGAAATAAGATTCGGGGATCAAATTCTTTACCATACCCTCGAAAAGTGTTTTAGAGCATCTCCAGCGGAAGCCTCCAAATTGAGGCCTCCAAACCTCATTTACATGTCCAACTCTAAAAAATAGAGGCCCAAAAATGCATCTCAACTCCAGCAGTAAATTAACTTGGACCTCTATTTTGATGTGGACCCGTCTTGTCATACAGAGAGAGGGGGCGGGCTATCTTCCTCGGAATAGAGGAGAGGCGGGAGGCACGGGTGGCGGCAGCTGCTCCCTCCGACAAGCCGGGGCAGGCGGTGGCCGGGAAGTGGGGCAAAAGAGAGAGGCGGTGGCCGCCGGGCACAAGAGCAGGCAGAGAGACCCCTCCGGAACACGAGGAGTTCGCACCGCCGAAGCCACCAAATGGGTCTGCGACACGGCGGCGGAGCTCGACGGGTCGGCACCGGCGGCGAGGGGGAGTCGGAGAAGCGCAGTCAGCTTCCTTCCTGGTCACCCCCAAACCGCCTCCAGCACCGAGGCTCGATCAGCTGGTGGCGGTCTCTTGTCTCCCTCCTCCCTGCTTCCCCCCCTTTCCTCTGTGTTCTTCTTCTCCAACAGCTTCCTCGGTCTGCTAGCCGCCTCCAACATGGCTCTGCTTTTCGTGTGATCTCGTTGCGGGTCTGTTCCCACCCCGCCGTGCCGGGACGGCGCTAGCGCGGCTCTCGGGAGAAGTGCTCGTGTCCGGGCCGTGTTCTCGGGGACCAGGGCGTCGGTGCCGCCGCCGCTTTCCTTGCCCTGCCTCCCCCTGTGTGTCTCGCTGCCGTCCTCGCTCCTTGCCGGAGCTTGGGGAGCAGACAGGGGCCAACGCAGGAGCTCCACCTGTTGCTCGCCAACGGCGAGCACCCTACGGGGCCTCCCCGCGTCAGTGAGCTCCAGCTGCTCGCGCGGCCACCGAAATCTGCGCACTCCTTGACAGCGGCGAGCTCCACCGCCCACACGTGAGCCGTCGGCGTTGGCTCCCTTCTTCGGCGAGGGTGATTCGACGTGTCCTCCGCAGGCGGCGGCTCTTCGGGCTCACGCTCAACCGCGAGCGAGATGGGGATGCCGGGGCACCGCCGGAGGCGGACCTCGCCGAGCTGGAATGCTCGTGCGTGCAGATGGAGGATGGCAGCTGGTGGCAGCCTCGAGCGCCGTCGGCGTTGCGTGGCGGGCGACAGCTCGGCGGGAGGCGGCGCGCGCTCGAGGAGCCGGCGGCGGGCGGGAGGCACGGAGGTGGGCGACGGTGTGGGGGAACAGAGGAGAGAAGGTGTTGGGAAGAAGGGAGGACAGAGAAAGAAAATAAATATGGTGGGAGCCACGTTTGGAGGGGGAAATGGAGGGCCTCCAAGAATGGAGGCTGAGAGGGGGGATTTGGAGGGGTATGCAAAATGGAGGCTTGTTTAGAGGCCCTGCTGGAGATGGATTTTTGCACCAAACCTCCAAATTTTGGAGTAGAGGCCCATATGGAGGCCCCCGCTGGAGATGTTCTTAGGCGGTGATTTTTAAAGGACACCGTTGGGCATTGGGGTCAGCTGAAAGTGTTGTCCCATCCAACTAGTTAGTTCAGGATACAGATGAGCAATGCAACTCATCAGGAATCATGCAAATTCCTCGCGGAAAGCAAAGAAGTTGTTTATCAGACGAGTAAAACCATGGAAATATCACCTTTTGAGGGGTGAAATAAGGCAGTACTGCCATGCTCCACTGCATTATTGGCATTCTCCGCCGTGACCACGTCCTTCATCTCCCCTGTTTTGGGGCTTCCGACAGAATCTTGTTCATCATATTCTATGATCTGCAGAGTGCAGAGCAGCTAATTGAACTAGACAATCCTGAAATACCCATATTTATACAATTTTGCAAAAGTTGATTTCATAAAATTAATACCCTCCACCCGAATTACTGTTCATTCTGGTTTTCTATATAAAAAACTTTAAAAATAGATATAGGTGTATATGTATGTCTATATACGTAACAAGGGAACAGGTGGAAACTGCAACTTTTGTGAAAACTTGTGCGAAGTACGGTAAAAAAAAGTCGTCTAAATTTTAAAAAAAGAATCACACATGTAGACAATATGATGACACACAACCTTCTAAAATATCTTGTCAAAACTCGACTTCGTTTGTGAGATAAAAAATAACAGCTTTCTAACAAAATAGTTTGGGATGGATCGGAAGGAGTATAGCTACAATAGAGACCAAGTGGCAGATCCAATCGTAACAGCAGCAGCGTACGGTACCTGTGGAGGCGGAGGACGACGATGAACACCGTTTTCGATGTTCTCCAAAATGACTGTGCCACGAACATTGAGGGCCAACAAAATGGTCATCGTCGCGTCGGATATTTCAATCTGCACCCGTCGCAGCTTCTCCGCGATGCCTCCGGGCGCGATGAAACGCCGCAGGCGGCGCCTCTGGCATTCCGTGACGAGCTTGAGCGCGCCATCGAGGGCCTCCACCAGATCCCCCAGGTCGGCACTCAGCTTGCTGTTCGTCGCCGCCGTCACCTCCTCCTTGAACCCCCGATGATGCGGCTGACCCTGCCAACTCGTTTCTCGATCACACGGCATTCCTCCTCGTTGTGGCGGACCGTCTCGACAGCCTTCTTGATCGAGAGCGCGAGCTCGACAATCTTCCCGACGGTGCCCAGCAGATCCGCCGCCATATATATCCTTGCTGCCGCCGCACACTTACAGCTAGGAACTGGGACGAGATCTGCTGGGCACCTGTGTTTTGTTCCGTCTGCTACTTGCTCAACTTGATCTGGATCTGTCTCCCTAGCTCCATGGCTCCTGAAGCATCCCCTAGCTCATGGTCTCATTAGCAGGGCTTGTAGTACTAGCTACTGGTGTCATATTTAAGGGCGGGCCAGTGAAGTCTTCCACGTACATGCGTGCACAGGTCTTTATGAATTATGACCATCACGCGGACCAGCTGTGTACTGAATGGCAAATTTACCCCGCAAATCCATCACATCAAACTATTTACCAATTAATCACATTGAGTCGCATCTTGCCCCATAGCATGGGTCCTAGTGTATATTTTTTGCACAAATTTACACCCCAACATACTATTCCTTCACGCAAATTAATTTGGGAAACAAAACAAGGCCATGAGGTGCGTGATCTGGACACACGCAATCAACACGGTGGTTTCTATTCCCTCTATTTTAATTGTAGTTCGTTTTGGCTACTTCAACTTTCAGTTTGACTACTCGTCTTTTTAAATATTTTTTGTGACTTGATTTATTAATAAACATTTTTCAAAAATAACTTGAATTTGACTGTGTTTACACATTTATTGAATAAAACAAGCAGTCACACTTCAAGTTAAAAAATATCAAACAATTTATAATTTGAGATAGAGGAAGTAGTCAACAGAGAGCATTAACAAAATGCAATAACAATGGTTGGTGTCGTATTTAATGTACCAGAACTGATTACTCATGAAGGGGTGTGTTCTCACCCTCACCGTGGAACGCAGCTGGTTTTCAGGCTTTGCTCTATGCACTCGCACTGCATATACTCCATATACTATACAGTAACAAAACAGTACCGCTCCATATATACTACTCAATGCAATCGATGACAGATTCGAATCTTGTCTAGCATTGGCGTACGATTGAGATCACTCGTACCGCGGAGTATACTGATCTATATGCTCCTTTGAAATGGATTATCCCTATATATATCTTGTCACTGAAATTCTCTCATTTATACAACATTCCTCCGCACTCGTCATCCTTTATATTTCGTCCTCTATACCTGTTGACGCCTTTCTGGAGCCAACAAGCACGTGGAAGAGCTCCTTGCCGCACCTCTGCGTAGGCCGGTTAGACCGCGTTGGAGGGGCGGTCAGACTGGGGTCGCCGGATTCACCGGCGAGAAACCAACGAACGCCCGCCCGGGAGAGACCCCGTCGGGGCAGGCGCACCTTGGGTTGTCCTAGGCTCGGCACGCCAGCTGGGATGTCCTCTCATACCGCGGAGGTAGTCGAGGAACAAAACATGAGGTTGGAAAAAGTAAAGGGAAAGAAAGGTAAAAAGATAAAAGTGTAATTGATAGATTCGATTGTGATCCTCCTTCAATCGGTCGCGACCCTTTATATTTATAGGTAGGGGAGGTCTTGCCGCATTAGGAGTCGAAACTTTTACAAAGGCGTGTCAAAATACAACTCATAACTCATATTTGGCAGGGTAGGGCGGTCTAACCGGCATATGGACGCGGTCTAACCACGTGCCCGACGTGCAGACCTTCCCGAAGCCATATCTCCCTCATTCGGACTCCAATTCGGACGTTCTATATGTGAATCTTGATCTACTCAACGAGTCCTATCCAATGGTGAAGTCCAAATTGCATTTTGAGGACTTTAACCAAGGAGGTCTGACTGGGTGAGTCGCCCAGTTAGACCGGCCTGCATAATCTTGCCAATTTTGGGTGTCAACAATACCAACTACCGATTATTTTATTTTATTCATCATCTCCCTCTCTTTTCTCCCCTCCTCTCCTCATTTTCTTCGTCCGCCTCCCCATCTTCTCCACTGCAACTTCGTCAACGCTCCCGAAGCCGCCCGCCTCATCTGCACCTCCATTTTGCGCGCCCATGCGGCCCTCCTTCCTTCTCGCGTCGGCTACCGGTGCACACCTCCTCCCTATCCTTCCCTCGCCGGTGCACCCCTCGTCCCTCCCCTCTCTCCCTGGTGGGGAATCAAAATCCGTCGACGGGAAACGAGCCCGCACCGGCCGTCGGCGGAGCTCCCCTACAGGTCGTGGAGCAGGGCTGTGGTGGCGGTGCGCAAGGCCGGAGATGGACGCGTCGAGTCCCGGTGGCCCCCGTCTCCCTTGTCACGACCCAAGGATGGCCCAAGAGAGGTCCAGCCCATGAAGCTCATAGTCGAAGCCCAAGACCCCAAGTACTAAAAGCAAGCAGCACCACGCGATGGACATCGAAGAAAATAGATAGAAGAAAGAGATCGGGCTTCGCCCCTTCCTCGTTGGCGACGACGATCTCACTCCACGTGCCACGGGAACCCTTATCGGTGAGTTACCGTCCAGCTACCTCACGTCCCGGTCATCACCGCCGGTGGCAACGGGGCAAGTGTTACACCCATGTAATTCTTCCTGGCACCGCCGCCGCCCACGCCCGCTAGTGTCGTGTAGTCCCAGTGCCCCCTGCCTTTTAGTTGGCCCCGTCAGTGATGGAGCGGCGTGGTATTGGATTCTTCAGGATTGTCTCTACAGATATCGGAATGATCGAGTGATCCAGTCCAACGGTGAACTCATATGACGACTTACACATTGATGGATTCCGTTGGATCAGCAATTAAGAAACAAATCAAGATAAGGAAGATCTGTGATGCATGCACAGAATTGAAGGTTTTTTTTTACGGTGGACCATACCACCTTATATCACTGTTGGAAAAGGATCATTATGAAAAGATTCGACGGCTGATATTAATTGTATACCACTACAACTTGCACCTTTGGTATAGGTTGGTATACATAGGTGGTATAGGGTAATATAGGGGTATTATTGGAAGTTTTATCTCAGTGGCATAAATGAAATATATGATTTCTTCATTTCAATTTTTTTCATTTCCCTCTAGTGATATGGCCACATTTTTTTCAAATTTTAAACGGAAAATTTCATTTCAAATTTCAAAAATGAAAATTTTCAATTTTTTTCATTTCAAATTTCAAAAACAAAAATTTTCAAATTTTTTCATTTCAATTTTTCGTGATATATTTCAAAAATTTTCATTTCCCTTTGATGGTATGACCAAAATTTTTCAAATTTCAATTCAAATTCAAAATCGAATTTTTTGTTCAAATTTTCACATTTCCCTCTGGTGGTATGGCCAAATTTTTCAAAATTCAAAAACAAAAAATTTCAAAAACAAAAAAAATTCAATTTTTTCATTTCAAATTTTCCTCATGGCATAAATGATTTTTTCTCGGCCCGAGGTTGCTAAATTTGTTAAAAGATTACAAAAATTACCTATTTACCCTTACCAAAAATAGCCATATATTACATAGGTCAACCGTAAAAGAGCCCGAATTGAAACCTTGAGAAGCTTAGATGGTGCCATCAGCCGAGTCTTCAGTTGTCAGATCATAGTCGTTGCAGTCAATGTACTGAGCAGTGCAGGGAGTCCATCTCTACAAGTAAAACTTTCAGATGTGTAATTCAGCTTTACTGTGAAATGCAACAGTGCTTATTGCTGAGTTCTTGAACAGACCGCGCCCATAGCAGATTCTGCTGTCGACATTTGCTCTTCACTTTACATGAGAAGAGGTGCATAATAATCTACTTTATAAAGCATTGCAACAGTGCTGACTTCTTGGAACGTGATGACAGATTCTGCTGTCATTATTAATAAAAACAAAATAGATTCTGCTGTCAATAATTCGCCTTTCAGTTTACATGGGAAAGTAGAACAGTACAGTCTTTGAAACACACTGACACTGAAACCAGCCAAAGGACAACACTGACTGAACAACAGGGCACAAAATTGAACAAAAACACCACAATGCAAGAAGGAAATGACACTCCAATGTTATCACAAGCCGAACTGATTCACAACCTCACTTGCAGGCAGCTCAATCCACCAAACCAGTTTGTCAGCTCTTTGGTGTACCGTGGCCTCACCGGGATCCTCAACGCTTTCTCCCCACGCACCATCTGAAGAGCATCCACCATGTCCGGCCGGTCCGCCGGATCAAACTGGGTGCACAGAAGCCCCACCTCAACGCACCTTTTGATCTCCTTCAGCTGTGGCGTGTCGAACAGTGACGGTTCAAGCAGCTGCATCATGCCTCCAGCCTGACGTGCCTCCCACGCCTGAAAGAACAAACCCCATGTGAATGGTGTTGTTTTTCAATCCAAATTTTCAATATGAGTCTATCTTGTAACCAACTCAAAAGGCCAGCACTCACTTACCCATTGGATTGAAGATTGGCTACTAGCCCTTTTAATTCTCGACATACCGCTGATGACCTCAAGGAGGGTGACACCAAAACCATACACATCGTGCTTCTTCGACAACGTACCGTTGGTGATATATTCCGGAGGCATGTACCCCCTGTATGGTGAAATTGGATTAGTATATAGCCATATAAAAGAAGAGAAGAAAAGGCTTCATACACGTCACGGATAGAAATGTTTTCTGTTACTTACAATGTGCCTGCTATTGTATCAATGTGGGAACGGATGTCGACACCTGTGCGATTCAGCACGGTAGCTATTCCAAAATCAGTAATCTTGGGAGACATATCCGAATCCAAGAGGATGTTGCTTGGTTTTACATCCAAATGGACAACATTTTTCCTGTGTAGGTAACATAGGCCTTGCGCTATCCCCTGGATGACAAGGAACAGGGTTGTCCAGTCAAGCTGTAACCCTGCAAAAATATATGTATCGGTTGTTTCAACAATATCAAATAGTCAATTTTATCATAATTTTACGACAAAATTGACCATATATATGAACTGCAATCAATAAATTAATCAACATCAACATACCATTGATAATTTTATTTAAGCTCCCACTCGGCATATTCTCTTCAACAAAAAAGTAGAATGTTTCTTTATCTTTCTTGGCTCCAACTTTTGCATCTCTCAATTGTCCGTCCCTCTCAAGGACTCCAATACCATATCCTATAAGTTTAACTATGTTTTTATGCTTAAGCTTTGAAACAGGATGGAGCTCATCTATGTGCCCTGCTGTTTGAAAATATGGATTTCGAACTTTCTTGATGGCAACAACGAGTCCATCTTGTAATATGCCCTGAAATCATAAATATGTTATCACCTCTCTCCTATGAATGTGTCCATGTGAATCTATATCCCCATTATGAAAGTACGAGAGCATGCCTCCCATGCGTTGACATCACAGTGCCTGCCCTATCTAGCTGTCAAGTTTTGCTTTGTTTCAGATAGGATGTGTTTCATGAAACTATGAAGTAATATCTTGGTGTTCTCAATTTAACATAGGATTCAACATTTTTTATTTTCACAAGTCAAGATTTTTACAATCATGATTCAACCTGATGTTACCTGAGATATTAACCCTCAATCACCGCCAGACTATCACTAAAGGTCCAAAAGAGCTTTAAGACTGGAAACCAGTGGTAATGTGTGACCAATACAATAGCACAGAGATTTGACAATGATAAATTCATAACTTATTTATATGAAGCTAAGGGAAAACTTTATATTAACGTTCTAGAGCTCAACAAGATTTACAGTTAGGTAGTTGGCGATATTTTCAAATGGGCCCAAAACATCTCATATTATTATTTCTCATACTATATATTTTTTACTTTTCAAATGACCACGGATGGAGACATGTTCTGTACAGAAGGTGTAGTGCTCGATTAGGTCTAAAACTTTTGTAGTTGACAACTTGTTCATTGAGATCATTTTGCATCTAATATTTGGTATACGATTAATAGAAGTTAATACAAAAGAATAACAAGCTTTTGGTAGGAAAAGGTCCAATATATGAACAAGGACTACGTTCCTCTGAAAAGGGATTGATGGCAAACAAAGAATGTACCTTGTAGACTGTAGCAGATGCACCTGACCCAATCATATTTTCCATTGAAAAGTGATGTGTGGCCGCTTCCAGCTCAGATAAACTGAACTTTCTTAAGCCTGTGGTCCAAACAAAAAATTTGCTTGAGTTAGTTTATCTTTTTAGGATTCTAGATGAACATGCATTTTATGGTACGGTAGTACTACGGACCAACCATCTAGAGGTAATATGTCATCCACAACAATAATACATGTGTCAGTCGAAGGTGTTGCAGGTTTCAGGGGAGGAGCGAGTGGTCGACCCATAATTACTCCATCAACTAAAAATGTTGATGAATCTTGAAAAGCACTAGTAGGCGTAGGGTTAGCATTTCGGCTTAAGCGGCGTGACCCCAGATGATGAAGGATTTGCGTCATCTTACCAGCTGATCCATTGTCGTTTGTCTCAGCCTCCTCGTCCGAACTGCCATTGGCATTAAGCGACGTCATCATGCATGGTGGGCGGCACCCAGCGGTTGGAAACTATCTTTGGGTAACTAGGTGATTTACAAATATAAAAAGGTACCAGCTACAAAGTGATATAGATCTCACCGAGCGAGTATATCATCAGCTGGACCGCAAAGTTCCACCCAAGAAAACCCTCCAGCCTGAAATACCAAAATTATTGAGGGTGTTTCCAAGGCTCCGAGGCCACAAAACTTTGAAGTACACCACTCTATATATCTGTAACAAACGTTTATGATTTCTAATAGTTCAAACTAACATTTTAGGTTTGATGTAACTAATATATAGTAATTAACAACTACTTGCTTCAATAGTACTATACTAGTCGGGAGCTCAGCTGAGACATCATGAACGTTGACAAGAAAGAAACTACATGTTCATGTAGATAATCTGGACCTTCCAAATGCAGGTAATAAGCAGCAATATAAGGTTACCTGTTCTGCAGTCCGCATAATGCTCGTCAAAATAATGGTGGTCTGGATATTGGTGGCGAAGACGACGAGCATCACCTTCTGCGAGATGTCATCCTGCACCCGGCGCAGCCTCCTGGCCTGCCTCCGGGCCGTGCAGTAGATGCACACCGTGGTGCTCTCCTGGCAGGCCGCGACGAGCGTGTGGGCGCGCCGGAGGCTCTCCTCCAGATCCTCCAGCGCGTCGCACATCGCCGGGTCGGCCGTCGTCGTCCCCGTCTCCGGCAGCCGCGACAGGAGGGAGCTGACCCTGACCGCGCGCGTCCTGATCTGCCGGCACTCGTCCCTGTTCTGGCGAACCGTGTCGACGGCCTCCTTGATCCTGAGAGCCAGCTTGACGATCTTCTCCAAGCTGGCCAGTGGATCGGCCATACCTCTGCCCCGGTGCAAGCAGTATCAAATGTGACAACAATATTATGGAATAATCGATCTGCACACAGCTGAAAAGAAATATCGCACATTCAAAGAAAATTTCTGAGCAGGAGCGAAGATGGGAGGTGAAGAAGCAACCAACCTCAAATGCACGGAGCAGGAGCGAGATGGGAGCGGTATTCTGCTATGTACTCCACTATATGGACACTGATTGGTCGACACGCTCAATGGAAACGACACAGGAGACAGGACAGGCTCCTGTGATCCTGTGACCAAAACGTCAAGAAAGGAGGCTGTGAGCCTGTGACACTGAACAGTACGTTAGTGGCCACTGCAGGAAAAAAAACACGGTTTTGAACTTTCTCAAGCAGTTTCTTATAGGAACTGAAGTGGGTACTGCGAAATTCAGTGGTACTGCATGATTGAGACAGCCATATATCTGGCAACTGGCTTGTTGACTTGAGGAGAATACTTGACTTGAGGACACTGCTTCTTCTAAGATTTTTGTTGGTCTGCAGGGAAACAAATTAACAAGATGTTGCTGAAATGCTAATCTGGCAGGTTGCATTACCACAAATTAAAGTACACCGAGTTCACGGTTCCATATATCACCGTACCGTCTGAACTCTGAGTGATCATCTCCCTCTTCAGAATTGCCACAAACACCTGTCTAGTGCTCCTGCCGCACATCCACTCCATTAATCGGTGCTTTGCCGGTGTTCCTGCAACAAAGAACCAAATTAAACTCCAACGCGTGATCAATTTTAAGCAAACCAGCTTTGGATTGCCTTGGCACTGCGTTCATGGCATCCAGATGCTTTGCGGGTATCGTTTCGTTACGCAAGGCTCTCCTGCCCGTAGCATTTCGACAAACACCTTCTGCCCGCTCTGTCCACTGTCCTGTACGGCAGAGCTAGCGCGGCCTCACCTGGAGGATGCACCCCCACAAGAGTCTGCCCCCGGAGGCCGGGATCACGCCGCGGCACTGTCAAGTGTCAACAACACCGTCGCGCGCGACCGCTCCTGCTCCGCCATTGCGGCCGGCCACAGCGTGTGGCCGCCGGCCGGCCGTCGCCTCTGTCCCGTGCGCCTCTCTCGGCCGCGCGCGCAGGAGCCGGAGCCCCCAGGGAAAGGAGCGGGGCCGGCAGGCAGTGTCATGACCAGGCCTTGGGCCTTGTTATAGTAATGGGGAATAGGTATAAGCTGGGCCTGCGAGCCGAGTCTGAGCCAATGGAGCCCATTCATGTTGGCCGTATATGGATGAAAAATTAAGCTGCAGCCGGCCCTGCCGAGCCTGATTTTTTTTATTTTTTATTTATTTTTTCACGACTTTTTTAAAAATATATGTTCTATTTCAAATTTTGCAAATCTATACCAACGTATGTTATACCGAAAACTTTCGGATAGTAGATCGATTATTTGAGTCTTAAGATGACTTCAAATGAAAAAATTTGAAATACAAAGCTGTAGGTCTCGTCGAAATCTACAATTTTCGTGTAAAGTTTACCTTCATCCAAGTTCATACAAAAAGGTTACTCCCTCCGTATTGAAATACTTGTCGCTGTTGAATTTTTCTTCCAACTTTGATCATTCGTCTTATTCAAAAAATTATCACAAATGTGTAAAAAGATAAGTCAAACTTAAAATACCTACAATAATAAAACATGTAGCAAGTAAAGTAAATGATACTTGCATAATTTTTTGAATAAGACGAATGGTCAAAGTTGTGAAAAAAATCAATGACGACAAATATTTCAATACGGAGGGAGTATGATTTTTTTAAAATCCATTGATCCCTACCGCCTGTGACACGGCGGTTGCATGTGCTACACAATCATTGTGTGATATGTTGGTTTGCGTGCTACAGGGCCCAACAGCCATATAAAATGGAGGTAATGGTATAATTTTGTAAGTTTCGAGATAAGACATATATTTTTGAAAAATCGAAGAAAGATAAATATAAAAAATTTGTTGAGCCATCCTCCCTTCTTCCTGCTTGAGACGGTGCCACTGTGCTCCTCGCCATGTGTGTTCGCCGAAAAACTCTCTCATTATATGTGTCCATCCCTAGGACCGTCACATCTGGTATTCAGAGCCATCTTCTTTGCGAATTTTTCCACGTCTCGCCGGAGGTGGTGTGTGATTTGAGAACGAATCGAAGGCATTTTCCATCAATTCGATTTCAAATCATGTAAATTCCAGATGTGGTGACCTTGAATTTGTAAGGATTGGATCCTGGAACCATCACCTACCACCCAATTCCACAAAAATTCGCAACCCTAGCCCCTCTACCAGTCCACCACCGCAGCCGCCACCGTCGAAACACCAGACATCGTACCACAAATACGCCACTACGACACAACCTCGCGCCAACCACCATGACTTCACTGGCGCCCACGACCACCACTAATGTCAAGAGCATCGTGGCCGCGTTGGAGTTCGCCAGGGTGCGATGGGAGCTAGAGTGCATGTTAGGATTAATCATTCCATGGTTTATTCCGGGTGTGCGTGAGTCCGTGTGTGTCGAGTCGTGCATGTGGACGCCAGCAAGAACGCTGCGGCAAGGTCGGTGCAGGCACGGCACATTCTAGAGTCCGATTCAGGTGCGCTGTTCGTGTGCAAGTGTGTTGCGTGCGGGTTACTGTGTTAGTTGCCTCGTGGATTTGTTGGGCTAGTGGTGTGCGTGGCACAGGTCGTGCAGGAGGAGGCCGCCATGCCCGGGACGAGCGAGCGGCTCCAGGGCACGGTTGAGCGGGTCCTATAGACCGTGTGCAGCGAGCGTAGCGGAGGCAAGCTCCCCAGCCTACAAGTAGCCCCTGTGCTCTCCATTGTACTCCGCTAGTTCCGTTTTATTGTGGAGAGGTCCAAGATACGGGAGCAATTGGCTCCGCGGCTTTCCTCTCCATTGTTACTGTTCATCTTCCTCTTTGAGCTCTCGGTGTGTATGCGCGAGATGTAGAGAGCAAGGTGAGGGGAGAGGTGCAGGAACGTGTGTCCCCAGTTCACTCCATCAATTGGTATCTAGAGCTAGGCTAGCAGATGAAGATCGGAAAAACACCGAAGAAGGAGTAAGCGCGTGTTGACGGTGAAATTCCGTCAACCTAGCCATGAGTTTACCTTCAGTGTTGGCATGACTTTTGTATCTTATCCATTGGTACTAACCCCCGTGGTATAACAAGTTCACTTGTGCATGTCGGTTTTGGAGTTTAGTGTTTATGCAGGGTTTTAGCGTTGAAAGCAAGACTCGGGATAAGTTCATTAAGCACCTCATGACAAGACCTTGAAGCGGTACACAAGTCAAGCAATGAAGTGAACATGACTCCAAGAAGCCCAAGGACCCGGCCAGAGAAGATGGAAAACCCGAGGACCTAGCGGAAAAAAGTCTGAATCTTGCGAGATAAGGAGCTTCGTCCAATCGGAGAAACCGGCGACAAGGGCCCACATGCAAAGGGAAAGGATCTAGAAGACTCGGGAAGCAACCGGCGAGGCCACGGCCGGGTGGGCGGGCCGGCCGGCCCACTGTTCGAGGCCAGTCGGCCCTGACCTAGATGCATCTCGGGCTATTTATAGCCCCCTGACCGAGAGCCACGCATCAATCAATTCGTCATCCGCCGCCGAGGAGCAGAGAAGCTTGAGGGACACCATCTCGGAGATGAGGGTCGTGCTAGTTGTCTAGGGTCTCCCTAGGCGGCGTGGGAACCTTGCATGGAAGACCACGCCGGAGCTCGAGCAAGGATCAAGATCGAGGTAGGATCCCGGTGGTGATCTTGTTCATGTAATCATTCATGGTGAAGTCTTTAAGTGAATCCGATTTCTAGCGATCAAGTGCCTTCTCGATGATTTTGTTTTCTTCTTGGTTTTGCTTCTTCCCCAATCTATACTTAAGATAGATTGCTTAGGGTGCTCTTGTAGCCGCGGTGGCTAGAGGTGCATACCGGACCGACCAAGTGATTTCAACTTGTTCTTATCGAACTCGCCCTAGACTACCCGCATCAATAGGAATACGTTGTGACAGCGGGGCTCGAAAGCGGGCGTTTGAATAGGACGGAGGCCACGATTTAAAGATGCTTTTAATGAGATTCGCTTTTCTATCTTCATCTATCTTGTTTGGAGCTACAACATAAGCATGATCTAGACTCTCTAGATCGGTTATCTCTTGCTTTCTCTTGCTACCTCTTTAGTAGATTAGATTAGATGTGTTTCCTTTATGAGTTAGTAGATTAGCTGCAATTTGGTTCTTCATAAGATAGATTTCCTTGCTTTACTAGATTGAATCCTTGCGTTGCACATTGTTCCACGGATTCGATACCTTGGGTTCACCACTAGAGGGAAGAAGGGTCCCTTGACTACGACGGGAGATTTGTCCGCTTGCAAATCCATATGAACTTTGATACGATAATCTACCGTCAACAAGCCCCTTTTTCTGGCGCCGTTGCCGGGGAACAAGCAATCAAGATCCAATCTAGTATCGCTTATTTTTCAGTTTTTCTTTTGATTTTCTTTTGCATCTCTTAACTTTGATCATCCTCAAAAAGAAAAAAAAAATCAATCTAATCTAGTTTTGATTAACCCTAATTTTTATTTTTTTAGATTTTTGTTTTGCTAACCCTAACCGGAGATGGTTGGCTACCTCTCCAAGAAACCCAAACTTTCTTTTGTGGATGATCCAGGAAAACTTTACAGGCAAAGGAGACGTGCAACACAAGCTAAAGGGTTGGAAACCCTAGATCCAAAAGCCAAAGTCGAAGGACCGTCAAAATCTCCAAGGGAATCACCACCTCCAAGTCCAAAGGAAGATCAACCTCAACCTCCACCCGTGGGAGAACAACCACAACCGGAGCGCGAGATCGAGCTATGCACCTCGAACACCGTTGATCTACCTATCATAAACCTTCAAGACGCCGGAAGGCCGTTCAAGATCAAGGTCTCAACTATCCGCATGACGATTGCGAGAGCTTTGGAGCGTTTCAATGAATGCATACGAGCTGGATTCCTTGAGTGGCATATCGGTTTACTTAAGAGGAGGATGGAGAAGATGGAGATAGAGAAAGAAGCTCAACACCTAAAGGCTGCCAAGGCAATATCCACATGCGAGGAGTGTGAGGAGTACGACCATGTCCAAGGTAAACCCTGATTTAATGCAAGTTCGTCCATTCAAGATTTGGTTCCTCTTTGTACACAATTCAAGGACTTCATGGACGAGCAACCTAAGGTCAACAAGGACGTCGTCACTAAGTTCGACGCTATGGAGAAAATATTGGAGAATTTAGATGGAAAGGTGACGGAGGTCAGAAGCTCTATCCGTGAAGTGCTCATCGTGATGAAGATGCTAGAGACGCAAGTGGGACAACTTGTCGGGCGCCCGATGGGTAACAAAGGAGAATTACCGAGACAATCTCAAGGTCGCGAGAAGGCGAAGGCTACTCAAACTCATTCGGGAGAGATGAAGGATCACACTAAGGAGACCATGAAGATCACGACCGAAGGACCGGAGTTTGAGATGCCGAGCCACTACATGAAGGAAGTTGTTGCATCCGTCAAGACCAAAGGACAAAGCCAGCCTGTGAAGACCAAAAATACGACTAAGCCGAAGAATAAGCCCGTGCCCAAGATGGTGCGAAAGTGGGTACCCAAGATTGCAACGCCCGCAAAGAGCGTTGATCCGAAGTAATCAAGTGAAGAAGTCTAGCCATGGACTATAAACGAAGCGCTAGGCGGGAGGCAACCCGTTTCGTCGAGTCAAGATTAAGCTGCCGGGAGGACAACCCGATTCCAGGTTTTTCGAGTCTTTTCAAGTAATTCAGTTTTGAATTTTACTACGCAAAACATTAGACTTAGAATGGTTGAACAATATTAGAGACATAATTCTTGGTTGAATATTTTGTTTTGATCATAAACCTTTTACATGAACCATCCTATGTTGTTTGCTTCTTTTTCGAGAAACCACAACCAAAAAAAATTCAGAACCTATCTCAACCTTTCATCCTCTCTATGATGTTATGGTTGACTTGTTTTACACGCTAAAAACACACGAGTAGAGCCACAACTTGTATCTAGATGTTATTTAATTTTCAGCACGTGGTAGGACTCGCGTGAACCTAGAAACTTGACTTTTGGTTGGTTTAAAAACCTATATCCTTGGTTTCTCTAAGATTAGAATTTTTCTAAGCCTCATTTAATTTTAGTTTATTCAAAATCTCTCTTATCTAATCAAAATTAGAACCTAAACCTATGCCCCCATGATCAAACCGGGAAAAGCTTGCTCTCAACTAATGAAGGCAAACAATACCGGTGAGACCAACATAAAAGTAGTCGGAAATATTTTTCGACTTACATTTGTTTTTAAATGCTTTAAAACCTTCTATAAATTTATGCTTGAGCTCTCCCATAGCTCTGAATTTATTTTTAATTTTCTTAGAGGAGTGCTTAGCATTAAAACATGCTTAGAGGGAGGCAATCTAGTTAACTTAACCATGCGTGCACCATGATGCATCACGGGATGCCCCCCCAACATCTTTTATCAAACCACATGCAAAGTACAAGCATGGGGGGCAGCCAAGGCTTTGTTTTGCAGGAATATCATGGACGCATGTGAGGCAAGGGAGCATGGAGGTGACTCAAAGCGAAAACATCAAGTGGAAGGAATAATAATGCAAGCGAAGGAGTGGACGAGAACGTTTGGAAGGTGCACGCGGTCACGAAGCAACAAGTGCGCTAGAGAAGAACCGAGCCAAGAGGAGGAGAGAGGTAAGTCTCCCATCCAGCTCTTTGTTCGTGTGCTCTAGTTTGTAGTCCGGAACCACCTTAGACTTAGCCATCCACCCCGCTTGTTTCGTGCAACAAATCACATCCTTAATCCACTCAAAGTCCAGACTCCAAAATAATATTTGTGTACCTTGTTACCGGCTGAAAACCCCGTATATTTATTTGTGAGGGCGAGTGCTACAACTATGGAAGAAAACTACAAGCCTTTTCACCAAAGAAGAAGGGATCATCGTCGTCTAAGACAACCTCTTCGAGAAGGCACTTGGTTTCCGAGTCTCCTCGGAGTATGGAGGAGGACACGGCACCGCCGAGGAGGAACCACACTCTTCTCCTCGGTGGCATGAGGGCCACACGAAACTCGTTTATGAGGTTCACCAAACCTCAAGGACATATGGAGGAGCCGCCCGTCCGACCTCACCGCTCGACACGATCATCCGCTCCACCTCCACACGCTCCGTGGTATTCCAATGGGTTTATCATCACGACGGAGGAGGAGGAGAAGAAGCTCGCTCGCCTTGAGTAGAGGCTTGTAGCGAACGTCGACTTCGACGACCAAGCTCTCCACATATTGGGTTTTCATACGGGACACCGAGGTTGGGTGCAATTCTCTAACGGAGTGTCGGCAAACACCCACAAGGAATTCGCCTAGGAAATTCATGACCATGGCGCATATCCTTGATGAAGGAGTGTTGAGTCTCTCATTCCGTTTGGAGAGAGCCATTTGCACCAGGAGGCCATCCACAAACCAGAGAGAGGAGGAGATCTGGGAGAGATCAACCACCTCGAAGGAAGCACCCACAAGTGGAGAAGAAGGAAGACACCATCGGAAGGGTAACCATGATCAACGGTGCTATGTCTAGCACCTTGATGGGGTAATCTCCTTTCATCCATGGGTTGTAATCGATCTTGAGATGTAATCATACTTTGTTGGATTATCTATCTATCATCTTGTGTTGAATATACTTTATTGCTTAAGGTTAGCTACCATGCCATAAAGGGAGTAGAGCTCCAATGCTTCCTTGGATCCATTCAATACGCCGTGTCCATCATAGGTCTAGTCATGAATACCTTCGCGTAGTGAGTACGAGAGGAGGGAAAGGGCGAAACCGTGGTCACGACCCTCGATAGATTAGATTGGTTTTCATGTTCGAAATGATTGCATGTTCTAGTATCGTAGACCCATGGGCGAGTGACTCCTATCTTGATTGAACAAGCGGTTCCCTATCTATTAGGGAATAGCTCGGTTTTCAAAAAGGGAGCCCCGGAACAAGTGGATGTGCATGGAGGTACATGGGAAGGTTTTTGGAGTATGATCGCGGGAGAAGCGTAGCAACAAAGAAATTTTATCCGGAACCCCATCATCCAAGAGTTTCACTCATGGATGTGCAAAAGATTTTGGGGAGAATAAGAGAGACAAAGATAACCAACGCGGAGTTGAATTGGCTTTACTCGTCTTTGATTGCCAGGTAGCCAATTGACCCCACTCAACTTATGATCAACCTGTGGTGTTGTGAAGCAACATCGGGTTCGAGAGATATTGGCTCGGGGTGTTACCTCTCCATGTTGGCTATCTCTTTAAGACCGGGTATTACAAGGAACCCGAAGCATCTCCTAGCCGGGACTTCCCTAGGATTTGATTATATGAAGAAAAGCAAATATATAAGTGAAGATGAGAGAGGAGGCTTCAAAGTGGCCAAAGTAAATTTGCCCCTATCGGATGGAAGATTAAGACTTTTTCTTGAGGGGAAAGAAGATTAGTTAGAGGAAGGACTTCTTGTGCCGGCAAGGAAAAAAATAAAAGAGGAAGGATTATAGGAGAAGGTTCTTCCACGGCCCAAGGAGGAGGTGTGCAACAAAATTATGTGCCACCATTTGTAGGAATTCCGGCACCGCCGAGTTGTTACGGTTGTGTACCAATGCAAGCATGGGGGAGTGGTGCAGCCATGCCCCCACCAAATTTTGCGGTGCCCAATGTAGCCTTTGCGGAGCCATATGCACATCTTCCTCAACCACAACAAAGTGGCCATCATTGGAGGATACGCTGCAAGAAACATGCAAATTATTACAGCCATCCAAACCAATGCAAACAAAATGGGTGAAGGAAATGCAAACATCGCTTATGAGCTTTGACACCTTCACCTAGCACCGTCGGACAATTCATAGGAGGAGCGGGGCAATCCTATTATGAGCAAGGGTACAACAACCATGATTATTAATATCAACCACCGGCGGAAGATTAGAGAGAGGAGGAGCTTTAGTTATCTTTCCTTTACCCCTTTTTTTCTTTAATTTTCAGCTTGTTTGCGCCTATGTATGCGTAGTATTTTCAGCTTTTACTTTAATTTTTAGTTTTTACTTTAATTTTCAGCATGTGTGTTAGTTTTTATTTTCATCATGAATAATGTCAGCACCTAGTTTTTACCTTTGGTAAAGTTACAAAGTTTGTGCCATGATGATATATGATTATAATTGCCGCTTTGTTTATCTTTGTAATTGTTTTATGCATGATTAAGCTAATGCTCTCTTAAAATACAAATCTGAATTTATCTAAATGCTAGCTTAATGTTTAGCGGAGGTTATGATAAAAATAAAGACCCATAGTGTTTTATGTGCTCTCAAGTTTTAGATGGATTAAAGATGATTTATTTTTTCTTAAAAGTAATGCTAACCTTGTCATAAATACCACTTGCATGTTGCTCTACCTATCCAGAGCCATATAAATATTTGAGTGCAAAAACTTAGTATACAAGGTTTATTTTTGGGTGAGTTATTTCAGGCCTTGATTTCTCTGGCCCGAGACTAAGAAGCTGGTCATTCCGTTTTTGCGTATCTATCTTATTGCTAGCCTCTTATCCGTGCATTGTGTATCCCCACACCGGAGATCTCACAAACCTCGCCGGATATCCACCCTTAAAACCAAAAATCATCTTTTGTGATTACCTCCTTGACCACAACCAATCGTTGAGTATGGATCATCAATTCAAGGAAGATCGCAAGACGATGCCATTATTGAAGATTTCAAGTATCTCTCCAAAGGAAAAGTATTTCCGGTACCTACCTTATCTCTATCACCTCTTTGCCCGAGGACGAGCAACGTCTAAGCATGGGGGAGGAGGTAAGTACAATGCAATTTTAGAGTTCAAGGGGAGCAAATAAAAAAATTTTGATGAGAAAGAAAAAGAGAAAAAAAATGAGAAAGATAAAGAAAGAACAAAAATATGAGTATGAGAAAAAGAGAAGAAAAGAAAAAATATGAGTATGTATGATATAAAAATAAAATAAAATGAACTCCCCGGTTCTCTAAAGTGCATTAGGAATTTCAAGGTTTCAAGATTAAAAGATCCATACTCATTTTCCAACCATGTGCAATCCGATAACGAGGACTTCCTTTGTGCCTCGGGATCACTCTTTGCCATTTGCACATGTCCACCTATCTCAAGTGTGTGTATTTTTCTCTCTCCCCTCCTTGATTTAACATTATTTTCCAATGACCTTTTTGACGAGTCTCGGTAAGACCATGAGAAGCTTGTCTTGTTTTGACAACATCTCATTTATAATATCTTGGTAGGACTAAACTTTCCCAAAAAGCTCCATATAAAGCCTACCACATATATATGTGTTATGAGAGGGAAAGGAGTAGAATAAATAGGCTTGAGAGACAAGATGAGATGAGAGTTCATGAGCAAGATGCAAGGTGGTTTAAATTTGTGAACTTGGTTTAGCTCTTTTTCATCTTGTTCTTTATTTCAAAATTTCTGAGATCCATTTGAATTTTGGGAGCATGTTAATACTTGTGGGATAAGCTTAATTAAATATTTACCCTCCGTAGGGATGAAGGCTAGTACATTATGGAACTTTAATTAAACTTTTGAGAGCATTATGTTTTCTCATGATCAAGTGCAAGGTTTAAACAACGAAGGGCAACGATGATATCCATCGAAGGCTTACTCGAGGATGAGCAAGGTTTAAGCATGGGGGAGCTGTTGACGGTGAAATTCCGTCAACCTAGCCATGAGTTTACCTTCGGTGTTGGCATGACTTTTGTATCTTATCCATTGGTACTAACCCCCGTGGTATAACAAGTTCACTTGTGCATGTCGGTTTTGGAGTTTAGTGTTTATGCAGGGTTTTAGCGTTGAAAGCAAGACTTCCGGGATAAGTTCATTAAGCACCTCATGACAAGACCTTGAAGCCCGGTACAAGTCAAGCAATGAAGTGAACACGACTCCAAGAAGCCCAAGGACCCAACCCGAGAAGATGGAAAACTCCGAGGACCTAGCCAGAAAAGTGCTGAATCTTGCGAGATAAGGAGCTTCGTCCAATTCGGAGAGAAACTGACGACAAGGGCCCACATGCAAAAGGGGAAAGGATCTAGAAGACTCGGGAAGCAACACGGCAGGCGAGGAGCGGCCGGGTGGGCGGGCAGTCGACCTAGGCCAGGCCGGCCCAGCCAGCTGAGGCCCACCGGCCCCTTTGACCTAGATGCATCTCGGCTATTTATAGCCCCCTGACCGAGAGCCACGCATCAATCAATTCGTCATCCGCCGCCGAGGAGTAGAGAAGCTTGAGGGACACCATCTCGGAGATGAGGGTCTAGTTGTCTAGAGTCTCCTAGCCGACGTGGAACCTTGCATGGAAGACAACGCCGGAGCTCGGAGCAAGGATCAAGATCGAGGTAGGATCCCGGTGGTGATCTTGTTCATGTAATCATTCATGGTGAAGTCTTTAAGTGAATCCGATTTCTAGCGATCAAGTGCCTTCTCGATGATTTTGTTTTCTTCTTGGTTTTGCTTCTTCCCCAATCTATACTTAAGATAGATTGCTTAGGGTGCTCTTGTAGCCGCGGTGGCTAGAGGTGCATACCGGACCGACCAAGTGATTTCAACTTGTTCTTATCGAACTCGCCCTAGACTACCCGCATGAATAGGAATACGTTGTGACAGAACAGGGGTTCCGAAAGGCGGGCGTTTTCGGAATCGGACCGGAGGCTACGGTTTAAAGATGCTTTCAATGAGATTTGCTTTTCTATCTTCATCTATCTTGTTTGGAGCTACAACATAAGCATGATCTAGACTCTCTAGATCGGTTATCTCTTGCTTTCTCTTGCTACCTCTTTAGTAGATTAGATTAGATGTGTTTCCTTTATGAGTTAGTAGATTAGATGCAATTTGGTTCTTCATAAGATAGATTTCCTTGCTTTACTAGATTGAATCCTTGCGTTGCACATTGTTCCACGGATTCGATACCTTGGGTTCACCACTCGAGGGAAGAAGGGTCCCTTGACTACGACGGGGGATTTGTCCGCTTGCAAATCCATATGAACTTTGATACGATAATCTACTGTCAACAGCGCGTCGTGCCCGGCTCCACGTGGTAGAGCTACCACTGCTGACCAGGGGCAACTACCAGGGGTGGGCGATGGTTATGCAGGTGTCCCTGGAGGCACTGGAGTTGTAGGACGTGGTCGAGGAGGAGAGCAAGGACCGCGCCAGGGACCGATAAGCGCTGGCCGCGATCCTCCATGGCGTTCCATCGGAGATGAAGGCCAGGCTTGCCGTGAAGAAGTCGACGAAGGAGGCCTGGGACTCTGTGAAGAAGATGCGCAACGGCGGAAGAAGATGCGCAACGGCGGCAACCGCCTGGCGGGCGTGCAACGGCAACGATGAAGGAGTTCAAGTCCCTGAGCTTCCGCGGCGGCAAAGGCGGTGGCGAACTTCGTCGTGCGCGTCGATCACCTGACTGCACGTCTAGGTGATCACGGTGAGGTGCTGGCCGACGCTCGTGTGGTCAGGAAGGTGATGCGCTGCCTTGAGGCTGCCGGGGTGTGGCGGTCTCCATCGAGATCCACAACGACCTCAACACCATGACGCTAGACAAGCTCATCGGCCAGCTCCAGGTTGCGGAGGACGCAGATGCCAAGGATGTGCCGGAGCCAAGGGCGGCGAGCGATGAGCATGCTCACCAAGGGCCTGGGAGGCTTGTTCGCACTTGCATGGAGGCGGTAGGTGTCACGGCGGCGGCAACAGCCATGGAGGCGACCACGACGATGACGACGATCGCGGAGCAGACGAGCTTAGGGCGCAGCGGAGTCACTACCGAGGCCGGTGCTTCGATCCGCGTGCGTCGACACATGGCGAGGGAATGCCCTAAGAAGAAGCGGGAGAAGGAGCTGCTCTGTGACGTCGACGAGGAGGCGACGCTCCTATGAAGTCCATCTCCGCCATGTCGTTTTTATGGGGAAATTGTTAGAATAATCACACCATGGTTCGCTTCGCATGCGTGAGTGTGTGTGTCGAGTCGCACGTGGACGCTTAGCAGCAACGCCGGCAAGGTCACGGCACGACGCGTTCTAGAGTCCGGGTTCAGGTGTTTTTCGTATGCAAGCGTGTTGTGTGCGGGCTGTTGTGTTAGTTGCGCTGTGGAGTTGTTGGGCGAGTGGTGTGCATGGCACGGGTTGTGCGGGAGGAGGCCGCCATGCCCGGAACGAGAGAGCAGCTCTAGGGCGTGGTTGAGTGGGTCCTGCGGAACGTGTGCGGCGGGCACGGTGAAGGCAAGCTACCCGGCCTACAAGTAGCCCCTGTGCTCTCATTGTACTCCGCCGGTTCCGTTTTATTGTGAAGGGTGCCAAGACACGGGAGCATTTGGCTCGGCTGCTTTCTTCTCCATTGTTACTATTCATCTTCCTCCTTGAGCTCCTGGTGTGTGTGCGAGCTGTAGAGAGCAAGGCGAGGGGAGAGCTGCAGGGACGTGTGTTCCCGGTTGACTCCATCAGTGCAGACGCCAGCGAGTGGACAAGCTGCTCACCACCACATCAGTTGTGACACCCTAAAAATTCCATCACTAAAAATTACCTAGCAACTGTTAATTAGCCTTAAGGATTTAAAAAAAATTAAATTGCCATTTAAAATTTAGCTCTAAAATATTAAACTTAACTTAATTAATATAGAGACAACAAGTGGTTGTGCATCATCATTTGGCTTTGCATGGTTTTTGGTTGCTTGTGTGGCTTCTAAAAAGTTTATAAAATTTTTGGTGAAAAGGTTTGAAAGAATTTGGTTTGAATTTGAAAAGAAAAGATTGTTTTAAAAAGAGTTTGAAAAAGAAAAGAAAAAAAAACAAAGGAACCCTCCCTTCTATCTGGCCCCGGCGCCCGGCTGGCCCACTCCTCCCGCGCGGGCTGCCTCTCTTCTTCTTCTTTTTCTTTTTCTCCGCAGACGCTGACACCTGGGCCCCGCCTGTCAGCCTCCCCTTCCCCTTTCCTTTCTTCTTCTTATCCCGCCGACCAAGCCGGCGATCCTCGACGCGCCCGGCCGCCCCCCCACCTTCCCTTCCTCTCTCCGCGGCCAATTAAGGCAATTAAACTCTCCCGTGATCAATTAGGCCGTTACCTCCCATCCTTAAACCCAAGCCGTGATGGCCGCGGCCACCAATGGCAAGCGCCGCCGCTCGGGGTCCTCCCGCCTCCCCTCGCCTTCCTCCCTTTGCTCCTATTTAAGCTCGCGTTCAAGCTCCTGCCCTCCCCTTTGCCTCCGCAGCACACCAACACACACACTCGAGCACCAATTCCACCGAGGCCGCTGGTTCCCCGCCCGCCGGTTGAATTCGTCACGCCGGTGAAGGATTGGTTCCTCCGCTCTTTCTTCTTGATTCTTGGGATCGCCAGGGGCTTATCAAGCACGTGCTGCTGCAGGTTCCCGTCCCCGACGCCCGTGGTAGCCGCGCCCCGACCACACCGGAGCGCCGCCGATCCGCCGCCGTTGTCAAGCTTCCTCACCGGCGCATTCACTTCACTTGCGAGCTCGCCTTCTTCTCCTTCGAACGGTGAGCGATAATCCCTGCCCGATATCCCATCATTTTGAGCATCTTGGCGCCTCCACGAGCTCGCCGGAGCAGCCGCCGCTTCTTCCCGGCCGCCACCGACGAGGCACGATCACCTCCCTAGACCTCCCTGTCACGTGCGCAAGCGCCCCCGCTTCGTTTTGCACCGGCTCGTGGACGGAATGGTGGCCGGGAACGCCGCCCAGGGGCAACGCCGGCGAGCCCCTGCCGCGCGCCGCATGCTCACCGCCGCCCGTCGCTTGCAAGTGTCCAGGACCGTGAGATCTCGCGTGGACGGCTGAGATCATATACCCTTTCGTTTTGAATGGCCGATCCACCGTGGACCCGTGAGCCGAGCTCACGGCGCGGTCCACGGCGTGTGCGGGCGCCGGCAGCCGTTGGATTCAAGATCCACGGCGCTGCTTTGGCGTTTTACTTTAAGAGTCCCTGGGAAATTTTGTATTCGCAAGCCGGTCCTCCCACCTATTAAGATCCTTGCAGTTAGGTCCTGATTTTTGTAGTTTAGCCCCTGTCTAACCTAGATTCTTTTAACAGAGGTCCTTTTCATCTCTTTTAGCATATAAACCCCTCTGTTTTTATATATAATTATGTTTTAGCCCCTGGATTTATTTATAAAAGGCTCTGTAAATTTAGTTTTACTGCAAATAGGTCCCTGTATTTTGTTTTGAGCATATCTTTCTTGTTTTAACTCCGAATTTAGCGTTCTATATACCGAAATGATCGTCTCAGTGAGTAGAATCATTTAAACAGCAAGTTTTCCAGTTTTACTACTGTTTGGTGTACTGTTTATTTATTGTTTGTTGTTTGTGTTTGACCCGTAGATATCGTGCCTGTTTCGTCTGAGCTCCCCATTGGAGGTGATCAGGAAGAGCCTGCTTTCGAAGAGGACTTCACCCAGCTTGTAGAGGAAGGCAAGTGGCTTTCCCCCTCTGCATTATCTTTTTGAACCTATGTCACTGCATGTTAAACAAAGTTTACTATTCCTGTTGCTATGCATAAACTTGATGGGCAAACACCTATTTAAGGACTTGACTAGATATTTTACCCCGTTACCTTGATCAACCATGTTTAACAAATGCTTGGGATAGATATATGCTTAGTTTGCTTTACATGGGAATGGTTATGCTTTGATTATGATATATAACTCAGTTCTGTTTATGTAATGTGTATGTGCTTAAGACAAGATAACTTGAAATATAAATGGAACATGGAGAACCACCCAAGACAACCGTACAACCACAGTCCACATGGCTCTGGCTTAGCCAAGTAATTAGGAGAGTGGGTTGGCTGATAGCCTTTTTCCGAGAGGGGCACAGGGGGCTCGGGGTTGCAGGGGTATAGCCCGGTTCTTTTGGGGTAGCAGCCTTGGCTAAGGTGCTGACCACTAGGGAGGGTTATGGTCCGCCTGAAAGAATCGCTATGGCTGTTGGTTTCTCTTCTTTCCTTTGTAAAGGCTTCGTAGTGGACCCCTAGCCACTCACCTTGGAAGTGTTTAAGGGTCTAGCTAACCCGGGCAAAATGGGGAACACGAACTGTGGGTAAAGTGTACAACCTCTGCAGAGTGAAAACTGATCGATCAGCCGTGCTCACGGTCAAGAGCGGCTTGGACCCTCACATGATAATCAAACTTGAAGATAAATGCAAATCGTGGGTTTGTGGGTTTGGTTTGAGGTTTCCTTTAAGTTAAGTGGGTGGGTATACACTTACACCTACTAATTAGGTGCTTGCTAATAAAATTTAATCAACTTATAAAATGCTAACGTAACCATAGCCTATCCTTGGTAGCCTTGCATGTTTCCCCACTTGCTGAGCACCAACCATAAGTGTGCTCACCTTGCTTACTGCTCGAGAGGAGAACATCGGAGGCGAGGACGAGTACTGGAGCGACTACGAGGAGTTCTAGGGCATGCGGATCCCCCAGTCATCATGCCTGTGGAAGTCGAAGATGGAGCTGCTCGTCGTTTAGTTATCGTTTGTGTATGGACCTTCGAGTCCACCCCTCTGAGTGTAATAATGAATATTGTATCAGTTTAACTCTCGAACGTTTTGTTACTGCAATGGTATTACACTCGTTTTGTCTATCATGTGTGTGTAAATTGATCCTGGCACACACGTGAGATGCATTCGGTTTTCCTTGTAAAATCGGGTGTGACAAAGTGGTACCAGAGCCGTGATGACTGTAGGTCGCAGCCTTAGTTAGAAATGGACGAAATTAAGGATTCATGTTCTAGAAAACCATGTCATGCTTCAAATCATCTTATTTACGCATTAAAAATCTAATTTAATATTGTTTACTATTTAAACTCTGTCATTTTGATTTATTCTATACTCTGAGATCAGTTTTGCTTTAACAGATGGCCAGAACCTATATGACTGCCCGCAAGAGCACTAGTGGGCGCATTCCCACTGGACAATTGGCTCCTCGTCATCGTCTGGAGGATGTTGAGGAGGAACCAGAGGAGCTTCAGCCAGAGGCTGAAATGGAAGAAGATCCAGAGGAGGTTCAGCCGGAACCCGAAGAAGAAGATCCTGAGGAGGTTGAGATGGAGGAAGAGCCATTGGAGCAACGCACGGTGCACGATGGCACCGTCTGGGCGAGCGATGGGGACATTGTGATTCCACCAGCACCTGTGGCAAATGATGAAGCACCTCCTGCACATGTTGATCCTGCGCCTGATGCTGAAGGTGGTGACCCGGACGATTCTAGTGATGACAGTGGAGATGATGATGGTGGTAACAATGCTGATGAAAACCCGGAGGAAGAGGAGGATGAAGATCCTCGCTATCATGGGGCAGTGTATCACAAACATTCCACTGAAGATGAGAACGGGCAGTTTTGCATTCTCATGCGGGAAGTTCTACAGCACCTGGGTTATGCCATGAAGCCCCTCTATGTCACGAAGCATTTCAGCGAACCAGGGATGAGGGACTACTACACCAGCAGAGTCTACAGACGGATGCCTTTGAATGATGCAGATGGCTGGAGGTACCGCTCATCTCACCACAGCACAGCTCACTTTTCTTCGGATGATGCTGCAGTGAATGATGCTGCAAGGAGGGCACTCTGGTCAATCTGCAATGCAAAGCGGGCACGTCTGTTTAACTCGGAGTATCGTCATGTGCCTCGTCGTGCGAGTGGCACAGAGGAGACTATAGTGCCGGCTGGAGGTGATGATCGCATTGATATCCTGGCTCGTGTGACTGCTACCTTGAACACTGATTTGGAGGGAGCAAGAACTGAGATGGATAGGTACCACGAAGAGTTGCAGGCTGCCCAGGCAAAGATTGCACGTTTGGAAGCACAGCTGGCGGGTCAGCGACTCCCTCAAGAAGTGGTGCCATATCATACCACAGCCTCCCCTCCGCGCAAGAAACTCCGCTACGGCACTGCTGAAGCTACTACTCATCTTGGCTAGGATCCTAGGATACTTGCCTTTACCATTTACCTTTTCGTTAGATCGTTCCTGCGAGGACGTATTGCTTGTAATAATGGTTGTTGCTTGAACACATGTTTGATTTGGATTTTGCTTGTGTGTGAGTTGTATGGTGGAGTGATGGCCACTATGCAATCAAAAAAAAATTGTTAAGTTAATTAAAAAGTTAGTTCGGGTTTCTATTCGGTTGTCTTTGCTTAATCTCCTATGCAAGATTGGAATGATGCAAATCTGTTCTCGCAGTATTTGACATAGCAGTAATGTTTTGTTTATATCTCGAGTTACAGAACTCCAAATGACATGAAACCAGTTGGGTTAGTTCACAAATTTTGAGGATGATTTTCTGTCAAAATTCAATATCATACAGTATGTATTCTGGGAGTTATGCACAAAGTATTGAGCACATCAGAATCTGTAATCTCTGCTGACACAGCTGCACTGTTTGAATTTTATCTCGAGTTGTAGACCTCCAATTGAGATGATTCCAGTTGCATTAGTCTCATAATTTTGCACTTCACAATCTGGTAAAATTCATGATTTTTGGATAATAGCACAGAGAGTTACACCTGAATTATTGAGGTCAACAGAATCTGTCCTAGTGGGGAACATGCTGCTATTTCATTTTGAGTTATCCTCTTATGCATTGATTCAAGTACATCTATCTGAAATATAATTTCTCTAACAATCAGATGGTAAACACCAGGTCCGAGGAGGTCAAGACGCATCGCCTGTGATCCGTGCTCATATTGCGAATCAGCAGAATCCTGCACCACCCCCACCGGACAATCAAGCAATGGATCCGGCTATGCAGCTGCGCAGATGCAATTGATTCAAAACCTCACCAACACTGTGCAGCAGATGCAAGCTCAACAGAACCAGCCACCACAACCGATTCCTCCGCCACCTCCGCCACCCGTGGATGGCACAAGGAATTCATGAGCCACCATCCTCCTACGTTTCTCACTCACCGTCGATCCACGGATGCGCAGATCGGCTGAAAACCATTACTAAGAAGCTGGAGATTGTGCAATGTAATCGGCTGTGGAAATGGTCTCAGATGCCGGAGACTTGTGGGACAAGCTGCAGATTGGTGGGATGCGTATTCAACTGCTCACCCCAACAGGCAGAATATCACTTGGCAGGAGTTCCGTGACAACTTCCGTACTTACCACATCCCTTCAGGGGTAATCAAGCTTAAGCGAGGGAGTTCTTGTCAGCGAGGCGAGGAACATGTCGGGTCCGAGTACTTGACAAGTTCACTCACCTGTCTCGTTATGCACCGGACGAGGTAAACACTGATCCAAAAAGGCAGGAAAGGTTTCTGGATGGCTTGATTGGGCCTTTGAACTATCAACTGCAAAGCCACATCTTCCCAGACTTTCAAACATTGGTAAACAAGGCAATTGGGCTGGAAAGCAAGAGGAAGGAAATGGGTGAGAAGCACGTAAGTTTCAATCACATGAGGCGATCAGCGGTAACACCGTCCTCGCTTCGATTCACAGCGAGCTCGTCTGATCGTCTGGTGGTCATGGTGGGAGGTACCCACAGAACATGCAGCTGCAGCGTTCGTTTCAGCCACAGCGCTTCAATCCTCAGACACCCAGAGCTCCTACCCCTCGGCAGTCGTCCCAACAATAGCTGGGGCTGTCGGGAACACCAACCCTGTTCAGCCCGGTGGATGCTTCAAGTGTGGAGAGCTGGGGCATTATGCTAACAATTGTCCCAAGAGAGTAATGCAAACTCCTCGAGAGGATAATGATGAGTGCAGGCAGTCATCTTCACAAGCTCGCACTCCACAAGCTCCTAGCAAGAGGCCGAGAATCATGTGCGTGGCGGGTTAATCATGTATCGTGGAGCAAGCTCGAATGACTCGGTGTGGTATTGGGTACATTTTTCGTCAACTCTGTACCTGCTACCGTATTATTTGATTCAGGAGCATCACATTCATTCATAACTGATCAATTTGTGACAAAACATAACTTATCTATGAGTTCTCAATGAAGAATCCAGCGATAGTTAGCTCTCCGGGAGGAGAAATGGCGGTCATATATGCCCACAAGTAAAGATTAATATCATGGGAGTAGACTTTCTTGCTAATCGGTAGTCTTAAAATCATGGGGAATAGATATCATTCTTGGGATGGATTGGTTACAAAAGCATGATGGAGTTATCGATTCGAAAGAAGTCGATGTTGTTAACCGATCCTCAAGGGAGAGAATAGAATATGTGGGTACACCTCATCCAAGTGGAGTTGTGAATTGATGAAGGCAAGGCCTTGGAGGATATAAGAGTAGTAAATGAATTCACGATGTATTTCGGAGGATGCCGGTATGCCACTGGCGAATTTAGTATTGAACTTATACAGTACGCTCCTATATCAAAAAGACCTTATAGAATGGATGTTAAAGATTTAGCTGAATTAAAGAAACAAATAGAGGAACTACTTAGTAAAGGGTTTATCCGTCCTAGTTCATCACCATGGGGAGCCCCCACACTCTTCGTTGATAAGAAGGATGGATCTAGGAGGTTGTGTATAGATTATCGATCTCTTAATGAGGTTACTATCAAGAACAAATACCCTTTACCCCGGATCGATTTGTTCGATCGGATGAGGAAGGAGCTAAAGTTTTCTCCAAGATAGATCTTAGATCAGGTTACCATCGATTGAAAATCCGAGTGGAGGATATACCAAAACTGACATTCACATCTAGATATGGGTTGTATGAGTTCACCGTGATGTCCTTTGGCTGACTAATGCACCAAAGATACTTCATGTATTTGATGAACAAGGTATTCATGGAGTATCTTGATAAGTTTGTTGTGGTATTCATTGATGACATATTGGTATTCTCTCGGAGTGAGGAAGAACATGAAGAACATCTGAGGCTTGTGTTGCAGCTTGAACATCATGTATGCCAAGTTCACAAGTGTGCTTCTACGGTTGAAGGAGGTCTCTTTTCGGACACATCATCACGATGGAGGAATTGCAGTGGATCCAAGCAAGGTTCGGGATGTATTGAACTGGAGTCCGCCTAAGAATGTACCGGAGATCAGAAGCTTCCTTGGACTTGCAGGATATTATCGAAGATTCATTGAGGGATTTTCCAAAATTGTGAAGCCACTTACAACTCTGCTTGAGAAAGGAAAAGAATTTAAGTGGGCTGAGAAGTGTCAGGCTAGTTTTGAAGAATTGAAGAAGAGGTTGACCACAGCACCTGTGTTGATCATGCCAGACATACATAAAGGATTCGATGTGTATTGCGATGCCTCTCGGCAAGGATTGGGTTGTGTGTTGATGCAGGAAGGAAAGGTAGTAGCTTATGCTTCAAGACAATTGAGGAAACATGAGCAGAACTATCCTACTCATGATCTTGAGCTAGCCGCAGTTGTTCACGCATTGAAGATTTGGAGACACTACATGATTGGGAACAAGTGTCAGATTTTCACTGACCACAAGAGTCTGAAGTACATCTTTACCCAGAAGGATTTGAATCTGAGGCAAAGAAGGTGGTTAGAGTTAATTAAAGATTATGATTTGGATATTCAGTATCATCCAGGAAAAGCAAACGTAGTAGCAGATGCTTTGAGTCGGAAAAGACAGACCAACATGCTGATAGGACACCTGCTACCACAAGAGTTATGTTGGGAGATGGCACAGCTCAACTTGGGAATAGTCGCTTCGAGTGAGACCTTGACATTGGAAATTGAGTCGACACTTGAGCAGGATATTAGGAAAGGGCAGTTGGCTGACGACAAAATTGCAGAGTACAGGAAGCTTATAAAGTTGGGCAAAGTTCCGGATTTCAGGGAGGATGAGCAAGGAACCGTGTGGTTCAGGAACAGAATCTGTGTACCTGAGAATAAGGAGTTACGAGAAACTATCTTGAAGGAAGCACACGATTCAGCTTACTCTATTCATCCTGGAAGTACTAAGATGTATCAGGACTTGAAACAGAGATACTGGTGGTACGGAATGAAGAAGGATGTAGCAGCTCATGTAGCTTTGTGTGATGTGTGTCAAAGAGTGAAGGCTGAGTATCAAAGACCAGCGGGATTGCTTCAACCTCTAAAGGTACCTGAGTGGAAATGGGAAGAAATTGGTATGGATTTCATAGTGGGTTTACCTCGTACTCGTGATGGGTATGACTCTATATGGGTTATAGTGGATAGATTAACCAAGGTAGCACACTTTATCCCAGTGAAGACAACTTATACAGGAGTTAAGCTGGCTGAGTTGTATAATTCAAGGATAGTGTGTTTGCACGGGGTACCGAAGAAGATAGTGTCAGATCGAGGCACACAGTTTACTTCACGGTTTTGGCAGAAGCTGCATGAGTCGATGGATACAAAGCTAAATTTCAGTTCAGCATACCATCCTCAGACAGATGGGCAGACAGAGAGAACAAATCAGATTCTTGAGGATATGTTGAGGGCTTGTGCGTTGAAGAATAGTGGCAGTTGGGACAAGAGTTTGCCTTATGCAGAGTTTGCTTATAACAACAGTTATCAGTCCAGCATTAAAATGGCACCTTTTGAGGCTCTGTATGGAAGGAAGTGTAGAACACCGTTGTTTTGGAACCAGACTGGTGAGAGTCAACTCTTTGGACCAGATAGCATACGGGAAGCGGAAAAGCAAGTTGAGATCATAAGAGAGAATCTTAAAGCGGCACAATCACGTCAGAAGAGTTATGCTGATCCTCGGAGAAGAGAGGTGGTTTTGGAAGTCGGTGATTATGCATACCTCAGAGTGTCGCCTATTCGTGGTTTACGAAGGTTTAATGTCAGAGGGAAGTTATCACCTCGATTCATCGGACCTTTCAAGATTGTGGAACGGAAAGGAGAAGTAGCCTACCAGTTAGAGTTGCCAGCACAGTTGTCGGGAGTTCATGATGTGTTCCATGTATCACAGTTGAAGAAATGTACAAGTGAGGTTAAGATAGAACCGGTACAATTGGAGGACATTCAAATGGAGAATGACTTGACATACAAGGAATACCCTGTTAAGATCTTGGATACATCGGAAAAGGTTACCAGGAGTAAAATCATCAGGATGTGTAAAGTACAGTGGAGTCACCATACTGAGGAAGAAGCAACTTGGGAAAGAGAGGATGAACTTAAGGAAGACTTTCCTCAGCTGTTCTCTAAATCTTCTGAATCTCGGGACGAGATTCTCTTTAAGGGGGTAGGATTTGTGACACCCTAAAAATTCCATCACTAAAAATTACCTAGCAACTGTTAATTAGCCTTAAGGATTTAAAAAAAATTAAATTTCCATTTAAAATTTAGCTCTAAAATATTAAACTTAACTTAATTAATATAGAGACAACAAGTGGTTGTGCATCATCATTTGGCTTTGCATGGTTTTTGGTTGCTTGTGTGGCTTCTAAAAAGTTTATAAAATTTTTGGTGAAAAGGTTTGAAAGAATTTGGTTTGAATTTGAAAAGAAAAGATTGATTTTAAAAGAGTTTGAAAAAAGAAAAGAAAAACAAAGGAACCTCCCTACCTATCTGCCCGGCTACCAGGGCCCATCCCTCCTCCCCGCATCTGCCTCTTCTTCTTTTTCTTTTTTCTCAGACGACGACAGGCCCCGCCTGCCTCCCTCCCCTTCCTTTCTTCTTCTTCTCCTCACCCCGGCCGGCGCCATGATCCTCGCGCGCCCGGCCGCCCCACCTTCCTCTTCCTCTCTCCGCGGCCAATTAAGGCAATTAAACTCTCCCGTGATCAATTAGGCCGTTACCTCCCATCCTTAAACCCAAGCCGTGATGGCCGCGGCCACCAATGGCAGCGCCCGCCGGTCCTCCCACCTCCCCTCGCCTTCCTCCCTTTGCTCCTATTTAAGCTCGCGTTCAAGCTCCCGCCCTCCCCTTTGCCTCCGCAGCACACCAACACACACACTCGAGCACCAATTCCACCGGAGCGCCGCCTCGGGTTCCCGCCGCCGCCGCAGTGAATTCGTCGCCGCCGGTGAAGGATTGGTTCCTCCGCTCTTTCTTCTTGATTCTTGGGATCGCCAGGGGCTTATCAAGCACGTGCTGCTGCAGGTTCCCGTCCCCGACGCCCGTGGTAGCCGCGCCCCGACCACACCGGAGCGCCGCCGATCCGCCGCCGTTGTCAAGCTTCCTCACCGGCGCATTCACTTCACTTGTGAGCTCGCCTTCTTCTCCTTCGAACGGTGAGCGATAATCCCTGCCCGATATCCCATCGTTTTGAGCATCTTGGCGCCTCCACGAGCTCGCCGGAGCAGCCGCGCCGCCCCCTTCCGGCGCCGGCCACCGACGAGGCACGATCACCTCCCTAGACCTCCTGCACGTGCGCAGCGCCCGCCCGCTTTTGCACCGGCTGGACGGAATGGTGGCCGAACGCCGCCAGGGCAACGCCGCGAGCCCCGCCGCGCCGCGCCGCCCCGCGTGCTCACCGCCGCCGCCGCTTGCGTGTCAGATCGTGAGATCTCGCGTGACGGCCGAGATCATATACCCTTCGCTTTGAATGGCGATCCACTGTGGACCCGTGAGCCGAGCTCACGCGCTGTCCACGCCTGCTCGCCGCAGCCGTTGGATTCAAGATCCACGGCGCTGCTTTGGCGTTTTACTTTAAGAGTCCCCTGAAATTTTGTATTCGCAGGTCCTCCCACCTATTAAGATCCTTGCAGCTAGGTCCTGATTTTGTAGTTTAGCCCTGTCTAACCTAGATTCCTTTTAACAGAGGTCCTTTTCATCTCTTTTAGCATATAAACCCTCTGTTTTTATATATAATTATGTTTTAGCCCCTGGTTTATTTATAAAGGCTCAGTAAATTTAGTTTCTTCGCAAATAGGTCCTCGTATTTTGTTTTGAGCATATCTTTCTTGTTTTAACTCCGAATTTAGCGTTCTATATACCGAAATGATCGCCGAGTAGAATCATTTAAACAGCAAGTTTTCCAGTTTTACTACTGTTTGGTGTACTGTTTATTTATTGTTTGTTGTTTGTGTTTGACGTAGATATCGCGTTTGTTTCGTCTGAGCTCCCATTGGAGGTGATCGGGAAGAGCCTGCTCAAGAGGACTTCACCCAACTTGTAGAGGAAGGCAAGTGGCTTTCCCTCTGCATTATCTTTTGAACCTATGTCCTTTGCATGTTAAACAAAGTTTACTATTCTGTTGCTATGCATAAACTTGATGGGCAAACACCTTTTAAGGACTTGACTAGATGTTTTACCCTTACCTTGATCAACCATGTTTAATCAAATGCTTGGGTAGATAAATGCTTAGTTTGCTTTACATGGGAATGGTTATGCTTGTTATGATATATAACTCAGTTCTGTTATGAAATGTATGTGCTTAAGACAAGATAACTTGAAATATAAATGGAACATGGAGAACCACCCAAGACAACAAGTACAACCACAGTCCACATGGCTCGCTTAGCCAAGTAATTAGGAGAGTGGGTTGGCTGATAGCCTTTTTCGAGAGGGGCACAGGGCTCGGGGTTGCGGGGTATAGCCCCGGTTCTTTTGGGGTAGCAGCCTTGGCTAAGGTGCGACCATTAGGAGGGTTATGGTCGCCTAGTCAGAATCGCGGGTCGTTGGTTTCTCTTCTTTCCTTTGTAAAGGCTTCGTAGTGGACCCCTAGCCACTCACCTTGGAAGTGTTTAAGGGTCTAGCTAACCCGCAAAATGGGGAACACGAACTGTGGGTAAAGTGTACAACCTCTGCAGAGTGTAAACTCGATCGGTAGTGCTCACGGTCAAGAGCGGCTTGGACCCTCACATGATAATCAAACTTGAAGATAAATGCAAATCGTGGGTTTGTGGGTTTGGTTTGAGGTTTCCTTTTGAATTAAGTGGGTTGGTATACACTTACACCTAGTAATTAGGTGCTTGCTAATAAAATTTGACCAACTTATAAAATGCTTACCATGAACCATAGCCTATCCTTGGTAGCCTTGCATTGTTTCCCCACTTGCTGAGCTCCAACCATAAGTGTGCTCACCCTTGCTTACCGCTATTCAGAGGAGAACATCGGAGGCGAGGACGAGTACTGGAGCGACTACGAGGAGTTCTAGGGCATGCGGATCCCCACCATCATGCCTGTGGAAGTCAAGATGGAGCTGCTCGCTTTTAGTTATCGCTTTGTGTATGGACCTTCGAGTCCACCCTCTCGAGTGTAATAAATGAATATTGTATCGTTTAACTCTCGACGCTTTTATTACCTGCAATGGTATTACACTCGTTTTGTCTATCATGTGTGTGTAAATTGATCCTGGCACACACGTGAGATGCATTCGGTTTTCGTTGTAAAATCGGGTGTGACATCAGTGGCAGCAGCGACACCTTCACCGACGACCTTGACCTCCCTCGGTTCGCTAACATTGTTGACCTCAGTCCATCAGAGATGAAGGTCGTGCTCGTCGTGAAGAAGTTGGCGAAGGAGGCTTGGGACTCTGTGAAGAAGATGCGCATTGGCGACGACTGTGTGAAGGCGGCGAATATGCATCGACTGATGAAGGAGTTCGAGAACCTGTGCTTCCGCGACGGTGACAACAATTAAAAACACTTTGGCTACATATATTACTTCTATGATCTTGAGAGTGTTACACAGCTTGTGGGCAAGCTGTTGGGTTTTTTTTAAGTCGAATACATGGAGAGGTCTCTCCATTTAGCCTTAAATGGAGAGCCCTCCCCGGTTACTTCGTGGGACCTGAAATTACTTCCCTTAACAGAAAAAAGCACACAAGAGGAAGTAACTTTTAGTCGTACATGGAAGCCCTCCCAAGTTATTTCCCGCGACACAAAATTACTTCCTTCAATAGAAAGAAGCGCACGGGTGGAAGTAACTTTGTGTCACAGGAAGTAACTTTTCTGTTGAGAAAGTAAATTTGTGTCGCTGGAAGTAACTTTGTGTCCACAGGAAGTAAATTTGTGTCGCAGGAATTAACCTTAGAGGGCTCTCCATTTAAACCTAAATGAAGAGGCCTCTCCATTTATATTTTCCGTTTTTAATCAAACATACATGTATTTCAAGTTAAAGACAGAACAAATACACGTACAAGTGCAAATACACTACAGAAGGATACAAATGACAGCAGATCGACCCTTTGACACAAAGAGCCTCGCGTGGCTCTCGATGCGTGCAGTCATGGCCCCAGTAACACGACCCTAGCGCACCCGGCATGGTTGTGGCCAGGGTTTACCGAACCGGTGGGAACCAGTCCGGAAATCGTGGGAACCGGTCCTACCGGTCCGGACCGGTTCCGGCCGGTTCCCAACCGGTCCAAATTCAAAATTTGAATTTAAATTAAAAAAAAATGAAAAAGTCTCACAAAATTCTCAAAAATACTTCAAGGTGTGTAGAATCTAATGGTGTCAAAAACTTTCTAATATTCGTTCGTTTAGTATAGTTTGCGTGCATTAGAAGTTCAACTAAAAAAGAAAAAGGAGAACAAATTGGCCGGTTGAACTTCTAATACCACGCAAAAAATACTAAATGCACTAATATTTGAAATGTTTTGACACCATTAGATTCTATGCACCTTGCAATATTTTTAGAAAATATTCTTTTGTTTTTTTAATTTTTAATTCAAATTAGAACACACGTCAAATTCTACACTAATTCGGTTTTTTGTTTCAACGATCGAACCGTCGAACGTCCAGATATCTGGTTAAACCGGTCGGTATACCGGTCGGACCCGATTGAACTACGTGGTTTGAATTCAAATTTGAATTCGTCCGGTCCGCCGGCTCCCGATCAACCGGCCCGTAACTGCACCGGACCTCGCCGGTTCGGTCCGGTCGGTCAGGATAAAAAAGCCTGGTTGTGGCACCTCGGCGTGAGCAACCCATCGTGGCGCTTTAGCGTGGGTGCACACAGCCGACGTGGGCACGACACCACAACGCGGGCACGACACCCCGCGCGGTCGAATGCGTCCGACGGTCGCAGAGGAGCGTGGCGAGTCGGTGGAAGCAGTGCACCCTCCATCGGCGGTAGCGGCGATGTGAGCCGTAGACACGGCCTTGGTGCGCTTGGTCCCCATTACGGGCGCATTTGCCTCACACAGGCGCGAATACGGACGAGGCACCAACAGACACGGTCGAGCACGAGCAGCTCACCTTACCGATGAGGCGGCCTCGAACACCAAGAAACTGTAGAACAATTTATCCTCCATTCTTCGTAGCAACATTTCGTCCAACACCTTCTGGGCGCCCTTGGGAAGGTTGGGAGGCTTGCCGAAATTAGCCACCAAACTTGGCAAGGGCGCTCTCGGAGATGAAGAGGAGGCGTGGAGTCATCATTGCGGTAGTGGTACCCGAGAACGCGATAAGCTCGGGGTCGCCCACCATCTTCTCCAGCTTCCTCAGTATCTCCTCCGACATCTGCATCCAATGGTCCACTGACTCAGAGAGGGTACCCATGGAAGCATGCGTGCGGTCGATAGCAGCATGGAGATTCATGACCTCACCCATGGTAGGATTTGATTTGGGGGATCTTTTTGAGGGGGTTGTTGAAGCCTCTTATTACTAATTAATTTTTCCCTCGAATACAGGAGGGTTGCGTATCATTGTGTTAAGAAGATGAAAATAGATTGTTACAACAACGCTGCGGCCAAGTAGACGCATAAAACTCACCCTTGGATATTACATGAAAGTGAAACCTAGGGTGGAAAGAAAATACACGGCGCTAATACTCGCTACACGGACAACCTAGGTGAGGGGGTGCGGCTCAAGCAATGAGCAGCCCCTCCCAAGCCGTGCTGGCGCTGGCCCTCCGCATGGGGAAAGTGTCCAGAACCTTGTTAGTGAAGCCGCATGTCAAGCCGGCCTTGAAGACTCTGTCGAGGTCGCTCGCCACCGTGTTGAAGCGGCACATGAGTAGGACCTCGCCACGTCGGGAGATTGGAATTTGGGCGAGCTTGTTGTTGGAGAGTCTTGAACTGCTGTGCTTGGGGGCCTCAGAAGGTGCCGGCTCCACCGATGGACGAGTTGGGGCCGCGAGAAGGGGGGAGACCAGCTTCTTCTGGATCGCATCCAAGAAGCAGTCCCAGCGGTCTTCAGAAGACGCAGGCGAGGCTGGCACAACGTCTTCGCCGCTGCGTGGCACATCTTGGGTCATCAGTGCACACGCCTGATCGGTAGCCACGGCTGATGGTGGGGAGCGAGATGTGGTGTCCAGCGCCGACAAGGCTGTCCTCGGTGGTGGAACCAAGGAGCAGAACTCCCGCTCAAGCAACATCGGATCAGAGGCGTCCTCCATGGGTGAGTCCCTCCACAACAGGCAGCACACGACAGCGACATCCAGCAGTGGTGATGGTGTTGCAGAGTGACTCGGCGGAGGGGAAGGAGTCGGCTCGACGGTGGCGCTCCACAGGGGAGGCACCACCTCCCTCGACGAGGATCCCGCCGAGTCGGAGGCGCGAGGCAGGGGTGCAGAGAGGATTGCACGGCGGCACTCCTCGTGCCGTGGGAGGCAAGTGGTCCCGGCAACGGCGCTGATGGTCGATGGCTTGTGTAACACCCTAATTTTCACTTTTGAGTTTAATTTAAAATTTGCTTAGCAACCATCGTTCTCGCTTAAGGAATATAAGGTGTTTGTGCTTTTCTAAGCATTTAATCATTTTGTTAATTAAAATAATGAAATTATAGGAGTTTAATGTTGCATGCTGGTGCGTTGTTTTTGAGTGTTTGAATTCAAATTTATGTTTGAATTCATTTGTTTTGTTGTTTTTAAAATTAGAAAAGCCCTTTTCTTTTTACCTTTTTCCCTACACCTCAGTTCTGGCCCGTTTTGGTCCAAAGCCCAGCAAGCTAGGTCTGCTGCTGCCCCTTAGTTTTCCCGGTCTGGTCCGCTTACGCTCCTTTCAGCCTTGGCCCGGCCACCAACCTCACAAGCGCCACACGCTGCCTTCCGGCCCGTAGCGGCCTGCGTGCCCACCACCGGCCGGCGGCGGGCGCCCGCCGTCATCTCTCTCCGCCGCACTGAGCCGGAGTCGGGCTTGACCGACTCCGGCGCTCGCCCCATGCGGGCCCGCACGCCTAGACGGTCTTCCCCGGGCCTATAAGGCGCCCGCCTGCGCCGCTCGCCAAACCCTAGCCTAGAGCAAAGGCCGCCTCCAAACCCTAGCTGCTGCCGCCGCTCGGCGTCCGCCCCTCCGTCGCCAAGGAGACCCTCGGGAGCACCGCAAGCAGGTGAGGAGGACCGTGGTGCTTTTGGAACTCGAGCTCGTGCCCCGCATCGCCCGCGCGCGCTTGCTGGAGTTCGCCCGCGCGGCCCGCCTCCCGCGTCTGCCCGCCGCCGTGCGCCGTCCGGTGCCTCGGTTGAGTGCGCCCGCGACCCGTTTTGCCCAGTGCTACCCGCACCGAATCATGCACTCCACCCGATTGGGGTTGCGCCGTGAGCTGCTGCCGCCGCTGCCGCCGCGACTGCTCGTCGCGCCGCCGACGCTGCAGGCAGCCGGCCGTCGATCTAGATCCGACGGGCCGAAACCAACCGCTCCGGGTCAATACAGGTCAACCCAGCCTTTGTCTCACCTCTTTTGCAGAAAAGTCCCTCAGTTTTATAGATTCACAAGTATGCCCTCCCGCAGTATAATAACCCATACACATAGGTCCTTTTCTTTTCGGTTTAAACCCTAGACTTCCTGGTTTTTCCACCCGAGGTCCAGCCTTTATGTTTTTGCACCGCAGCCCTTAGGTTTTTACACGCCATTAGGTTTTAACCCTCGGTTTCTCGCAGTTTAGTCCCTGGAAGTTTAGTTTTCCTACAGAAAAGCCCTGTACCTTGTTTTGGCCGTAGAATACACGTTTTAGCTCCGTTTTTAGCGTTCTTTATGTTCATGCGATCGTCTCGACGAGTAGAACAGTTTTATGCCTCTGTTTTATTCTGTTAATGCTGTTTGGTGATCGTTTCTAAATTTATTCTATAGTATGCTTGTATGTGAATGTGTGGAGCGTAGAGTACAGTAGTTCGAGGACTTCGCTGCCGTTGAAGACTTTCAAGACCCCGAGGCTCGAGCTGGTAGAAGGCAAGTCCTTGCTGCATTCCCGTTGATCCTATTACAACATGCATTTCAGTTACATCGTTATTTATTATTGCTTTGCACATTAAATTGAAGGTCCTACTATTAGGTTTGACTAGCTTTCTTTATCCTATGCCTTGATTAACCTGGGTTTACTTTATGTTGGGTAGCACTTGCTAGAGTTTTACCTTGGTTTTGGGTGGTTTAATGAACACTTATCAATCTGTATTTATTTATGCTGTCATTCATATAATACAAGAACACTTTATGCTTGTTGATCGGAACATGGAGCGACCACCCAGGAAAATAGTACAACCACAAGACATATGGCTCTGTCTTGGCTGAATAACTAGAAAACTTGGTGTTAGGCATGCTTTTACCTGAAAGAGGCTGGGGGCTGACGGTAGATGGTGTATAGACCTGCTCTGGCGGGGAGTTGGGCTTGGCTAAGACACAGTACCCGCTTGGGAGCTTTATGCGCTGCACTGATCAGGTAACCTAGCGAGCAGCCTGCACTAGGGGATCTTCGTAAAGGCCTCGTAGCGTCCCTATGCAGCCATACCTCGGTAGTGTGGTATTGTGCCTAGTTTTGCACAGCATGGTTGGGTCTAAACTATTTGAGTTTTTACGCGACTTGTGGGTAAAGTGTACAACCTCTGCAGAGTGTAAAACTGACTAGTTAGCCGTTCCCACGGTCAAGGGCGGCCTGGACCCACACATGAGTAATTTATGAAAGATGGAACTTTTAAACTTGTGCATTGCATTCAATGGTTCCGTTGCACTTGTTAATTGGGTTTGGTATATACTTTCACTTGCTAGTAACATCTGCTTAATAAAACTTGACCAACTAAAATGCTGACTTGCTTTATAACCATCAGCTTCCACCATAAAGCCTTGCATGTTGTTGTAGAACTTTTCCCTTGTTGAGTAAGACATGTGCTCATGCTTGTTGTTTCTATATTGCATCTACACTACCCGCTGCTCGAGGCACGGACGCTTTGAGACTTCGGAGAGTTTGATGAGTTCTAGGCGCTCGTTCTCCAGTCAGCTGCCTGTGGAGGACTTCTACGTGTGTTTCTTTTCCGTTGTTAGCTACTCGAACGGTTGTTAGATTGAGACATTCGGTCATGTAATAAATGTTTAATACTCTCTTTACGATTTACACTGTGTTTTGGTATTCACTGAGTCGATGCATGTGTGTAAATTGATCCTGGCGCACATGTATTCTTGCATTCGGATTTGCCCTTAACCGTGTGCAGACTTGCGCGGCCGCTTGCATTCCTGGCGATGTGGTGGAGGTAGCATCGCGTGGGTCGCGTGCAGGTGGCCCGACGGTGGTTGTAGGACAGACAGATGATGCAGCGTCCGTCGAGCTGCATCGGAAGGCTGCGACGGGGAGGAGGGTCCCGCCGAGGCGCCACAGAGCGCGGTTGTGGGGGGTCCCAAAGCCCGGCAGGAAAGACTTCGCTCCAGCCGTCCGCGTCAGGCGGGGAGAAGCGCCGTCGACGAGGTTGGTGTGCGACGACATCAGACACCCGCGGCCCGAGGCGCTGGCGCACAGTGATGCGGCCGCCCGCCACGCCCGGAGCGCACTGACGTGCAAACCGAGGCGGAGGGGTCCCTCAATAGTTGAATCAGCAAATTTAGGAAAATAAGACAACTGAGTACAAGTTTGATACAAACTGAGGGTAGAAGCAAAGCAACTACGGGCTTTGGATGGAGGTAGGAGAAGGAGAAGCACGAGGAGAAGACGGACGAGTCTGTCCCTTGTTCGATGCCGCTGTCTTCCATTCCTTCTCCATTTTTTAGAACAATTCCTTCTCCTTGTCACTTGGCCGACCCACTGGGCTGTTGGCGGCCCAGCCCGTGACAGGCAGCAGTGAGATTGCTGTTGCCGTGTGGTTATTTGAATGCATTTTTGCCCATGCGAGAGATTAGAACAACAGCGAACTGAAGATGATCTGTTCATAAGTTGGTTAGGCGAAATTAGCTGAACGCCAATTGTCCCAAGACCAAGTCAAGATCATTCTCTGTCTCTCTATCTGTGTGTCTATGATCCCATTATTGCCCCACCTGGAAGCCTGAAAGCTCGGCGGCAAGCAGAAAGCAGAGCACGGAGCAGAGCAGTAGAGCCTCTTTAGTCTGCAGCACACATCGAGTAACAACACAATGGATCAACAACCCTACGACCACACACACACACACACGATTCATGTTCCAAATTAAATAGCATTTTTCGAAGTGTGGGATCAAAGGATACAATACAAAATTCTACGTAGGAAGGAGGTATGGAAACAGAGACCAATAATGTAATGCTGCACAGAAGCAAGTGAAATCCATCCAAGTGAGGCTCGAGACAGTAGGTATTGATGCATGGTCACCCAGGCAGGCATGTTTGTGTGTAATCAAATTGGAACCATTGGTGGCGAGCTATGTTCCCCTTGGTGTCATCAACTCCTCGGCTTCCTCCTGATCGGATCTTCTTGATTGAGTCGCACCTCCGTCGCCCGCAGATAAAACCACCACCTGCTCCTCTTTATCACCTGATGATAGGGGCTCGGATTTCCAAATTCAGCTAGTCAGAACAAATTGTGAGCGAAATCAACTGAAGATTGGATGGATCAAAACCACGAGGGCTCCATGGTCAGGAGCTAGGTAGTACGTAGTACCTGCTGTTACGACCTTCTTCATCATTTCACCGTAGGAGTGAAGTTTGAGTGTAGGCCGATTGGGATGGACTTGGACTGCATGCTTCAGTGCAGCCTCCTGCTTCTCCGCCGCGTCGACGTCCGCAAACCAACAGCTGAGACCTACTCTTACTTTCTCGAGGGAAACGAGGTGCTCCAAGCCCAGATTATCACAGCTACCGTTGTGGCATGCCGTCAAATCATTCACATCGACGTGGAAGTGGAGCACTTCCAGGTTTGGCGCCATAACGGCTCCGGCTCCTGCTCCTCTGCAGTCGCCCTGCTCCCTTCTCGAACCAAAGGCCGGAGCATCGTCATAGCTTCCATCCCAGACTGTGAATGAAACACTCGACTCCTCCTCCTCCTCGTTGGCCACAAACTGGACCGTTGAGTCAGGCAGCAACAAGCATCTCAACTTCCGGAAGTAGCCATGAGCGGCAGCAGTGCCGGTTAGCGTTGCCGTTCCGGAGTCTACGGGCATGTTGAGGAAACAGAGTTCCGGCAACCCACCCAGGACCTTCAGACCCTGGTCACCCAGCTCGAACACCTCCAGACACAAGTGGGACAGGTTGGGGAGGCGCAAGGGGTCAATGCACGACGGCACCGAGCAGTAGAGCATACCGTGGAAAACCAACTGACGGAGGCCCCTCGCGAGTAGACCCACGTGGTTCCACGCTCCGTCGTTTGTGGATTTGGACGCACCCGCCAGATGCAGATATTGCATCTTGTCGAGGTTGCCTAGAGATCTCACCAAATCCGGCTGCATTCTCCTGTCCATCCTAGAAATGTCGATACTGATCTCCCTCAGTTCACGTAGGTTGCCCAGATCTTTCACAAACTGGCCCATGGACTCGTCGTCGTCCCCGGCATCTATGTCCAACTCCTGCAGGGACGTGAGGTTCTTGATGTTCCCACCCGGCACGCGATGATGCTTAGCACGGAGGCATACCAGTTGTGCTAGCGTGCTCACGCTCGGTGGTAATGATACTGTACCTGTACTTGAGATGCCGATGTCCTCCAAATCCAACACCCGGAGAAACTTGAAAGCTCCTCCTCCTTTCGGAAGCACCAAACCATACAAGGAGTTCCTTATCCCGAGGTACCTCAGATGAAGTAGATCTCCAACATGCTCGGAAAAGGGTACACGAGGGCAACCCTCCAAATATAGCACGCGCAAGAGTTTAAAGCTCCGAAGTTGGACCCCTGGACCAAAGCCACATCTAAGAGCGATAAGTGACCTCACTCTTGCTGTGTCTGTAAGATTGTTCTGAAGAGTGTCCTCTCCTGTTTTGTGGAGAGCTAACCTGCGTGCATTATTGCTTCCTGAAGATGTAGCGTCTTCACTGTTGTCGAGCACCATGGCAAACTTTGCTTCACGGGACAAGGAGCGGATGAGATCAAGAATCATATCATGGACATGGCATCCATATATGATTCTGGATTCTTTATCCTCCACTGGCTGGATCAAGCTTCTGTTAACGAGGTTGTTGAAGTATCCCTCCCCGACGTCATACAAGCCGATTCCTGGTTTCTTGTGGACAAAACCTTCAGCTACCCACATCCATATCAGAGCATCTTTTTGAATCATATGATCCTCTGGAAATACACTTAGATACAGTAGGCAGGTCTTCAGGTGAGAAGGGAGATCATAGTAGCTAAGAGACAATATCCACGTGGTATCATCTAATTGCCCTTTATCTTTATCACAAAAGCCAGTAGAGTTGCACACCTCAAGCCATTCTTCCATAGGCTTGCCCACCAACAAGCTAGCCATTGTGACGATAGCTAATGGTATGCCACCACATTTCCTAAGAATTTTACAAGCTGCCTCGGACACCTTGTGTTGTTGATGGTTAGGACATTTATCTTCACCGCCAAAATTCCTTGCATAAAACAACTTTTTGGAGTCATCTTCTGAAAGTGGTTGTAGCTTGTACACCCCACCAGTGGCAACTTCCAAATTACGAGTAGTTATGATTATTCTACTTCCAATATTATTATCAACCAAAGCTAGCATGATTCTTTCCCGAGATTTAATATCCCATACATCGTCGATTACAATAAAATACCTACCCAACAGACAGTGCATGAGCCAGAGTTAGTAAAAGTGTCTAGCACAACAGCAAAAAAAAAAGAAATAAAGAGGATTGTAAATAAAATAGAAATATTGTTATTATCAAACATTACAGACAGGAATAGAAATTAGATAATTTGTCTCTGTCTGCGTACCTCTTTGTTTGTAGGAATTCTCGGAGTTCATCGATGAGCTGTTTTTCATCCAATCTTGTAAAATTGTAATCCATATATTTGCCCTTGTCAAGATCTATAAGAATATCCCTAAAGACTTTCTTCGGGTCAGGATTTCGTCCAATCGGAACAAAAGCGCAACAACTGAATTGCTCTCTATGGTTTTCATAGAGTGCTTTTGCAAGCGTAGTCTTGCCTAATCCTCCAACTCCAACAACAGAAACTATCCTCAGGTTCTTGTCGAACATCTCATCCCCCTGCTGGGACCACAGCATGGATGCAAGTTCATCCCTTGACTTGTCAATCCCAATGAGGTGTGTCACTTCCTTGTACATAGCTGCAAGGCGAGGATCAACAAATAACTCCGTTGAAGGTTTGGCCACGATGCTTTCAACTGTATATCTGCCTCGACGCTCCGTCACCTCTTGGAGGTGCTTCTTGATGTCGTCGACAGCTCTGGCAATCCTGTGGCGCTCCTTGAACTTGCTGAACTTGGCCGTCATCTTCTCCCAGGTATGTTTGAGCTTCTTGCCGTCCTGGTCATCAACGGGGTCCAGGCCGGTCTTGACGCGTACGAGGAAGGTGTCGAGGATGTCCTCCATGTCGTAGGACGCCTCCCTGACCTCATCGGCCCAGATCTTTACCTGCTCATTTACCTGGTATGGGGGCACCTTGTCGATGTCTTGGAGGAACGCGTGTGCGCTCTTGAGCTCCCTTGTGAGATACTCGATTTGCTCCTTCACACCCTTCTGTAGCTTGTACTCCGCCTCGAGAAACTCAGCCAGCTTGGAGATGATGCTTCCGATGGCTCCCGTCGCAAGATCCATGCTCGCGAGATGAGTTTAGCAGCAGCTGAACTCTCCCGATGAAAGGTTGAGTAGTGGGCTAGTGGCCGGATCAGTGTGCTTTTTTGGACGATGGTAAATGGATGGTGTGTGCGGGGGCTAGCACTCTCTTAGGATTAGAAGATAGTGTGTAGCGCAGGCAATGGAATGCCGCAGGTGCTTTGCAATTATGTGTGAGGAGGGTTGGCGAGAAGTCGCTATTCATTGATGCCCCAGACGATTGGTGAGCGATAGCTGTAAGCCTTTATATATATCGTGAGGACGAAATGTAAAGCGGAAAAAGTAAGAAGAGTGGTGGGAAGAATCCAAACTCTGACATGACTATTTAGGCAACATACCTGATGAAAATTAGTCCCTCCGTTCATAAATATACGACATATAGAAATAGTAAATTAGTTCATTTTTGAAGTAACTAGTTTGTCCTAAACATATATATTTATGAACAGAGGTAGTACAACTTTCGTGAAAACTGGCGCAAACCATGGCAACAAATTGTCTAAATTTTAAAAAAAACGCACGTGTAGATGATATGATGATACACAACTTTGTAAAATCTCTTGTCCAAACTCGACTTCGTCCGTGAGATATAAAAATAGTGAATTTCTAACAAATTATTTGGACAATTTTCTGGCTTAAATTTTTTATTTTATATCTCACAAATAAAGTCGAGTTTTGACAAGATTGTGTCATAATATCATCTACATGTGTGATTTTTTGTGAATTTAGACGCTTTTTTTTTTTGCCATGGTTTCCACGTGTTTTCACGAAGGTCGTCGTTTGGACTTGATATGTTTCCGGCTATTTATGATATTGATAGTCAGATGTCACACCTATTTTATATTGGTGCTCTTCTAAGGATATGCTCTTGATCAACAAATCTTTCTGGTTCTCGATCTTGGGATTGCCACGAATAATACTCTCGCAAGTCGAATGAGGAGCTTGCCAAAAAGCCAAGGGTCCAGGCTCACCAACCTCTCTCTTTTGGTTATGTTGACAATCAGCCGAATCTTCAGTTGTCGTATCATAGTCGTTGCAGTCATTGTACTGAGCATCGAAGGGAGTTCATGCACAAGTAAAACTTTCAGATGTGCAATTCAGCTTTACAGTGAAATGCAACAGTACTGATTGTTGAACAGGCGTGTCGACATTTATTCTTCAGTTTGCCATAGAAGAACAGAATAAACTTCATAAAGCATTGCGGCAGTGCTTAATTCTTGGAACGTGATGACAGATTCTGCTGCCATTATCTAAAAGAACCAGATTCTGATGTGGAGACAGATTCTGCTGCCATTATCTAAAAGAACCAGATTCTGGAGTAGAGAATTCGCAGGTAAAAAAGTTTACAAGAGAAGAACAGAACTTAGAGAGTTGTTACGGTGCTTGAGGGGAACCGAGCGGAACTCGGTGGAACTGAAAGTTCCTCTTCTATTTTTCACGGAACGTGTGAAGGGGTATTTTTGTAACATAGTAGTCCGGCTGAGTCAAGGCACGCACGGGGCCATCATAGGTGCGGTGGCGAGGCCGGCACGGATGCGGCTGGTGAGTGGCGGCCGACATGGGGAGCAGGGTGTAGCGCAGGCGTGCAGGGAGAGCGAGCGTGGCCGACGCATGCGCGCGCAAAGTCGCGACTCTCCGCCAGAAACGATTTGTCCTGACGGCTAAAACACCTTTGTGCTGGCGGGTGCAACACCCGCTATCAGTCTTGTGCTGGGAGAAATAGCTATCTTTGCTGGCAGATGCCCGCCCGCTAGCAAAGAGACCACAGTGATGGCGGGCGACATAGGTGCCCGTCAGCGATGTGGATTTTCGAAATCGACTCGAAACAAATAGCAAAATAAAATTTTTAGGGTATGAACCCCACCGGGCAGCCACCCTCGTCCCCTTCCGCAAGTCATGCACTTTTTCGTGCAAAGTTATGATGCTCCGCCAAAAACGATTTGTCCTGGTGGCTAAAACGCCTTTGTGCTAGCTGGCGGGTGCAACACCCGCCAGCAGTCTTGTGCCAGGAGAAATAGTTATCTTTGTTGGCGGGTGCCCCCCGTTAGCAAAGAGACCACAGTGATGGTGGGCGACATAGCTGCTCGTCAGCAATGTGAATTTTTGAAATCGACTCGAAACAAATAGCAAAAGAAAATTTTTTTAGGTGAGGAACCCCACCGGGTGCTTCACATATGTTGCCAGACGACCGGGGGCTTCCTTCAACCGATCCACCAACGGAGCTATCTTGGGCCTGCCTAGACGGCACCAGCAGCCTTGCAATCGGGAGTGCGGCCTCTTCAAGCTCCTTCAGCTGACCGCGCAGCCTCTCACAGTCTTCATTGAGCTTCTGCAGAGATTTATAGCATTTGACAATATCACGGTCTGAGGCTTCATGAAGCTCCATATACATGATGCACTCATGAGACAGCTGCTTATATTCGTACTCAAGTACCTCACGGGCATCCTTCTCTCGGTAGACGATGTTCTTCAAATCGGTCTCTGATGCCTTCAGCTGGTCTACACAGGCCTCAAGATCTGCAAATCTCAAGAACAAATGTCAGACTACTGCAAGGTACCCGCAATAAGTACTCGACAGGCTTACGGCGGCATACCTTTGTTCTTCTGGCGCAACAACTTGTTCTTGCGAATCAAGTCATCGCTTTTAGCCTGCATCTCTTGTACCTCATTATGGTACTGAGCGAAAGCTCCATCCAGCTTGGATTGCATCATGGCGGCGTGCTTCCTGGCTTTATTGAGTTCCTTCTCCAAATGATTACGCGGAGCGGTGTCGCCATACCCCTGGAGCATATCTGATTTTTGTCGGGATCTCTCCACGACATCCTGCACAAGGCAACAACCATTATTTGAGTACTCAGTTCTTGTGGAATTCGACTACTCAAGGGTACAGTCGCGTACCTTCATCCACTGCTCAGCCCGGCGCATCGACTCCAAGTTTCGGGCCACCACCGCCGGGTCGACGAGGTCATCTGCCAGAAGCTCCAGCCCGCCACGACTAGTTGCCGCTGCCTCTGACATCGGCACTGAACGGATTGGCTTCGCGTCTTGGATCTCTGGCGACCTCATGACAACGTCCATGCTCGACTCCGGGAGCGCGTCATCGTGCACCTCTTCCGTGGTCTCGGGGACTATTGGTACCTCCGGTCCGGTAGCCTCTCCCTCCAGCACATCGGCTTCCAGCACGACGCCTCCAACTGGCACGGCTTCGGGGATCGTGGTCCCCTCGACTTGTGCTCCTGTCAGCACAACGCACATGACGTCAATATCTGGCGGCTACGACAACTACATGGGGCGGACGGCATCGCCGAAGTCTACGTACCTTCCACTACGGTAGCTTTTGGCGGCGTAGCCTCTGCGCCTTGTGCAACGGTCTCAGCCTGAGGAAGGGATGCGGATTCCTCAACAGCTGCTGACGGATTTTTCTTCAGCAGCTGCCGCGTCGGGTTCTGTCGTATGGACCTCCCTGGGCCCACTACCTCGGTGGGTACCAGGACCGACTACTCGGTGGGCCCCTGGGACTACCCGACTTGCGCTGCACGGTACCTGATGGCGTGAAGCACAAGGACTACAGAGGAGAAGTACTCGGTTAGGAAGCTGTACATGTCCCGCACTATGTGGAAGACTCCTAGACGTACTCGACTAGTACTCTCTCCCTAAACCGACTTGTAACCCTGCCTCCCGGACTATATAAGGCGAGGCAGGGACCCCTCTCTTGATCATCTCATCTCACGGTGTAAGATTGCATCATCTTGTAATCGTACTCTAATCAATCGAGCTACGCGGCATCACGGGACGTGGGGTATTCGCTTTCTCGCGGCCCGAACTGTCTAAATTGTGTGCCACGTGTCTCTTCCTTGAGTTACCGATCTCGGCGAGGCCACATTCATCTACTTGTACTCCCTTAGTAGTAGGTTGCCGGTCTAAACACCGACACCGGGCGCGCTGTAGGGATCTCGCCAAGATCACATGGCGAACTCGACGGCTCCGCTCACATCAAGCCAACCGTCGCCTTCAACCGCGACACCTTCGTTTCGACGCTGGGTTCAGATCCGACGGCGCCGGATCTTCCAACGCCGCCTCACCATGCCGCCCAACCCGGAGACCGGCTCGTGGACGCCCCGAGTAGTCACGGCGAACTCGCAGTTCGGCGAAATTTCGCCGACCAACACGCCGACTTCGAGCTTGATCCGCCTCCAACTCGCTCGACGTCCCTGGCTATCGCATGCGAGCCGGCAACTCAGCCATCGCATGTGGTTCCCACCCCGTGAGCGCCACGCTGCGGCCCCCGCAACGCCGCCAGGGCCCACACGGAGGCTCCCACTACACGCCGGCCGGCAAGAAGGAGCCCGCATCCAGTACAACTCGACCGACACCACCTCCCGCCACGCCTGACTCCAACCCCTCCTTCTACTGACTCACAGACGAGTTCGACTGGTCGGACCCGAGGATCCCGAGTCCGAGAACAACTCCATCGAGCAACCTTATCGTGACCGGCCACGGCTTGGTCATAACATCTACACCGCCGGAAGATTTGTTCATCGCTGCATCGCAAGCCCGCCGACCGAAACGGGGAACTCACGCCACGCCGCCTACCTCGACTCGCCCTTCCGTGAGGGAACGCCACTTGCCCGAGCCGAGTACACCCCCAACCAAGGTGGCGAGTTCGAATCCGCCTTGGCAACCCCGACCGCCAAGTCTTCATGGTCGCCGGCGACACGCCAGACCTCGTGGGCTCAAGACAAGTACCGAAGACATCTCCGCAGACGAAGTCGGTCACGATGCACCCGCGGATGAGACCGACGCCAACGGACGCCGACGTGAGCGTAATGGAGGCGAATGAACGACGCCGCCTTCGAGGTAGCCTCCCATCCGCAACTCGCAGAGGCTCGACCAAGTCGAGAGTAGGGTACACTACCCCGAGCAATGCCTCATGGCTACTAGTCGTGGCGCAGACCTCGCCTCGCTTTTCGGTGAGCTCCTGCTCCAATCACTCGTACGCAGGCACGCCGGCGGACCCTCACAGGGTGGCAACAGCAATCGTGAGGTCGTCCCTCACCGCGCCCCCGGCGGCGGCGTGACCACAGTGGCGGCGGCAGCGACGGCGGAAGCTCCAACCATGGGGCTAACAGGAGGGCCGGCGGCGGGGCGATCGCGGTCGTGACCGACGCCACGCGAATAGCCACGCCCGAGCCTCACAGGCTTCGACGCCCGCCAAGATTGAAGAACTGCGGCGGAAGAAGTCCACGCCAGCGACAACGACGCTTCCCCGCCTTCTCACCTCGACTCAAGAACTTGCTCCTCCCAGAGAAGTTCAAACCTTTGGGGATCACCAAGCACGCGCAAGATCCCATCCAAGGCTCGGTGCTACGCCCTCTCCATCGAGAACGCTGGCGGCAACAACGACACCAAGTGCCTCTATTTCCCTTCCGCTCGACCAGCTCGCCACATGGCTCGAGTCACTGAGAAGCACTCGATCGACATGGGACCAGCTGAAGGAGCAGTTCACCAAAGAACTTCATGGGCGCCATGGGCCGCCGGTACTGCATGGACCTAGCTATGGTAAAGGAGAACAAGGCAAGACCCTTCGCAAGTACATGCGCCGCTTCTTCGACAAGCGCACCACCGTAGTCGGCGTCTCGACAAAGAAGTCATCGACCTCTTCCAAGACGGCCTCTACCACCGCCGCACCTTCAAGACTTCGCCGCCGCCGCCAAGTCCATCACCCACCTCAAGGACATGATCACGCCCCGGGCCGATGAAGAAGACAAGGCTAACGCTAGTACGACGCCATCCGTGGCACACGCGGCGCGGCGGCGAAGCAACAACGGGAACCAAGGCGGTCGCAACAACAACAACTACTGGTCCCAACTGCAAGCGCAAGCCGACAACACCGTCAAGCGGCTATCCAGCCGCCAAGGAGAACTCAAGAAGACCTCCGGTGGCTTCAAAGACTTGTCAAGGAGAAGTGCCCGTGGCATCCGGACGGCAACCACACCACCGAGCAAAGGTGCTACCAACTCAAAGTAGCACTCAAGGATACTCCGAGCCACGCACCCTCATGACAAGAAAGGCAAGAAGAAGAACGACGAAGGCAATGGCGACTTCCAGAACCCGACAAGACGGTGAACGCCCTCTTCATGGACTACCCAACAGACGGTCCAAAAGGCTACCCGTCGAGAAGTCATGAGCATTGAACCAGCGTCCCGACCCCTCGTGTGGTCGGAGGTACCCATTACCTTCTCCCGCTGGATCAATGGACTAGCTTCTCCGAACTGTATGTTCCCACTCGCCCTGAAGCCGGTGGTCGCGGGCTCCAAGCTCAACAAGGTCCTCATCGACGGTGGAAGCGGCTTAACGTCCCTTTCACCAAGACCTTGAAGAAGATGAAGCTCGACATCACCCACATGCTCACCAAGAGCACCTCGCCTTCTACGGCATCGTCCCCGAACGCGGCTATTCCACCGGGCTCTGGTCCCGCCGATTACCTTTGGGGAATCTCGGACAACCATCGCATCGAGTACATCAAGTTCAAGTCGCGGACTTGAGACATCCTACCATGCCATCCTCGAGACGCCATCGCCAAGTTCATGGCGCCCACTACACCTACCTAGTACTCAAGATGCCAAGTCCAAAGATGTGTACTCGCTCAAGGGGACTTGAAGATATCGCACTGCGACCGCGACACAAGTCAGGAGATCGCCCACAAATCAAGTACCCAATGCAATGATGGAAGTCTACGCTGCGTCGAAGAAGCTTGCCCCAAGTGAACTCGACATCCCGAGAAGTCGGACAAAAGTTAACAAGCCTCACCACCGAGGAGGTTCGTCAAGACGATTGACCCTCGGACGGTGCGGCAAGACCACCACCATCGGGGCGGCCTCGACCCCAAATAGGAAGACGCTACCATCAACTTCCTCCGGCTAACCGCGACATCTTCGCGTGGAAACCACGGACATGCCGAGTGCCCAGGAGTTGATTGAGCATTCACTCAACGCCGATCCTAAAGCTACCCCTGCGACAACACCTCCGCCGTCACCGACGATGCACGGATGCCATCAAGAAGGAACTCGCCAAACTACTCGCGGCCGGCTTCATCGGAGAAGTTTTCCATCCCGAGTGGCTCGCCAACCCCGTCCTCGTCGCAAGAAGAACTCGAACGAGTGGAGGATGTGCGTCGACTACACCGTCTCAACAAGCACCTCGCCTCAAGGACCCCTTGGTTGCCGCGGATTGACCAAGTCATCGACTCACGGCGGTCGCGACCGCTCGCTTCCTCGGCGCTACTCCGGGTACCACCAGATCGCGATCAAGGAAGAAGACCAGAGAAGACCGCGTTCATCACCCCGTTTGGCTGCACTACACACAACCATGTCCTTCGGGTTGAAGAACGCCGGCCACATACCAATGAGCTATCCAGCCTGCTTCAAGAGGCAACTCAACAAGAACGCCGAAGCCTACGTGGATGACGTGGTTGTCAAGACCGAGGACTCAAAGACCCTCATCGGCGATCTTGAAGAGACTTTCGCATCCTCGCGCGAGTATCACCGGAAGCTCAACCCGAACAAGTGCGTCGCCTTCGGGCAAACTACGGCTTCATCATCACCATCGCGGCATCGAAGCCAATCCCGAAGATCTCCGCCATCACCAAAGATGAAAGCTCCCACGCATCAAAGACGCGTGGTCGACCGGGTGCATGGCGGCCTTGAACAGATTCATCTCGAAGCTTGGAGAACGGGGCCCCCTTCTTCAAATTACTCAAACACCAAGAGAAGTTCGTGTGGACCTCAGGCGGACCAAGCCCTTGCCCACCCTCAAGGACTTCCTATCGAAGCCTCCTCACAGCCCTCAGAAAGGCGAGCAGCCATCGCCCACCTCGCCGCGACTACTCACGTGGTCAAGATCGCCATCATCGCCGAGCGGCAGGAAGACGGCCACGCCATCCCCCAGCGCCCGCGTCTACTTCGTCACCGAGGTCCCATCGTAATCCAAGGCACGCTACCACCAAAGACAGAAGCTTCAGACGCAGGCTCATCACTCGCTGGAAGCTACGACACTACTTCCGTGGAGTACTGATCTCCGTCACACCGATCACCCGCTGCGACATCTGCGAACCAAGATGCTACCGGAAGAATCTCCAAATGGGCAATGAACTGGCGCCTCAACATCGACTTCAAACCACGCACGCACCATCAAGTCGCAGGCGCTAGTCGACTTCATGGCGGAGTGGCGGGAGAATCAGCTACCTACTCCAACCGAGCGCCCAGAGCACTGGGTGATGTACTCGACGGCTCACTCAACCTCGAGGGCGCAGTGCAGAGTACTCTTGATCTCTCCAACCGCGAACAACTCAAGTACGCCCGCAGATCTTCGGAAGGTCTCAAACAACGAAGCCGAGTACGAAGCTCGCTACACGGGCTCACGGGCTCGCTTCACCGGGCATCAAGCGGCTACTAGTCTACACGGCGACTCGCAGGGTCATCAACCAAGTCAACAAGTCCCGGGACCGCAACAAGGAGAACATGGACGCCATCGCCTAGAAGTCCGCAAGCTCGAGAACAAGTTCTATGGTCTCGAAGTTCCACCACGCCGTCCCGCGACAACAACGCTGTACGGACGTCCCCGTCAAGCTTGGTTCTACTCGGCCAAGTACCGCCGGTGTCTTCGCCCACGAGCTTCACGCCGCCATCCATCCCGGAGTCACGCCACCGACCATTGACCCAACAGATCCCCTACCGCCGGAGGTCATGATGATCGACGTGGACCGGAGGCGCCCTTCATCGACTACCTCCGAGCCGAAAGGTAAGGTTCCTGACAAGAACTTGGCCGAGCAACTCATCCGCCGTGCCAAGTCCTACGCTCTCGCCTGAGACAAGTTTCTACAAAGGGGCGATCTTCCCGAGTACTCATGAAGTGCTCCTGCATAAGAAGGCAAGGAACATCTTGGAGGAGATCCACAAGGCGTCTGCGGCAACCACGCGTCCTCACGCCGCTGGTCGGCCAAGGCCTTCCGGCGAACTTTCTATTGGCCACGGCTGCGGCGACAAGAACTCGTCGGAAGGTGCCAAGGGTGCCAATGCCCGCCAAGCAACAACACGTCCGGCCTATAAGCTGGTCACCATCTCGCCACTGGCCTTTCGCTTCTTGGGGCTCGACATGATTGGGCCCGCCAAGCTGCGCGGTGGATTCAACAGTATTGGTGGCCATCGACAAGTTCACCAAGTGGATCGAGGTCAAGCGGTCACATGCCCCAAGGCGGCAGTACTCGACTTCTGGATGAACTCGTGCATCGCTCACGGACTACCCACCGCATCATCACAGACCTGGGCTCCAACTTCAACAACCACCGGTTAAGTGCTGCGAAACAGCGGGATCGGCGTCGATATGTCTCAGTTGCCCATCCTCGGGCCAACGGACAAGTCGAGCGCGCCAACGGGATGGTGCTCGACGCTCTCAAGAAGCGGCTACACGACGCTGCTAACTCTAAAGGAGGCAAGTGGATCAAGGAACTACCCAATGCACTCTGGGGGCTACGTACTCAGCCCTCCAAGCCAACGGGGCAATCCCCTTACTTCCTGGTCTACGGCTCCGAAGCAATCCTCCCTGCTGATGTCATATGGGATTCACCGGTGGAGCACTACGAAGGCATCTCGAAGGCAGCGAGCGAGTTGACATCGACGGGCTCGAAGAAGCTCGCTGCGCCGCCCTCGTCCAATCAGCAAGGTACCTGGAGGGTATCCGACGCTACCACGACCGCAACGTCAAGGAACGCTCCTTCAACGTTGGCGATCTCGTCCTCCGTCGCATCCAGAACATGGAAGGACTACACAAGCTCGGCTCACAGGAAGGTCCCTTCCACATCGCAAGGTGACCGGTGGGCTCCTACCGCCTCCAGACACTTGAAGGCGAAGATGTCAACAACTCGTGGAACGTCGACCAGCTCTGTCGGTTCTACGCCTAGTCTACACGACTACCCTTGGGGCTCAAGTCTACGCGACTACATCAAGACCCCTCCGCCGTAAGCGGCCTCGTCGGGCACTGGTCTCGGACTACTTCTTCGCAGCGACCTCGGGTCAGGCACTGGTCCCCGGACTACTTCTCTCGAGAATCCGGCCCATGCGGCTACCTCGGATCTGGTGCGACGGCGACAAAGGACTCCTAGCGGTCTACGAGAGACCATGTACTCTAGATCTAGCCTATCGGCTGCTACGGATCTCTGCGGCTACCCGCCCTAGCACTACTTCTGCCGTGGCGACCTCGAGTCTGGCGACTACTGCAAGCTACGGCCACTGGCCATCCGGAGTACTTCTTGATAATAAAGTTTGATTGTTCATCAAGCGCTCTTTACTTCCCTCAGCGGGACTCGCGAGTACCACTACTACTGCAACAACTCCACGATGGGACTCCGCACTCCGATCGCGGCAGCAGTACTCATTATGGAAGTTTCCTTCATTCATACTTAAACAATTACAACTTTGTTTTGTACAACTATTGCTCGAGCTAACTATTACGGGACTCTTTGGAGGTTAAGCTTTTTCGGCGACTTGATCGGCAATGGGCGCCATCTCGCTCCAGCTCCATATTGCTCGTTGTGCGGTTGGCGGCTAGTCCACCACGACTACGTCTCAGGAGCTTTTGGGAAGTACGACTTCATGAAGGCCGACACTGGTTGGGGATTGACTTCGCAAGTGCTTCACGTGCCGCCCGGGGGGGCTTCCTTCAACCGATCCACCTGGGGCTATCTTGGGACCGGCCAGGGATGAGGCACCCAGCCTCGCGATGGGAGCGCCGGCTTCTTCAAGCTCCTTGAACTGGGCCCGACTTCTCGCAATCCTCGTTCGCACGCAATGATTTGTAGCGATTGGCGAGGTCACTGATCGATGCAATCGGAGCTCCATGTGCTTGTCGCACTTTTCGTAAGCAAGCTCCTTATAATCTAACTCCACCTCGCGGGCCTCTTGCTCTCGGTAGAAGAGATTCTTGGTCGGTCTCTGAAGTCTTCATTTACTCTGAGTCTCAAGCTCGCAATCGACAAGGCATAGCGGGTTAGACTACCTCTCGACCTCCAACAAGTACTCAACAAGTCAAGTGGTGTACCTTTTTCTTGTTGCGAGAGACTTGTTCTTCCCAAGTCGTCGCTCTTCGCTGCATCTCTTGGATGTCGTTATGGTACTTGGCGGCGTGCTTTGCATGCGGCGGCGTGCTTCCGGGACTTCACGAGTTGATCCTCTAATGTCTCGGCCTGTCAAATGGGTACTCAACGCCAAAGGATTGGCTACTCAAGAGTTATGACTACTCACCTTCATCCATTGCTCGGCTTGGCGCCCCTGTGATGGAGCCATCGTCACGGATCAACCAAGTCGTCCGCCAGCAACTCGACTCCCGCCACGACTACTCGTAGCGGCTTCGGACATTGGTGCCGAGCCGGATTGGCTCGCGTCCTGGATCTCTGGCGGCGGGCGACCACCTCAGGCGGGTTGATGTCGGTGTCCTCTCCTCCAACCGTCGCGGCGGCTTCTCCGGTGGCCACCTCCATCGGTTCGGAGGCTTCTACGGCTGCCTCTTGAGTCTTTGGTGCCACGTCCTCCACGGGCACCGCCGACGGGATCTCGTTTCCTTCGGCCTCGGCACCTGTCGACAGAAAAGACAAGTGTATCGATCAACATGGCGATTCACGACTACTCTTGGCACCTCAACCTCGTGAGAGTACTCACCTTTAATTACACTCGGGCAAGGTAGCTTAGCCTCGCGCCGGCCGGGCTCCACGAGGGCGGGAGCGGACTCCTCGGCGGTGGTTTCCTTCTTCCGCCACCGTGTGGGCGGGTTCATCCCCCTCCCAAGACAAGTCCGTCGATTTCCTGCAGAGTACACAAGCCGGTTGTCAATCAAGTACGACTACCACATCAAGTACTACTCGGGAAAATTCAGCACTTACAAATTGGCGGACTACCGTCACGGTTGGGCGCCGAGGATCTTGGCAATATCTCGATCGCCTCGGCAGCGCCCGCCTCTGCGGTTGTTGCCTCCTCCGCAGCAGCAGCGGCGGGTTCCGTGCTCCCCTCGGCGTGGCTGGCGCCCATCTGCGCCAAAAGTTCTTCGGACGTGGTTGGGCTACGACTACCCCCGCCTCCCCACCGTGTCCCATTTCGCCGCCCCATCACGATCACGGGCTCGTGAGGTGGCAACTCCCGCAAGCAAGGAAACTTCATCGTCAACACATGTACTCGAGACACCAGAACTCGACTACCCTACTCAAGATAGCTTACCTCTTGGGATGTGGTCTCTGTGACCTTCAACTTCTTCGCCACCTGTTTGTGGGTCGGATTGCGCGGCCTCCTCGGTGGCGGCACTAGCCTCCAGGCTGGTCGATCTGAATGAGAGGATGTGAGGTAAGCCGTGAGGCCCGAACCTCGATCACGGAAGCGGTCCTGCGCGTCTCCTCGTCGTCGTCCTCCTCGGACGTGTCTTCTACGACAACGGTGTCGTCTCCTTCGCCTTGGCTTCCCCTCTCGGGACCTCGACTAGGCGAGGGAGGCGGCGGCTCGAGACAAACTTCTTCAAGTCATCCTACAAGAAACAACTCATCAATGCGACTACTCACATGGAATGGGTACTCGACTATGGATGCGGCTACTTACCTCCTTTGGTGGGCGCGCGGCGGAGTATTCCGACGGCACGCGCGTGTCTGGCATATCCTTGAAGATCCGCCATCAACATATGTCGTCGTCAACTTCGTCACAAGGCATCCGCGACGTGTCGTCGTCCCCGGTGTACTCGTACCCCAGGGTGTCGCGAGCCATCAGCGGCTGCACCCTGCGCTTCATGAAGCTGAAGGCCACATGTTCGGCCCTCGGCCGGCTTCCCTCAAAGCCTTGATCCGCGCCAACAACTCGGGCAGCTGGAGCCCTTCCTGCATCGTCGGCTCCGTGTTCCACCACGGACGGTGCTTGGGCTGCTTCCCGCTCGGCTTCGGCAGCTCCGGATGGTGGTTCGGTGATGTAAACCACTTTGACTTCCAATCTTGGTTGGAGTCTATCAACTTACGAGAGGTCTTGCTCCGCGGCGTCTTCTCATCACGGATCCTGCTCCTCCACTACTCGAGGATTGTTGTTGGCGGGTTGCTTCACCGGAAGAACTTGAAAAGGATCAATGGGGCTTGATCCCCAAAAGCTTCAGAAAAGTGTACAAAAACGGCGGTGTGGAAGATACCGTTGGGGTTGAGGTTGAGGTACTCGATGCCGTAGTACCCATGAGCCCCTTGAAGAAATCGCTGGGAGAGAAAGTCCCTCGCTCCATGACCGGGTGAACATAGGGATCTCATCGGATTTTCTCCATGGGGTACGGATCCCTGCGGCTCTCCACATGTCAACCTCCTTCTCCCGCAGAATCCTTGTTGAGGAGGGCCAACAAGTCTTGGTCTTGGCCTTGGACTTCTTCCACTCACGGTTTGGATTGGTGGCGGACACCGCGGCGATGTCCTGCGGATCCGGCGGCCTCTCCTCACGGCCCCTCTTCTTCCCACCGGCGGCCTTCGTGGTCTTCGACGGCGACGGCTTCATCCTCCAGGTGCACGGTGTCTTCACGCGCATTCGCTCGGGGGCTACACCACTGGCTCTCTACGGCGCGCGGGGATGGATCTACAAGCTCTACTCAGCGGCGGCCTAGTGAATCAAAAACCCTAAGGGTTTTGGCTTCTATTTATAAGTCAACGCGGCCCCTCAACTAGGATGGATAAGTTGCGCCGGTGACTCGGTGACGCGTGACCTCAATTCTACTAGTCGACGTGCCTCACCTCGGGGGCTCGGCTACTCCAACTCGACTTCCTGGGAAGCGGCAAGATTCAAAAGCATCTCAGGACACATTCTACAAGATGACCCTTCAATTCGAGAGGAAGTACTCGACTCAAGGCTCGGGGGCTCCGTGCCACGTGTCCTTCGGTTTTTTCTCCGGATTTTTCGGGATATTCTTGCCAAAACTTCAGATGGACCCTCAGCCAGAGTCTACAACTCAACCTAAGGCTCGGGGGCTACTCCATATGGAGTGCGATTTTGCAATCGCACTTCCATATCATTTTCGGCTTCAAGACAATACGGGCATTTTTGAAGACCTTCAAGGGCAGCACTCGAGGACGCTTGGGACTACTCGAGAAGACTTCAGGATTGCTCAAACATCAGCTGGAGTACATTCCAGCCTCGGGATGCTTCGACTACTCTTGAGGACTTTTGACTTGTAGTACTCGGGGACGCTTGAGGACTACTCGTTAAGGCCGTCAAGACTACTTGAAGCTATCCTTCTCGACTACAAAGTACTCGGGGCTTGTCGTATGGACCTCCCTGGGCCCACTACCTCGGTGGGTACCAGGACCGACTACTCGGTGGGCCCCTGGGACTACCCGACTTGCGCTGCACGGTACCTGATGGCGTGAAGCACAAGGACTACAGAGGAGAAGTACTCGGTTAGGAAGGCAGTACATGTCCCGCCGTATGGAAGACTCCTAGACGTACTCGACTAGTACTCTCTCCCTAAACCGACTTGTAACCCTGCCTCCCGGACTATATAAGGCGAGGTAGGGACCCCTCTCTTGATCATCTCATCTCACGGTGTAAGATTGCATCATCTTGTAATCGTACCCAATCAATCCAGAGCTACGCAGCATACAAGACGTAGGGTATTACGCACCTCGCGGCCCGAACCTGTCTAAATTGTGTGCCACGTGTCTCTTCCTTCGAGTTACCGATCTCGGCGAGGCCACATTCATCTACTTCGGGTACTCCCCTTAGTAGGTTGCCTGTCTAAAACACTGACAGGTTCTTCTTCTTCCCAGGACAGATCAGTGGATTTCCTGCACAGTACAAATTTGGTGATCAACCAAGCAAGGTTACCAACCTACACGTACTACTCGAAGATAGACTTCACTTACAAGTTGGACCGGACAACAGTCACGGTCGGAGCGCCAAGCAAACTGGCGATATCAACAAGCCCGGCTTCCGCGGGCGCCTCTTCTTCAACATGGGCCATTACTGGCTCCACGGCTCCTGTAGTCGTGGAGGGCTTTGGCCTCCTCTCCTCGGTCGACATCCGCGGCTCGCCGGCACCACCCGCCTGTTGTGCCGACTCCGGCACGACTTCTTCTACGGTGGGGGCTGGACTGAGGCTCCTCTCAGTCGGCCCGCCCACCGTGTCCCAGTTGTCCTCTTCCCCCTGATCCACGGGGTCGAACAATGGAATGTCCTGCGACAACTCCAACTGTCAGCATGCAATGCTTCAACACAAGTACTTGACTACTCTACTCGAGAAACTCACCTCGTGGGCGGTTGTCTCTGTCACCTTCAGCTTCTTGGCGAAGCGCTTCCGTGCCACATTGCGCGGCTTTCTCGACGGCGCGGGGAGACTAACCTCCAGGCTAGTCGGTCTATCATCAATGAGGGGGATATGGGGCAGTCCAGGTTGGCTGAACCTGGACTCGAGCGTCTCCCCATCCTCCTCGTCGGATGTGTCTTCATTGGTGACGGTGTCGTCACCCTCGCTGATTTCGCGGCGTTCCTTCACCTTGCTCTGGCCCTCCTCCGGAATATTTTCAAGCCGAGGTGGGCGAGTCGGGTCGGAGACATACTTGACGATGTCATCCTGCAGATCGCAACTTGGGTGAGCGCGACTACTCCAGGACAATCAGTACTCAGAGGCAGAAGCAACAACTACGCACCTTGTTCGGCGGACGAGCCGCGGAGTACTCGGGGACTGGGCAAGGAGTATACGGTGGCATATCCTTGAATATCTTGCCCAGCCTCTCAACAATGTCTTCATCATCGACTTCGTTGCCGGCATCCTGACGTATCTTCGTCGCTCGTGTACTGGTACCCGAGGGTGTCGCGAGCCATCAGTGGTTGCACCCTCCTCTTCATGAAGCTGAAGGCCACATGCTCGGCCCTCAGTCCGGACTCTCTCAAGGCCTTGATCTTCTGCATCAACTCAGGTAGTTGGATACCCTCTTGCATCGTCGGTTCTGTGTTCCACCATGACCGATGCTTTGGTTGTTTCCCGCTTGGCTTCGGCAGCTCTGGGTGGTGGTTAGTGATATAGAACCATTTGGCCTTCCAGTCTTGGTTCGAATCAATGAGCTTGTACGACAAGTACTGGTCGGCCGCATCCTCTCGCATCTGAATGCCAGCCCCTCCGACTACTCGTGGGTCGTTGGCGCTTGGCTGCGGCTTCACACGGAATAACTTCCGGAACAAGATCCAGTGGGGCTTGATTCCCACAAATGCTTCACAGAAGTGCACGAAGATAGAGACGTGAAAAATACCATTGGGGTTCAAGTTCAAGTACTCGATACCGTAGTACTTGAGAAGCCCCTTGAAGAAATCGCTGGCCGGGAGTGCTAGTCCGCGCTCCACGAACCTGGCGAACATTGGGACTCGTCAGGATTTTTCTCCATGGGGTACGGGTTGCCCACGACGGCGCGCCACATATCCATCTCCTTCTCTCGCAGGAACCCGCTATTCACCAGGGCCAACAGATCTTCGGTCTTCATCTTAGATTTCTTCCACTCCTTGGCCGGATTGGGATGCGGGGGAGAAGTTGGCGGCGACGACCCCTAAGTAGATCCATCTGATTCACTACGGGATCTCTTCTCCCTGGCACCAGTCTTCGAGCCCTTGGACGGAGATGGCTTCATCCTCCAAGTGCACGGGGTCTTCACTCGCACCCGCTCGGGGGCTACGCTGGTGGCAAGTGGTGGCGGCGCAAGCGGATTTTCAATCTCTCGCGGGAGCAGAATCAACAATGGTTGGGGACTTGGCTAGATCTATTTCAGCGGCTGCTATCGAGGGGAATGAAAAACCCTAAGGGTTTCGGCGTCTATTTATAAGCCAACCAGCGCCACCACAGAGGCTGAACAGATAAGTTCCAGTGGGTGACTCAGCGGCGGGGGCCTGACCCTTCACCTTCCAGTACTCGATGCGCTCCATCACGGGGGCTCGGCTACATCAGTTAGATTTCTTGGGTAACGACAAGACTCAAGAGCAACTCAGGACACATTCTACAACCAAGATGACCCTTCAATTCGAGAGGAAGTACTCGACTCAAGGCTCGGGGGCTCCGTGCCACGTGTCCTTCAATTTTTTCTTCGGATTTTGCGGGATAATCTTGGCAGAACTTCAGATTGACCCTCAGCTTGAATCTACGATTCGACCTAAGGCTCGGGGGCTACATTCCATATGGAATGCGATTCTTCGAATCGCATTTTCCATATGGTTTCTTCTTCAAGACAGTGCGAGTACTATTGAAGACCTTCAAGAGAAGAACTCGAGGACGCTTGGGAACTACTCGAGAAGACTTCAAGACTACTCACGGATCAGCTGGAGTACCTTCCAGCCTCAGGATGCTTCAAGTATTCTTGAGTACTTTCGGCTTGTAGTACTCGAGGACGCTTGAGGACTACTCGTCAAGTCCGTCAAGACTACTCGAATCTATCCCGCCTCACAAAGTACTCGGGGCTTGTCGATGGACCTCCCTGGGCCCACTACCTCGGTGGGTACCAGGACCGACTACTCGATGGGCCCCTGGGACTACTCGACTTGGGCTGCACGACACCTATTGGCGTGAAGCGCAAGGACCTCGGTGGAGAAGTACTCGGATAGGAAGCTATGCATGCCCTGTACCATGTAGAGAACTCCTAGACGTACACGACTAGTACTCTCTCCCCAAATCGACTTGTAATCCTGCCTCCCGGGCTATATAAGGCGAGGCAGGGACCTTTACCTCTCTCATACGCATCATCTTGTAAACACACCCAATCAGTCCAGAGCTACGCAGCATACAGGTGGGTTTGTTATATTCAACAAGTTATTTTAATTTCTATTTTATACGATTGCTCTAATTTAGTTTTATCTAGACTTAAAAAAGTTTCAACCGCCGACGTTTGGGTGCAAACGCCGTACCATACCGCCATGTGGTATGGTGTTTTGGTTCCTGGCGACGTGTGATACGGTGGTATGTGTATAGATTTGGTAAATTTGTTCGGGTGCATTTATTTTTAGAAAATCGAAGAAAAAATGTTAAAAGAACTTCTTGATTCTTCTGCTGCAGGCCTTGTTTTTTTTCCTGCCGGCCCGCCCAACAACGTCCGACGGCAAAGGAAGGAATCTCCCCTCACACACAAGCTTTACTTTGCCTTGTACTCAAGCAAAGGCATTCGATCCTTGGAGTACGTGTTCAGCAAGCATTCCAATGATCCCATCCACATAAACAAATTAGAAACTTTATTCAGACAAGCAGTGCAACCAAGGAATGACGTGAGCTGCTTGCACCGAGCTAGGCATTTCAGAAGCCATGCCATTATTCCTTACTTCACGTCGGATATATACTTCGTTCAGAAATGATGGCATACAACAAGGACAAGTATATACTTTCCAGCATATATGCCAGCAACCAGTTTGGGGTATGTACGTGTTCTTCAGCAAGCATCGGATATGATACCTGCTGCCTGTCTCCTTGCTTTTCAACCGCTAATTGCATACTCCAGAGCACAACAACACATCCCAGGAGGCCAGGACATCACTCTGCGAATTGAGGTGATGACTCAATCTCTCTTCTGCATGTAATTCATCAATTCGTGTAACACACATCTCTTAGCTCCCCCTGATCAATGCAAGGCCTTGCCCTTCCTGTTTGAGACTATGAATAATCCAGTTGGTAGCTAGATTCGTGCAATTATAATACGTGATAGATGATTGCTTATTTACTTGTTTGTGTCCTATCTAGGTAGGACCTGCGTACGTACTCTGGAGGCATGGCCGCCGTCCTGGATGCCATGGCACCCTACGTGATGCAGCTCATCGCGGGCATGGCGCAAGAAGAGGTGTCCATGCTGCTGGGCGTCTCCGGCGAGATCAACAGGCTGGAGGACAACATGGGAAGCATCAAAGCCTTCCTCGTGGATGCTGAACGGAGGCGCCTCACTGACAAGAGTGTGCAGAGGTGGGTGAGGAAGCTCAAGGGCGCCATGTACGATGCCACCGACATTCTTGACCTATGCCAACTCGAAGCTGACAAACGGAGGGAAGCTAAGAAGAATGGCGGCATGGAGGAGAAGCCTCCGGGTTGCTGCCAGTCGCTGCTCTTCTGCCTGCGGAATCCCGTGTTTGCCCACAAGATAGGAAGCCGCATCAAGGAGCTGAACCAGAGGCTGGATGACATCCACAAGGAGGCAGCCAAGTTCAAGTTCAACATCAACCTCGGTTCCTACCTACAGGAGCCGAGGATGCTAACTGATGCTGGAAGGTCTATGCAGAAGAAGATGACGTCCGAGTTCGACGAGTCGGCCATTGTCGGGGAGAAGATTGAGCAGGATACAAGGGAGCTTGCCCAACTGTTGATCACCGGAGGCAACCACGATGTCAAGGTGGTGTCCGTCGTGGGCACCAGCGGTATGGGAAAGACCACCCTTGCTCAGAAGATCTTCAACGAGATAACCATCCAAGAGCACTTCAAGGTGAAGGTATGGCTGAGCGTCACCCAATACTTCGACGAGACTGAGCTGCTCAAGACAGCAATCGAGCATGCTGGGGGAATCCATGTAGGGACGCAAGACAAGACTCTCCTCACGAGAACCCTCACCAACACCTTGTCCACGGGCAAGTTTCTCCTTGTCCTGGATGATGTGTGGAGTGACCAAGCATGGCGTAATGTTCTTAGTGTCCCAATCAGAAATGCAAGCCAGAAACAACCGGGCAGCTGGGTCCTAATCACTACAAGATTTGGAGACATAGCTCTACAGATGGGAGCCTCCTTCTACCAACATCAAGTCAGCCCACTGAATGAAGAGGACGCTTGGGCCCTGCTCACCAAACAACTTCCGCCATCTCCTAATCAGGTTAGTGTATACTTCTTACTGTCCACTTCCAAGATATGCTATATACAGTTAAAAATCCTTTTTACTAGTAATAACTGGAGTTTTATATTACTTTCTTATTACAAGGACGCACAGACCACTATGCAGGCATATATACCACGCTCACTCACGTGTAATTTAAGATTTAAGATTGATTATCTTTGCACACTAACTCTCTCTCCTCTCTCTCTCTCTCTCTCTCACACACACACACACACACACACAATTCATGAAAATAATATGTGACCTTCATCGGTTAATAGACCTCATGCAGTCATGCATATATAGTTTAAGTTATTTTCCACATTTTAATAAAGGCAAACATGATTCATTTAGATAGGGAGTACTTTGGTTGGGTACTTTAGGTTATCTTTATAATTAAATATGGGCTAATTTAGGTTAAAATGTAGTGGTTATTTTTTATTATTTATGTAATCACAAATAAGGGTAATTTTGGTACAGATTTATTGGGTTAAATTTGGTTATTTTTATAATGACTGAGGTGGGGAGTTCATATGCAAGATATTTGGGTTTAGATTTGTATTTTTTCATAATATATAACAAAGGTTGGTTTTTTTAAAAAAAAACAAACTTGGATGACATGGCTGTTATTGTCAATGATGACACAAGACCCTACAGAATTAATTTCTCTATGCTTCATCTTCCATAAGAATTTATATTTTTTTTGTAGCATATACATAAAAGCCAAAAAGAAGGCTCTGATGAGAAATAAACTTGCATCATAAATGTAGAAGTGGTCCGGGCACCTTAGCAATTTGCATGGCTCAATTCGTGCACACTTGGAATGTAAAAATACATACCATTTTTTCCCGTAAACTGCTTGTAATAAGCATGTATATATAGTCGCAACAAGACCCCATCTATTTATAAAGTGGATTCTGAAATCAAAATCTCATTCTAACAAATTCAACAAGTAGAATGTCACACCCAACCCTTCGTATGAGAAGGGCCAATAGAACGAAGCTACTACTAATTAACCCACGAATATCGTGAAGCGGTTTTGAAAAACATCCAATGCCAAAAAATAGAACCTCATCATATATATATTGGCCTAATAATTGGATGTTTCTTCCCAAGTGAGGAGTGAAAAGGATTCATATTTGTCATTAGTTCAGGATGATAAAACAGTAAGGAAACTAGTACTTTTGATTTCATGTTAATTCAATTGGTAATGCACACACACACACACACGAGCGAAGAATATATTTGCCAATAAGGCTCGACTTTGATTGTTGGCAGGTAGGAGGAACAAATCACCTAAGAGAGGTCGGGATGAAGATCATCGATAAGTGTGGTGGTTTACCACTTGCGGTTAAAGTGATGGGAGGATTGCTAAGCACCAAGTCCCAAAGCGAGCATGTGTGGGAGGCTGTTTTGAACCATCGTGTGTGGTCAGTAGATGGACTGCCAGAGGAGCTGGACACCCGAATCTACCTGAGCTACGAGGACTTGTCTCCCCAGCTTAAGCAGTGCTTTCTCTACTGTTCCCTCTTCCCAAAAGGCACCATTATTCAGCAGAGTGATGTTGTTCCCATGTGGATTGCTGAGGGATTCATCCAACCCCATCATTCAAGTAATGATGACAGACTAGAAGAAACAGCAATCGATTACTACGAGGAGTTAATCACGAGGAATCTTATAGAGTCTACTAGTAAACTCGCTAACTACTCATGCACGATACATGACGTGGTGCGCTCCTTTGCTGGATTCATGGCAAGAGAAGATTCACTTGTCATGGTCCAGCTAGACAGTAGTAGGCAAGCTGCTGCTGCTGCTGGTGGTGGTAGGAATAATAATGATGATAGTAGCCTTGTTGTGCGACGCATGGCTGTAGGACCAAGCGAATTGGTACCAGAATGGGATGTCATACGAAAGCAAGAGTCATCACTAAGGACTTTAATTATACATTGCAAAATCAACTTTGGGCCAAATGATTCATTAGCTAGTTTCTCTAGGTTGAGGGTGCTGTCCATAAATCAGGGCGGTGGTGGAGATTGTGGTGGGTTGGTTGGCTCCCTATGCCAGTTGAGGCACCTAAGGTACATTTCCTTGGAGGGAACAAATGTTTCTAGGCTGCCAGAGGACATCCACACGATGAAGTTCCTCCAACATATCTTACTTGGAGGATCTATGAACTTGGAGAACCTTCCTAGCAGCATTATCAAACTGGTGCATCTCAGAACTCTTCTTCTGGAATATTCAAATGCCAATGCAGTGATACCCCAGGGGTTTGGCGGGCTAACAAACCTGAGGATGCTTCTTGGGTTCCCAGTACACACTGACACAGATGGGGGTTGGTGCAGCTTGGAAGAGATAGAGCCTCTTTCCCAGCTTAGGAAGCTTAGTTTACATGGTCTAGAGAATGTGCCTCCTAGCTCCTTGGCCGAAAATAAGGCCATGGTTAGCAGAAAGGAGCACCTTGATTACTTGCAATTAAACTGGAGCAGCAGCGGATGGATGGAACTGAGGGACGAGATGGAGAAGCAACATCGACAGCATGTAGTGGCAAAGGTATTGGAGAAGCTCTGCCCTCCACCCAGTGTACAACATTTAATTATTGAAGGATACTTTGGTGGCATGCTACCAAGTTGGATGACGGTACGTGCAACAGAGGCCTACAAGAGCTTGATGATTTTGAAGCTGGAGGACCTGCCTTGCTGCACCAGACTTGTAAGGAATCGGATGCCCGTTAGCCTAAGAGGGGGAGGGGGTGAATTAGGCAACTAAAAACCTTAACCTGTGGCTTCACTAATTTTGCGCAAAAGGTAAACTAGAACATACTATCTATATGTGCAACTAGGTTGTTCTAGAGTGAAACTCCCATCCCAAAAGAAGGTTTGCAACCTATAGCCAATCCTAGCATGATACTACTCTAGGAAAGTAGAGGCAAACAAAGATTGCAATAGAGTAAGTGCGGAAACGTAAAGGGGATGAGAGGAAGCAAACTCTTGACACGCGATTTATCCCGTGGTATCGGTAGGCACTAAGCCACCCCTAGTCCACGTTGTTGAAGCACTCACACAAGAGTATTGCTTCCCGGTCACCAAGTCTCTCCCAAGAGCACCACTCGACTCGCCACAAAGGCTAGCCACTTAGGCACTTGCCAAGCTCTCTTGGTCACCTTGATGCCGCCTCCACTAAGGAGCTTCTCCACCAAGGAAGGGGTCTCCACGTCCCCGCACAAAGTGTCCTCGCGCACACCAAGCGGGAGGGTCGATGGCGGTGCCGGTGAGCCACTTAGGCCCCAAGGCTTCCGGCGAACCTTGTACAACTGGATTCACTCAAGAATCACCTCACAAGGTTGGCACAACCTTGCACTCACTCAGCTCTAAGCTAAGCCTAGCACTACACACACAAAGCATGTACTAGTCTAAGGATGAGCAATTAAGCACTTGGATGGATTGGATATGATCTTCAATGTGTCTTGAACTTCTGCACTTCCACACAATCCAGCAACCTCAAATGGGTGAGTGGAGGGGGTATAAATAGCCCAAGGCATCAAACTAGCCGTTGGCTAAAAGCTGCTGAAAAAGGTACCGTCGGATGATCCGACGCTATGCTTTGCGTCGGTTCATCCGGTGCCCCTCCACGTCACGTAGCCGTTGAGGTTCTCGACACAATCTGCTCCCGCTATGCTCCGACGCCACGTCGGATCATCCGGGTCAAGGCCTTGCGTCCAAGTCGCCACTTCATTAGCTTCACAATCGACCGTCGGATAGACCGACGCTTTATCTTGGCGTCGGATCATCCGGTGCTGAAGGCTTCGTCTTGGCGGCGGCTCATGAATTCAAACTGGCGTCGGATAGACCGGCGGGGTCCCCCCACTTGACCGTCGGATCATCCGTGCTCTTGTCTTCCGTGCTCTTCCTCGCAACTCGTCCGACGCTACTAAATAATGGACCGTCGGTTCATCCGACGGTACCTAGGGTTTGACCACGTGCACCAACTCGTCCGACGATTGCCGACGCATGTAAATGAGGGACCGTCGGATCATCCGACGGTGTCTTCTCTTTTCCTTTTCTTGCTCGGTTTTGACCCTTTGTTTTGGCATTTTTGCATGTGGTTTTCTTGCATCCTTGGGACCTAGAAATGTCTACAAAGACATGCTCAAACAATATGGTTAGTCCCAATGATCATGTTGTCATGAATCACCAAAATCAAACTCCGAACAAATGGCATATGAGGCCATGTTCGCTACAATCTCCCCCTTTTTGGTGATTTATGACAACACAACCAAAGCAAGCATAAATTTGCAAGAATTGACAAAATTAGAACCACTTACACTTGCTTGGATGCTTACCATCATCCAAACTCCCCCTAGATCAAACTCCCCCTTTTTGATCTTATGTTCACAATCTCCCCCTTTGGTCTCATATCCTTGAAACCACTTGTAAGCATCCTTGAACCCACTTGTAAGCTTAAGCCACAAGCTTGCTTTGGTCTCACATTCTCCCCCTTTGGAATAAAATCTCCAAAAAGTCCAAAGCAAACGGGTCCAAGGAAACTAGCAAGATCTAGCAACCATAGCTCAAAGGAGAGATGTTAGATGCAAGGGAGAAAGTCGCATGAACCATGATCCATATGTATGATATCAATGAAGATACCACATGTGAGAATAACTAAAGTGGATCACAAGCTCATGAGACTAGCATGATACAAACTAAGCTCCCCCTAAGTGTGTGCACAAAAAGAATACCACTTGTAGGACAAGGGTAGTGAGAAACAAGTGCACAACTACAAACTTGTAAAACAAGGAAGCTTAGAGCATATCATGCAAGGAGGTAGCTTAAAGTGCAAGAGATAGAACAAGTAGGTTCTTGTTACATTACCGCTTGTAGATATCACTTGTAGTCTTTTGATCATTGCATACCTCCGGGGGTTGATCCTCTCTACCTTGTTGGCACCACATTGAGATGAGCCACTTGGAAATGATATCACTAGGTGACACCACTTGAAAGAAGCTTGCATAGAAGACACTTGAGGTACCACAAGGATTAGGAATGTATGAGTACATTGCCTTTGAACTTATATACATAAGCTCGCAAGGACATGACTCAATAGCATGAAGCTCATATTACTATATTCACTCTTTTAGAGATGTTAGATCACATTGAGAGTGAAATAGCATTCTCTTAGAATGAAACACTTGCCCGGAGCAGCGTCGCTAAGGGACTACATAAGATAAGCTTGAAACAATGTTAGTCCCATAACCAAACCATAGGATGAGCTCCCCCTAAATGTGTGCATTTAGTGTTTGAATCACCAACCAAATGTATGCACATTGTTTATGACAACAAAAGGGAAGCTAACCCTATAGCTTGCTCATGATGCAAAGAGATATATATAAAAACATGCACCATGAAAGAACAAGTGTAGCTTTCCTACACACTAATCAAACCATGTAGATTGCTCATGGGTTAGCACAAGCAACCTACCATATGTAAACATTGCAACAAATGCAACCTAAACAAGGCAATGGAGCTACAATGATGCAAGAGATAGGTACTAGTTTCTATTACCTCAACCGGGGAACTTGGGCAACACATTTCCAATTTGCAAGCTTGGCTTATAGGCTTGAATCTTCTCATCTTGATTGTGCCAAGCCTCCCAAGTCCCTGCTCATAAGGCCTTCAAGTGGCCTTAGGAACCCAAACCATTTGAGGCCCCTTCATGTTGATGATGACTTCCTTGGGCACCCAAATGGGTTGGTTTCATCCCCGCTTTTCCTTCATCTTCCCAACCTTGTGTGCAACCACCTTGCCATTAGCCTTCTTCTTGATGACGTAGGTGTTGCTCTTGGTCTTGTTCTTGCGGTTGGGCTTGGTGTAGATGAGGGAGCTCTTGATGGTGGGGTTCAACTTCTTCTTTGCGCCCTTGTCCATCTTCTTGACAAATTGAGGGCATTTGTAGAACTTGTGCCCTTCTCCATGACACTTGTAGCAAGTCACGGTTGCACCCTTCTCAAGCTTCTTCACCATGGGATCACGGTTATCTTGAGAAGGTTGGACTTGGCTCTTCATGTCTTGAGAGATGTCCACTTGTTCCTCATCGTTCTTGCCTTTGCCCGTCAAGTTTGCCAACCTCTCTCGGAGCCATTTCACTTCTTGCTTGAGCTCATCATTTTCCTTGCCTATGAGATAATCACATGTTTCTACAACAACATTCTCATGGCAAGATGGTGAGCAAGATTCATCAATTAAATCAATGCAAGAAGTTGAAGCATCTACCTTGGAGATAGGAATTGCACAAGGGATAGATGTTTCATCAAGCTCAAAGGAATTACTTGTTTTAGTCTCTTTGCTCTCAAGCTTAGATTTTAGCTTATCACACTCCTTGCTAAGCAATTTGAATTTGCACAACAAATGTTCATAATTTGTAGCAAGGGTGTCACTAAGATCATTGAGAGCATTGAGTTCTTTGATTTCATTAGCTTGTTGTTCAAGCATTCCTTTTTGCTCATGGATTAGCTCAACAAGATCATTGAGAGAGGTGGTGTCGGATTCGTCATCACTTACATTGCTTTCCATACCTTTGGCCATAAGGCACATGTGTGATGATGAAGGACCTTGCATGAAGCGGGTGGTGAAGTTCTTTCTTGATTCATCGTTTGAGCTAGAAGAACTCGATCCACCACTTGTCCACCCACGGACGGCTATTGTTGTTTCTTGCCTTGGTCTCCTCTCCTTGACCACCTTCTTCTTGGGCTTGTGCTTGATCTTGGTGAACTTGATGTGTTGATGATGACGCCCTTCTCTCAAGTGGGACGTTGTGGCCGTACATGTTGACTTTCTTCACATACTTGAAGATCTTCTTCACGTACTCGGCCACCATGGATTCAACCTCTTCATCACTTGAGGAATCTCCATCGTCACCATCATCACCATCATCTTCGCTTGAGCTTCCATGAGTAGCCATCCTACTCAACATTTTCTCTTGTCGGCTTGAGAGAGCATGGCTTGTAGTTGGAGAGGATGGTTCTTGGGGCTTTTCTTGGGGCGTCTTCTTTGACTTGGGCATGAGTTGAAGCTCATGTGCCATGATCTTGCTCAAGATATGATGGCTTCAAATCTTGAGCTTCTTCTCGTAGATGATTGCCTTCACCAAGTCATAATCGGGCTTCCGGAGACTTTGAAGGATCTTGCGGTTGATGTTCAAGTCCGTGATGTCCTTCACACCTAAAGCATTGATCTCATTGACAAGCACATTTAGGCGTGAGTACATAGATTCGGCATTTTCATTAGCAAGTTGCTTGAAGCTATTGAATTCCTCAAGGAGACAACCGTAGCGTTCATTAGCAACTTCTTTTGAACCCTCATTTTGCTCCTTGATGGTTTTCCATAGCTCATGAGCATTTTCACAAGTAAAAACTCTATTGAAAACGCCTACATCTAGTGAGGACAAAATGATACTCTTAGCAATCACATCAAATTGCTTTTCCTTCCTAGTACTATTTTTCATGCCCTCATCGGTGACTCTCCAAACATCAAGGTCCCTTGCTTGGAGATAGGCCTCCATGAGAACCTTCCACCGGGATAGCCCGTGCCAATGTGGAGCCAAACCTAAGGTATCCACCCCTTTCATTTCTCTATAGAGCAACTCACTAGGCGGTGAAGCCTAACGTTCCAATGAGCAGTTTTCACAATTTACCAATCGAATTGGTGTTTCCTTGTGAAGGAAGTGAGTCCCGGCTCTGATACCACTTGTAAGGAATCGGATGCCCGTTAGCCTAAGAGGGGGAGGGGGTGAATTAGGCAACTAAAAACCTTAACCTGTGGCTTCACTAATTTTGCGCAAAAGGTAAACTAGAACATACTATCTATATGTGCAACTAGGTTGTTCTAGAGTGAAACTCCCATCCCAAAGAAGGTTTGCAACCTATAGCCAATCCTAGCATGATACTACTCTAGGAAAGTAGAGGCAAACAAAGATTGCAATAGAGTAAGTGCGGAAACGTAAAGGGGATGAGAGGAAGCAAACTCTTGACACGCGATTTATCCGTGGTATCGGTGAGCACTAAGCCACCCCTAGTCCACGTTGTTGAAGCACTCACACAAGAGTATTGCTTCCCGGTCACCAAGTCTCTCCCAAGAGCACCACTCGACTCGCCACAAAGGCTAGCCACTTAGGCACTTGTCAAGCTCTCTTGGTCACCTTGATGCCGCCTCCACTAAGGAGCTTCTCCACCAAGGAAGGGGTCTCCACGTCCCCGCACAAAGTGTCCTCGCCGCTCACACCAAGCCGAGGGTCGATGTGACGATTGAGCCACTTAGGCCCCAAGGCTTCGGCGAACCTTGTACAACCTGGATTCACTCAAGAATCACCTCACAAGGTTGGCACAACCTTGCACTCACTCAGCTCTAAGCTAAGCCTAGCACTAAGCACACACACAAAGCATGTACTAGTCTAAGGATGAGCAATTAAGCACTTGGATGGATTGGATATGATCTTCAATGTGTCTTGAACTTCTCTGCACTTCCACACAATCCAGCAACCTCAAATGGGTGAGTGGAGGGGGTATAAATAGCCCAAGGCATCAAACTAGCCGTTGGCTAAAAGCTGCTGAAAAAGGTACCGTCGGATGATCCGACGCTATGCTTTTCCAGGGCGTCGGTTCATCCGGTGCCCCTCCCACGTCACGTAGCCGTTGAGGTTCTCTGACACAACTGCTCCGACGCTATGCTCCGACGCTACGTCGGATCATCCGGTGCTGAAGGCCTTGCGTCCAAGTCGCCACTGTTAGCTTCCAACTGACCGTCGGATAGACCGACGCTTTATCTTGGCCAGGCGTCGGATCATCCGGTGCTGAAGGCTTCGTCTTGGCGCGGCTCTGTATGAATTCAAACTAAGCGTCGGATAGACCGACGGGGTCCCCACTTAGACCGTCGGATCATCCGGTGCTACTGTCTTCCGTGCTCTTCCTCTGCAACTCGTCCGACGCTACTAAATAATGGACCGTCGGTTCATCCGACGGTACCTAGGGTTTGACCCTGTGCACCAACTCGTCCGACGATTGCACCGACGCATGTAAATGAGGGACCGTCGGATCATCCGACGGTGTCTTCTCTTTTCCTTTTCTTGCTCGGTTTTGACCCTTTGTTTTGGCATTTTTGCATGTGGTTTTCTTGCATCCTTGGGACCTAGAAATGTCTACAAAGACATGCTCAAACAATATGGTTAGTCCCAATGATCATGTTGTCATGAATCACCAAAATCAAACTCCGAACAAATGACATATGAGGCCATGTTCGCTACAAGACTCCCCGATGGTTTGTGTCGGCTGCCCAGTTTGAAAGCGCTGGATATCAGAGATGCACCCGCCATCAAGAGCGTTGGGTCCGAATTCCAGGCGTCATCCTCCTCCTTGATGGTAGCTTTTCCTAATCTCACCACTCTCAATCTGGAAGGCTTGTCTGAATGGGAGCAGTGGGATTGGGAGGATGTGACTGCCCACGTCATGGCCATGCCTTCTCTCGAGGGGCTCGGAATTGATAACTGCAAGCTCAGCCGTCTTCCACCAGGTCTTGCCAACAACAGGAGGCGTGCTCTGAGAAGACTGAACCTGTGCGAGCTGAGCAACCTGACAGCCGTGGAGAACTTCCCTTCTCTTGTGGAACTCGATGTGTTCGACTGCCCCGAGCTCAGGAGGATCAGCGGCCTCTCCAGGTTGCACAAGATCAGGATCATCCGCTGCCCGAAGCTGGAGGTGCTGGACGGTGTCCCTGCACTCGACAGCCTTGAGCTGGAGGACGGCACCATGGAGGCTCTTCCAGGATACCTAACATGTGTGAGTCCAAGGTTTCTCAAGTTGAGGTGCAGCAAGGAGCTGTACGAATCCATAATTTCAGGTAGCTCCTCCGAGTGTGACAAGATCAGGCATATCGCCAAGCGTGATATCAACTACATCGAGGATTCAGATGCAGCGTTGCATGAATATTCAGATGAAGATTGAAGACTGCGCCGTCTTGATGGAGAAGGATAGCCTATGCGTTCAGGTAATAACTCACATTATTCTTTCTCTATGACGAAACTTGATTCTAGATTCCCAACACTATTGTTGGTACTCCAATTCCTTGCTGTATCCACAATAATCTCCATGCATCAATTACTGATGCGTCCAATACGTGTGATATCATCAGGGAGGAAAGCTTTCAAATGACCAGGCAGGCACATATGGAGACGGGCATCGTATCACGAAGATCTTGTATTACTGCCGGCTCGTCTGACGAGCAGACATGCACAACTGCAAACTTTATTACACGGTGGCTGTCTCTGTCTTTAGAATTTATCATCGTCTCTTCTCCTTCCCTATATTTTTAGAGGTAGGTAATCCAGTTGAGTCGACAAGTTTGATTTCTTGATGATAATTAGCTTGTTGATCCGCAAAAGTTAATCATGTACCAAAAAAACAGTTGGTTGGTGAAGAAGTACTGAATGTTTTGAAGTGGCATTATCCTGGGAGAATTGTTTTGGAGTCGCATATCACCATTTTAGAATAAAAATATGGCTAAAACTCCCATACAAATTCCAAAGGTTTCACCTCTTGTTGATAGTTAGATATGTTCACTTTATCAGGCATGGCACCATTATGCATGTTGTATCATCGTCAATAGCACGAAATGGCAGTACATTTGTGTCTACTTTGCAGCTTTGCCAAAGGGACCTGAAATTATATGTATTTCAGCAGGTAGCTCCGGTCCACCCAACAGGTAGCGAACGTCTCTGCTAGACCTGTACAAATCTTGAAACTCCAGTACAAGTTTTAGTGACTTGTACAATGCTTTAACATCCAGCAGAACTTAGTAACCACTAATCTGCATAGAAATGCAAATTTAATTGCCGAAGGAATTGCATTGCACATGCACGTGTTGCAGGCGTCCTTCTCAAAGCACTTTCACTTTCTTCTTGTCCTCAGACTGCAGAGCACAGACAAAGCGGATAGCAGAACAGAGCAGTTGCAGTGCAAATGCACCCCTCTCGCTTGGGCTCTGCTTGCAGTCATATCGACTCATTTTTACCAAGGCAAAATTTATCGATGGAGTCTTATTAGTTGGTAGCTGATCCGCATCCAAAGCCAGCTCTTCTCCTTTTTTTCCTGTATTTCAGCATGATGAGTGATTTGTAAATCCACAGAAGCAGTACAACCTTCTGTTGGCTGTAAAGAATGCAACTTCTGTTGGCTCGATCTCGTTGCTCATCCTGCCCTTGTGGTTTGTGATATGGCGATCTTGTTCTTCTGCCAGTGGCCTTGTCCTCTGCTGCAAGCTGAACTGTCTTCCACCAGGACTCCAGCATCAAGAGACATGCTCTAAAAGAACTATACATGTACGAGCTGATCAACCTAACAGCTGTCGAGAACTTCCCTTCGGTGGTGAAACTTGACGTATTCGACTGCCCCGAGCTCAAGAGGATCAACGGGCTCTACAGGTTCCACAAGATTAGGATCATGCGCTGCCCGAAGCTGGAGGAGCTGGAAGGTGTTCCGGTACTGGACAGCCTCACATTGTACGATGGCACCATGGAGACACTTCTGTAAGGAATCGGATGCTCGTTAGCCTAAGAGGGGGAGGGGGTGAATTAGGCAACTAAAAACCTTAACCTATGGCTTCACTAATTTTACACAAAAGTAAACTAGAACATACTATCTATATGTGCGACTACGGTTGTTCTAGTGTGAAACTCCCATCCCAAAACAAGGTTTGCAACCTATAGCCAATCCTAGCATGATACTACTCTAGGAAGGTAAAGGCAAGCAAAGATTGCAATAGAGTAAATCTTGAGCGTAAAGGGAATGAGAGGAAGCAAACTCTTGACACGTGATTTATCCCGTGGTATCGGTAGGCACTAAGCCACCCCTAGTCCACATTGTTGAAGCACTCACACAAGAGTTTTGCTTCCCGGTCACCAAGCCTCTCCCAAGAGCACCACTTGACTCGCCACAAAGGCTAGCCACTTAGGCACTTGTCAAGGCTCCCTTGGTCACCTTGATGCCGCCTCCACTAAGGAGCTTCTCCACCAAGGAAGGGGTCTCCACGTCCCTCACAAATTGTCCCTCGCCACTCCACACCAAGCCGGAGGGTCGATGACGATTGCCGGTGAGCCACTTAGGCCCCAAGGCTTCCGAACCTTGTACAACTGGATTCACTCAAGAATCACCCCAAGGTTGGCACAACCTTGCACTCAGCTCTTAGCTAAGCCTAGCACTAAGCACATACACAAAGCATGTACTAGTCTATGGATGAGCAATTAAGCACTTGGATGGATTGGATATGATCTTCAATGTGTCTTGAACTCCTCTGCACTTCCACACAATCCAGCAACCTCAAATGGGTGAGTGGAGGGGGTATAAATAGCCCAAGGCATCAAACTAGCCGTTGGCTAAAAGCTGCTGAAAAAGGTACCGTCGGATGATCCGACGCTATGCTTCGTCAGGCGGTTCATCCAGTGCCCTCTCACGCCACGTAGCCGTTGAGGTTCTCGACACAATCAAGCCGATGCTATGCTCCGACGCTACGACGGATCATCCGGTGCTGAAGGCCTCGCGTCCAAGTCGCCACTATTAGCTTCCAACTGACCGTCGGATAGACCGACGCTTTATCTTGGCCAGCGTCGGATCATCTCAAGGCTTCTCTTGGCGCGGCTCAGAGTGAATTCAAACTAAGCGCTCGGATAGACCGACGGGTCCCCACTTAGACCGCTTTATCATCCGGCATACTGCTCTTCCGTGCTCTTCCTCCGCAACTCGTCCGACGCTACTAAATAATGGACCGTCGGTTCATCCGACGCACTAGGGTTTGACCACTCGCACCAACTCGTCCGACGATTGCGACAATGTAAATGAGGGACCGTCGGATCATCCGACTGTCTTCTTTTCCTTTTCTTGCTCGGTTTTGACCCTTTGTTTTGGCATTTTGCATGTGGTTTTCTTGCATCTTTGGGACCTAGAAATGTCTACAAAGACATGCTCAAACAATATGGTTAGTCCCAATGATCATGTTGTCATGAATCACCAAAATCAAACTCCGAACAAATGGCATATGAGGCCATGTTCGCTACAATCTCCCCCTTTTTGGTGATTTATGACAACACAACCAAAGCAAGCATAAATTTGCTAGAATTGATGAATTAGAACCACTTACACTTGCTTGGATGCTTACCATCATCCAAACTCCCTAGATCAAACTTCCCCCTTTTGATCTTATGTTCACATTCTCCCCCTTTGGTCTCATATCCTTGAAACCACTTGTAAGCATCCTTGTACCCACTTGTAAGCTTAAGCCACAAGCTTGCTTTGGTCTCACATTCTCCCCCTTTGGAATAAAATCTCCAAAAAGTCCAAAGCAAACGGGTCCAAGGAAACTAGCAAGATCTAGCAACCATAGCTCAAAGGAGATGTTAAATGCAAGGAGAAAGCCGCATGAACCATGATCCATATGTATGATATCGATGAAGATACCACATGTGAGAATAACTAAGGTGGATCACAAGCTCATGAGACTAGCATGATACAAACTAAGCTCCCCCTAAGTGTGTGCACAAAAGGATACCACTTGTAAGACAAGGGTAGTGAGAAACAAGTGCACAACTACAAACTTGAAAGACAAGGAAGCTTAGAGCATATCATGCAAGGAAGTAGCTTAAGGGACAAGAGATAAGACAAATGGGTTCTTGTTACATTACCACTTGTAGATATCACTTGTAGTCTTTTGATCATTGCATACCTCCGGGGGATGATCCTCTCTACCTTGTTGGCACCACATTGAGATGAGCTACTTGGAAATGATATCTCTAGGTGACACCACTTGAAAGAAGCTTGTATAGAAGACACTTGGGGTACCACAAGGATTAGGAATGTATGAGTACATTGCCTTTGAACTTATATAGAGACATAATCTCGTAAGGACATGACTCAATAGCATGAAGCTCATATTGCTATATTCACTCTTTTAGAGATGTTAGATCACATTGAGAGTGAAATAGCATTCTCTTAGAATGAAACACCGACCAACGTCGCTAAGGGACTACATAAGATAAACTTGAAACAATGTTAGTCCCATAACCAAACCATAGGATGAGCTCCCCCTAAATGTGTGCATTTAGTGTTTGAATCACCAACCAAATGTATGCACATTATTTATGACAACAAAGGGAAGCTTACCCTATAGCTTGCTCATGATGCAGAGAGATATATATGAAAATATGCACCATGAAAGAACAAGTGTAGCTTTCCTACACACTAATCAAACCATGTAGATTGCTCATGGGTTAGCACATGACACAAGCAACCTACCATATGTAAATATTGCAACAAATGCAACCTAAACAAGGCAATGGAGCTACAATGATATGAGAGAAAGGTACTAGTTTCCATTACCTCAACCGGGGAACTTGGGCAACACATGTCCAATTTGCGAGCTTGGCTTATAGGCTTGAATCTTCTCATCTTGATTGTACCAAGCCTCCCAAGTCCCCGATCACAAGGCCTTCAAGTGGCCTTTGGAACCGAAACCATTTGGGGCCCCTTCATGTTGATGATGACTTCCTTGGGCACCCAAATGGGTTGGTTCCTACCCCGCTCCTCCTTCATCTTCCCAACCTTGTGTGCAACTACCTTGCCATTAGCCTTCTTCTTGATGACGTAGGTGTTGCTCTTGGTCTTGTTCTTGCGGTTGGGCTTGGTGTAGATGAGGGAGCTCTTGATGGTGGGCTTCAATTTCTTCTTTGCGCCCTTGTCCAACTTCTTGACAAATTGAGGGCATTTGTAGAACTTGTGCCCTTCTCTATGACACTTGTAGCAAGTCACGGTTGCACCCTTCTCAAGCTTCTTCACCATGGGATCACGGTTATCTTGAGAAGGTTGGACTTCTCTTCATGTCTTGAGAGATGTCCACTTGTTCTTCATCGTTCTTGCCCTTGCCCATCAAGTTTGCCAACCTCTCTCGGAGTCATTTCACTTCTTGCTTGAGCTCATCATTTTCCTTACCTATGAGATAATCACATGTTTCTACAACAATATTCTCATGGCAAGATGGTGAGCAAGATTCATCAATTAAATCAATGCAAGAAGTTGAAGCATCTACCTTGGAGATAGGGATTGCACAAGGGATAGATGTTTCATTAAGCTCAAAGGAATTACTTGTTTTAGTCTCATTGCTCTCAAGCTTAGATTTTAGCTCATCACACTCCTTGCTAAGCAATTTGAATTTGCACAACAAATGTTCATAATTTGTAGCAAGGGTGCCACTAAGATCATTGAGAGCATTGTGTTCTTTAATTTCATTAGCTTGTTTTTCAAGCCTTCCTTTTTGCTCATGGACTAGCTCAACAAGATCATTGAGAGAGGTGGTGTCGGATTCGTCATCACTTACATTGCTTTCCATACCTTTGGCCATAAGGCACATGTGTGATGATGAAGGACCTTGCATGAAGCGGGTGGTGAAGTTCTTTCTTGATTCATCGCTTGAGCTAGAAGAACTTGATCCACCACTTGTCCACCCACGGACGGCTATTGTTGCTTCTTGCCTTGGTCTCCTCTCCTTGACCACCTTCTTCTTGGGCTTGTGCTTGATCTTGGTGAACTTGATGTGTTGATGATGACGCCCTTCTCTCAAGTGGATGTTGTAGCCGTACATGTTGACTTTCTTCACATACTTGAAGATCTTCTTCACATACTCGGCCACCATAGATTCAACCTCTTCATCACTTGAGGAATCTTCATTGTCACCATCATCACCATCATCTTCGCTTGAGCTTCCACGAGTAGCCATCCTACTCAACATCTTCTCTTGTCGGCTTGAGAGAGCATGGCTTGTAGTTGGAGAAGATGGTTCTTGGGGCTTTTCTTGGGGCGCCTTCTTTGACTTGGGCATGAGTTGAAGCTCATGTGCCATGATCTTGCTCAAGATATGCGATGGCTTCAAATCTTGAGCTTCTTCTCGTAGATGATTGCCTTCACCAAGTCATAATCGGGGCTTAGGAGACTTTGAAGGATCTTGCGGTTGATGTTCAAGTCCGTGATGTCCTTCACACCTAAAGCATTGATCTCATTGACAAGCACATTTAGGCGTGAGTACATAGATTCGGCATTTTCATTAGCAAGTTGCTTGAAGCTATTGAATTCCTCAAGGAGACAACCAGTAGCGTTCATTAGCAACTTCTTTTTGAACCCTCATTTTTGCTCCTTGATGGTTTCCATAGCTCATGAGCATTTTCACAAGTAAGACTCTATTGAAAACGCCTACATCTAGTGAGGACAAAATGATACTCTTAGCAATCACATCAAATTGCTTTTCCTTTCTAGTACCATTTTCATGCCCTCATCGGTGACTCTCCAAACATCAAGGTCCCTTGCTTGGAGATAGGCCTCCATGAGGACCTTCCACCGAGGATAGCCCGTGCCATCGAAATGTGGAGCCAATTCTAAGGTATCCACCCCTTTCATTCCTCTATAGAGCAACTCACTAGGGATGAAGCCTAACCGTTCCAACGAGCGGTTTCTGATTTACCAATCGAATTGGCGTTTCCTTGTGAAGGAAGTGAGTCCGGCTTCGATACCACTTGTAAGGAATCGGATGCTCGTTAGCCTAAGAGGGGGAGGGGGTGAATTAGGCAACTAAAAACCTTAACCTATGGCTTCACTAATTTTACACAAAAGTAAACTAGAACATACTATCTATATGTGCGACTACGGTTGTTCTAGTGTGAAACTCCCATCCCAAAACAAGGTTTGCAACCTGTAGCCAATCCTAGCAGATACTACTCTAGGAAGGTAAAGGCAAGCAAAGATTGCAATAGAGTAAATGCGGAAACGTAAAGGGGATGAGAGGAAGCAAACTCTTGACACGCGATTTATCCGTGGTATCGGTGAGCACTAAGCCACCCCTAGTCCACGTTGTTGAAGCACTCACACAAGAGTATTGCTTCCCGGTCACCAAGTCTCTCCCAAGAGCACCAACTTGACTTGCCACAAAGGCTAGCCACTTAGGCACTTGTCAAGCTCCCTTGGTCACCTTGATGCCGCCTCCACTAAGGAGCTTCTCCACCAAGGAAGGGGTCTCACGTCCCCGCACAAAGTGTCCTCGCCACTCCACACCAAGCCGGAGGGTCGATGACGATTGCCGGTGAGCCACTTAGGCCCCAAGGCTTCGGCGAACCTTGTACAACTGGATTCACTCAAGAATCACCTCACAAGGTTGGCACAACCTTGCACTCACTCCTCTAAGCTAAGCCTAGCACTAAGCACATACACAAAGCATGTACTAGTCTATGGATGAGCAATTAAGCACTTGGATGGATTGGATATGATCTTCAATGTGTCTTGAACTCCTCTGCACTTCCACACAATCCAGCAACCTCAAATGGGTGAGTGGAGGGGGTATAAATAGCCCAAGGCATCAAACCAGCCGTTGGCTAAAAGCCCTGAAAAAGGTACCGTCGGATGATCCGGCGCTATGCTTTTCAGGCGTCGGTTCATCGGTGCCCTCTCACGCCACGTAGCGTTGAGGTTCTCGACACAACTGCTCGATGCTATGCTCCGGCTCGACGGATCATCCGGTCTGAAGGCCTCGCGTCAAGTCGCCGCTTTAGCTTCCAATCGGTCGGATAGACCGACGCTTTATCTTGGCCAGGTGTCGGATCATCCGGTGCTGAAGGCTTCGTCTTGGCGCGGCTCTGTATGAATTCAAACTAAGCGTCGGATAGACCGACGGGTCCCCACTTCGACCGTCGGATCATCCGGTGCTCACTGTCTTCCTTGCTCTTCCTCTCGCAACTCGTCCGACACTACTAAATAATGGACCGTCGGTTCATCCGACGGTACCTAGGGTTTGACCACTGCACCAACTCGTCCGACGATTGCAAGCGCATGTTGAGGGACCGTCGGATCATCCGACGGTGTCTTCTCTTTTCCTTTTCTTGCTCGGTTTTGACCCTTTGTTGCATCCTTGGGACCTAGAAATGTCTACAAAGACATGCTCAAACAATATGGTTAGTCCCAATGATCATGTTGTCATGAATCACCAAAATCAAACTCCGAACAAATGGCATATGAGGCCATGTTCGCTACAACTTCCCTCGTACTTGACAGGTGTTAGCCCAAGGTACCTCAGTTTGTCATGCAACAAGAAGCTGTATGGATACTTATCATCACAAGGTAGCTCCGAGTTCAATAAGATCAGCCATATTGGAAAACATGACATATCGATGTCATCGAGGATTGAGATACATGCTCGCTGGAAATATTCAGATAAATATTGAGGACTGCACGGCTGGCCGATAGGAGTTAATTCAAGTGTTCATCAAGTAACTAATTTGCATTCTCTCTATGCTAAAATTGTTGCTTGTAACTCCTATTCGTTAGGCAGACACAGTAATCTCCTTGCATCGATCACTTATACATCAGATTTCTGTGGCATCATCAGGGACGAAAGCTTACATTCGACCACCGGCTGTGATGTTAGTGCTACTGAATGTTTGAGCTGACGACGACATTAGTCTTGAGGTAAATATGGCTAAAACTTCCATACAAATTTCAAAGGCACTGCGGCCGGGCTTTATATTGTGAAACAGAGTGCTGCGAGTAGTGTTATCCTAAACGGCCTAAACGGGCTGTTTAAACGGGTTTAAACGCTAAACGGGATAACACCGTCTACGTCGTTTAGCCCGTTTAAACACCGTTTAGCCCGTTTAAATGCCATTTATCCCCGTTTAAACAGGCGTTTAAACAGATTAAACGCTAAACGATGGTCAACCGACTTGTCTACCGTTTCCGTTTAGTAAAACATTGGCTGCGACTCGTCCGACGAGCAGACAGACACTGCTCCAACAATTGATTTGATTTACAGAGGTTGTGCTTGTTTTCAACTGGCTGCTGGCTGTGAAGAATGGTTGCTTTTCCTGAACCATATATATCTACTTGATCTCCTTGCTCATCCTTCCCTTGTGGTTTGTGACATCCATGTCGTCAATCAAAGCACACTGTGATCTTGGGAATAATGCCAGCAGAGAGCTCAAACTTAATCAGCAGGTTGTGTGCTTGCGTCAAAGCACATTGAAGCAGAGGACACCGATGTGGCTCCTCGGCTGCTGCACAGCCTCACCACAGAAACACAGAGTTGTGACAGCAAGCTTGTACCTTATGCCGGCCACGTTTTCATTATCCAGAATTCCCCTGCTTTTTTATTTTCAGTACGCGTGCCAGCTAATACGTGTGACTACTAGGCGATGAAAGGTTCCACTGATTAATTAAGTACCTAATCACAGAGTGTGGCCGCCGTTGGCCTTAATTGGAACAAGGATCGTCAGTTTTTAACAATTTACTCTCTCCGATCACGACTATTCCAGATTAATAATACTACAGGGTAACAATGCAGTCAATCAGAAACAGAGTGATTAGTCTTGTAGTTAAACAAAACCTGCGATTCCGTGATCCTTGATCAAGCGGCGAGGTGGCCGGCAATCAGCAGCATCGTTATGCTGACGGACGACAGCAAAGAATCTAATCACGCAGACAACCTTTGCCTTGTTCTCGAGCAAATAAAGGCGTCGTTTCTCTTCATGCAGCTACCAATTTAATTCAAACGACAAGTAACAGTAGGAGGAGGGAACACAAGTAACTATCAAATATTGATTGCTTCATCATGAAATAATTCCAAGAGTGATCTATGCAAGGACAAGTATGTGTCTTGTGGGGACGCCTGAAGGGCCCACAGTTCGGGTTATGTGTTTAGCGGATTTATTTCTGTATTTAACTATAGTTAGTTTAGTCCACCATAATATAACACCCTAATTTACATTTTCACAATAGAATTAAAATTTTCTAGAATTAATTAGGGTTGCTCACATTTAGTTGTTGTAGAATAATTATTTTCTAAATTTGATTAAATGAATCATAGGCTATATAAAGTAGTTGTTGCATACATGCTGCTTGCACTGCGTTTATTGTGTGGAAAATGTATTTTTGTTTTGCTCAAACTCGTTTAGGTGTATCACTGGAAAAGTTTAAATGCTGGAAAATCCTTTCACTCTCTTTGGGCCAAATCCTACTATTCAAACCCAGCCCAAAACTCAGTTCACCCCACCCCCCCCCCCGCCCCTTTCTTTTCCCCTCGGCCCAAAACACCCACCTGGGGCGCAGCCCATCTAATCCAGCGGCCAGCCCAACCCGTCTCCCCCTCCCTCTCACTTCCAGCCGCCCACACGCCATCTCCTCCCACCCTTCCTTCTTTCCTCCACCGAACAGCAACACCACCACCGCCGCCTCGCCCACGCCGCTACCGAGCCATGATCGCCGCCTCCTTCCATCTCTCTTAGCACCATTTTCCTTCTTGCCGTCGCCATCACTATGTGCCGACGCCATAATCAATTTTCCAAAGAATTAAATAAATCCGTAAATGCAGTTTTAGTTTAGTCCTCGTTAGTAAAACGCTTATAACTTTTCGCTCGTAGCTCTAGGTGTTTCTTGCGCTCACGCGATCGTAGCGACGAGCCCGTTATTTTAAAATGTTGTTCTTACTGTTTTGTTACTGTTTGGTGTACTGTTCTTATGTTTTTGTATGTATGTTTGTTTCCGGTAGTTGCTACGAGTAGTCGCTGCTGGACAAGATCAAGAATAAGTGAAATATGGACAGTGAACTTGAAGAAGGCAAGTGTCCTTGATGCATACTCCTTTTTGCCTTTATTTTTATACATAATAATCACCTTTCTATTTATGCTTTATGCATTGCAATGAGTCAATTTGCTGGGAATCCTATGTAGGGTTTACTAGATTTGATCTTACCATTCCTTGAAGCCCTTAGAGAGTTGTTAGTTAAGGGTAGTTTATATGCTTAGCTTGCTCTACATGGGTTGGTTTAATCTTAATCTTGATTAATAAACTATGCAACATCGTGGGTTGGTACTGTTTTAGCAACATGGATCCTTAGGCTTGAGCAACTCTTTTATGATGGTTTATGGAAATGAGAAGTATGGATATAATGTTTTGGAGATATATGTTTTTGTCTTGCTCAAGTTAAGGACCGGTACGTGGAGCGACCACCCAGGACAAACCGTACAACCACGAGACCTAATCGGCTCTGGGCTTGGCTAATTAAATAGGAGAAATCGGTGATGGGTGTGGCTAGACGGCGCTAATGAGGGTAGGGCCCAATACTCGGCAAGGAGTGTGCCAACACCTACCGGTGGATCCTTTGTAAAGGCCTCGTAGTGAACCTATGCCAACATACCTCGGAAGTGTGTAAGGAGGTTTGGCCGCCTCGGCGTGACAGGTATCACGACTCGTGGGTAAAGTTGTACAACCTCTGCAGAGTGTTATTTTGAACTGTTATAACAGCCGTGCTCACGGTCAAGAGCGGCCTGGACCCTCACATGTTTAGTTGGTGGTTTGGTTTGGGAAGTGAAGGTTGGTTTGGCCTAGATGTTATGATTTTACCCCTTTAAGGTGGGTTTTGGTTTGGGAAGTCCTTCATCTAGTAATTAGGGTGCTTAATAAAAATTACCAACTAAAACTTGTGCTTGCAGCCAGTTGTGTCAGCCTTCCTTTTTGATAAGCCCACTCATAGCTTTTCCTCCTACACTTGCAGAGTACATTTTGATGTACTCACCATTTTCCCTTCAACCCCCTGCTGTATCTCTCTCTCCCCTATAAATGCTGCTCAGGTGATGAAGACGATGAGGATCTAGGATGCGACCCCCGGTTGATTGCCCGTGGCTATGGAGTCCTGCTTCCGCATATATTCTATCTTCTTGTAATTTTTTTCTTTTGGACCAACGAATCATTTTGTATAAATAAATGTGATATGGTGATGTAACTCTGATGAAGTCGAACTTTATGTATGAAATATGATCCTGGCATACATAAAGTGAGCACCTGGTTGTGTTTATAAAACCAGGTGTGACATACATCTTGCAAGCCGCACGGGAAGAGCACAACGGTTCATTGTATTCCCTGTGTTGTGCTATGCCGAAGCTTAGACACGAACAATGAAGTAAAGGACTCAAGCAAAGAACACAAGCGATAGCCAAACAAAAGGAAGACAAAAAGAGAACTCTCAACATTGTATTTCTCAAAAGCCGATCCCCTATACAAGTGCCGGTCGGACTTTTTACATACCGAATTTACCCTCGTGTAAAACGGATCGAACAAGAATGTACTAGGATAATTTTGGGAAATCTCCATTAGGTCTTCACTTAATTGGCGCTTCATAACGTCACGCCGCAAATCACGGCGCTTTTCCTGGCATCAACACGTGCGATATTGGGTGAAGACCCTTGACTTTTTGGAGATCGCCCTTCGCCCGATGTATTCCTGTACCTGAAACACACGTAAAATCGAAACGCACGCGGGTGAGATGTTAAGAGCGACGAGACCCCTCCTGCGAAACCTAGGCGGAAGCTTATTGAATGGGGAGGATTCGCCCCGGAGTTTCGTCCTGAAGAAAATCGGATCGCCAGTCCCGAAACCTAATACCTTAAACTGCTCGCCCTATTCGAGAACTTTTCTGGTGACGAAAGGTGCCATGCGAAAGCTGTGATATAACAGGCAAAATGGAGTTGATTGGCTTCGGGGGTTTCGCTCCTAAACTCCTACACCGCTCCTGCCGAGCTTCGTCAATTCTATGGCTTTGACTGTGATGGGCTCGCTTCCGAATCCCCCAACACCCTGCATTGTAACCCTCTCATCATAGTGAAGATCATCAGTTGGCGCTCGTGGTTTTTTCCAAAAGAATTTTCCACGTAAAAATCATGTATCGTGTTCGATCTTGTTTTCGCATTATTTGCAAACATCCTAGTTGTGAATTGTCTCCTTCAAATAAAGGCTTATGTAACATGCACTGGTGGAGAGGGAGGCTTTGGTTCGGGCCTTTAGTCCTGGTTCAACTTTGGAGCCGAGACTAAAGGCCATTTGTCGACGTGGCCCGAAATGCTCGCGGGAGACACCCCCCTTTAGTCCCGGTTGGTATAACCAACCATGACAAAAGGGCTGCCTCCCAGCGTCATTTTCCCGCAATGATTGACACAAAAGTGACATCGGTGGAATTACCAACTGAGACTAAAGGGTACACCTTTAGTCTCAGTTGATAATTCCACCGTTATTTTAGTCCCTGTGGAGTTACCAACCGGAACTAAAGTGTTCCCTTTAGTCTCGATGGGTAACTACACCCGGGACTAATAGCCGACGCCCTATACATCTAGCTTCTTGTTCCCCTTTCTCTTGCCCGAGCCATTCTTCACCAAGAGCTCAAGCTCCTCCTCCATGGCGCCTCAACCTTAGAGAGGTGTTGCTGAATTTTTTGTATTTGTGAAGATTTTTCTCCCCTAAAGTGTTTCCGAGGTTTGATTCTTCTTCCTCCCATCATTTGTTGTGATTAATTGTTTTTATATATTTTAGAGATGGAGAAAATAGAAATCTTAAATCCTAGGTGGGAGGAGGTAATGAGAGATGAGGTTATTTATATACTGTAGATTGAGAAAAAAGGTGGTTGGCTAAACACTAGCATTGAATTTTACTTTTTGATATAATGAAACATAGAACTAATTATGATTTTACATTTAGCAAATTTTATAGAAGTTAGTTTATAAAAAATATGGTCATTAATAATGCAGATCAAAATGACCATCAGGTGACCTCTATATGTCATTGTATCACGAGTCCTCAAGATAAAACTAGTTAGCTTCTAGGGTCTCGGGTTTTAGCGTTTAGCTTTTGAACCTCTGCTTCAAACACATTTATGAATTCACGTATTGTGTTGAGATGATCAACATGTTAAGGAAGAATGTAGGTAGGCCTCCAGTTCTCATCATCTAGTTCATCACAGAATACATCATCGAATTCACCCTTCTTCATCTTTGTCTTTGTTTACTTTTTAATATAATGAAACATAGAACTAATCTTAATATTGCATTTAGCTAATTTTATAGAAGTTAGTTTATAAAAAGTATGGTCATTAATAATGTAGATAAAAATGGCCATCAGGTGAACTCTGTATATCATTGTATCACGAGTCCCCAAGCTAAAACTAGTCAGCTTCAAGCTTTTGAACCTCTGCTTCAAACACATTTATGAATTCACATATTGTGTTGAGATGATCAACATGTTAAGGAAGAATGTAGGTAGGCCTCCAGTTCTCATCATCTAGTTAATAACGGAATACATCATCGAATTCACCCTTCTTCATCTTTGTCTTTGTTTACTTTTTAATATAATGAAACATAGAATTAATCTTCATTTTGCATTTAGCTAATTTTTTAGAAGTTAGTTTATAAAAAGTAAGGTCATTAATAAAGGAGATCAAAATGGCCATCAGGTGACCTCTGTATGTCATTGTATCACAAGTCCCAAGCTAAAACTAGTCAGCTTCTAGCTTTTGAACCTCTGCTTCAAACACATTTATGAATTCACGTATTGTGTTGAGATGATCAACATGTTAAGAAAGAATGAAGGTAGGCCTCCAGTTCTCATCATCTAGTTCATAACGGAATACATCATCAAACTCACCCTTTTTCATTCTGATTTAAAAGAAATAATTTGTGGACTTAATATGATGCAGATTAATCGGCAATGGATGAACGCCGACAGACGATCCTCGGAGTACATTGCTAGCATGCAAGCTTTTCTCTAAGTGGCCAAAGCCGACAAGAACCCAAAGGGATTCATGTGTTGTCCATGCTCTTTGTGCAGAAACGACAAAGACTACTCTGACCGGGGGACTCTTCACCTCCACTTGATTAAAAACAGATTCATGGCGAACTATGTGCTCTGGACCAGGCACGGTGAAAGTGGGGTTGTTATGGAATAGAACGAAAAAGAGGAGGATGATAATAAAATTCCTGACTGGGTCGCGGGGCAAGATTTTGCAGATACTTCGATGGAAGATGCTAACGAAGAAGAGATACCAGAAGATGGCCATGTTGCATTGGTGGAGAGCGAGGCTTTTGTTCGGGCCTTTAGTCCCAATTCAACTTTGGAGCCGGGACTAAAGGCCTTTCGTCGACGTGGTCTCGAATGGTCGCTGTAAGCGGCCCCTTAGTCTCGGTTCAGACACGAACCGTGACTAAAGGGGGCTCCCAACTCCATCCGCAATACTGTTCTGCTTTAGTCCCTACCGGTGTTACGAGCCGAGACTAAAGGGTACCCTTTAGTCTCGGCTCGTAACACCAGCCGGGACTAAAGGCCGGGGCAATATAACGCTCGTACCTTCTTCTTCCTCCCGCCCCCGATCCATTCACCAGAGCCATTCACCCGAGCCATTCAAGCTCCTCCCCCCATGGCGACTCAAGCCTAGGGTGGTGCTGCGATTTTTTTCTTCATTAGTTTGTGAAGATTTCTCTCCTCCAAGGTGTTGTAAAGGTTAGAATCTTCATCCTCCCTTCATTTGTGGTGATTAAATTTTGTTTTATGGTTTAGAGATGGAGAAAATAGAAATGTTAATTAGACAGATGAGATTTTGTATATACACGTGAAGATGTAGTTAGGATGGTACTTGCATTGTTCCTTCTTTCATTAAAATCTTGTTTTTCATAATATTGAATTTTCTTGTATATATATATATATAGTTTATAAAATATATTCTCATAAAATAAGACATACCGAAAATGTACTAGGTATTTCCATTGTTTCATTGTTTAGAAATGATTTTATTCTAGGTAGCCATTGGAGGAAATAGAAGATTAATTATTTTGTTAAGTATGTTTTTAATTTATATATAGAATAAATGTAAGCATTCTCTTATTTTCTTGTTTTCATAATTTTGAATTTTACTTGTACATATAGTTTATAAAATATATGCTCATAAAGAAAAAATAGACATAGAGAAAATGTAGCTATAGTTTATTTTGTACATATAGTTTATTTCCATTCTTTCATTATTTAGAAATGCTTTTATTTCTAGGTAGCTATAGAAGATTAAATTCTTTTATTAAGTATTTTTTTAGTTTTATATACAATAAATGTAAGCATTTTCTTTTTTTGATACAGAGCCCCACGTCCTAATTAGCTACAGTTTCACCTCGTGGGCTACGTGGGGACTGCCTGCAGCTCCGCGAGGTGGGGCTGTAGCTAGATAGGATGTGTAGCGCATGTGTGGTACTGTAAGTGGGTTAGTGAGGTGTATATGACGGTGAGGTGAGACTGTTATAGTTCCCGGAGCATCCAGTCTTCTTGTTTTTGATACAGAGCCCCACATCCTAATTAGCTACAGTTTAACGTCACGGGCTACGTGGGGACTACCTGCAGCTCCGTGATGTTGGACTGTAGCTAGATAGGAGGTGTAGCGCATGTGTAGTACTGTAAGTGGGAGAGTCAGGTGTATATGACGGTGAGGTGAGACTGTTGTAGTTCCCGGAGCATCTAGTCTTCTGAGTTATGTACGGTAATGATAGTGTTGAATTCTATCCCCTTTTGTTTTTTTATTTATGCATATACTGAATCCAATCTATAAATATGTAGGTATGTGTACATATAGTTCATAAAATATAGTGTTGAATTCTATGGCCCCTCGTATTTCTAGGTAGCTATAGGAGGAAATAGAAGATTAAATTCTTTTATTAAGTATTTTTTTAGTTTTATATACAATAAATGTAAGCATTTTCTTTTTTGATACAGAGCCCCACGTCCTAATTAGCTACGGCTTCACCTCACGGGCTATGTGGGGACTGCCTGCAGCTCCGTGAGGTGGGACTGTAGCTAGACAGGAGGTGTAGCGCATGTGTGGTACTGTAAGTGGGAGAGTCAGGTGTATATGACGGTGAGGTGAGACTGTTGTATAGTTCGTGGAGCATCTAGTCTTCTAAGCTATGTACAGTAATAATAGTGTTGAATTCTATCCCCTTTTGTTTTTTATTTCTAGGCTATAGGAGGAAATAGAAGATTAAATTCTTTTATTAAGTATTTTTGACAACAAATGTAAGCATTTTATTTTTTTTCTTGTTTTTGATATAGAGCCCCACATCCTAATTAGCTACAGTTTAACATCGCGGGCTACGTGGGGACTGCCTGCAGCTCCACGATGTTGGACTGTAGCTAGATAGGAGGTGTAGCGCATGTGTAGTACTGTAAGTGGGATAGTCATGTGTATATTACGGTGAGGTGAGACTGTTGTAGTTCCCGGAGCATCTAGGTCTTCTGAGTCGCTGGTTCATAAAGGTTATGTACACTAATAGTTCCCTTTTGTTTTTCTATTCATGCATATATTGAATCCAATGTATATATGCAAACTAATCCTATTTATTGTGAATAATGTGTGTTATTTTGATTTGGATGTAGTTTGAGCTAACAATGTCGTCATCAAGTGTTGTTGGAAATGGAGTCCGTGGTCGTGGCATAGTCCGTCGCTGTGGCGGGCGTGGTGGCCGTGGCATTGGCCGTGCAGGTCTCGGTGGCCGTGGAGGTGGTTTGGAGGACCCGTTGCCTCTACGTCCGGGATTGCACTTTCACCGCGAGATTACCTTGCCAATGGGTGATCCAGGACGTGTAGCTAACTTGGTAATATAGGAATTGAAATTAATTTGCTTTACATAGAACTTTTTTCCATTTCACATGGAAAATCTGTAATTTTAGTTACATATATAATTATTGTAGGTTCTCAACAATATCAGACGGCTCAGAGACATTATCGGGGATATGAATGGTACTCCTCCTATAGTGCAAACTGAGCACGTTGATGAGCACATGGCAAGAGTGTATATCTCTTTCACCGTACCCGCTCGATATGTAGACTACGGCCAGTTGCCAGCAGGCGCACCACACCCGATGGTTTCCATTGCAACAGTTGGCAAAACAACACCTATTCGGTTAACTCGAGAGAGGACTGCCGTGGAGAATTGTCTACAACAGCTCCAGAATAATGTTGGGTGCTTCGTGCCGGACCATTCCTATTTTAAATTAAGGCAACTTGAGATGGGTGAAGGAACTGTGATTGAGACTACGGAGAGGCTTTGCAGGGCTCATCAAGATGTGGTAATATACATTTATATATAAAAGAATTTCTATTCATTATTAATTAATTTGTTTTTGGTACATATATATCATCATCATCTGATTGTGTGCAGGATCACTCTGGTTCTACCTATGCTTCAATTAGCTTCCGTGCGATTCTGAATCAAGTCGTGGAAAGAGTTGGGGTGGATTACTATGGTGGGGAGCCGTTTTTTCACCAACAATTGGAAGTGTCAAGCAATTCTAAGTTTCTACAAGCCAGCAGAACCCGAGGCTCCATTGTTTGATGTCTGCAGTGGTGTTTGTGACACTCCTCCGCAAGCGGAGGAGAGTGCACTAGTACGCGCTCTAGCTTATTTTGAGGGAGTTCTAGGCTGGAGGATTGCAGACATTAACCATGTTCCATATCTGCAAGCGCGTGCTGCTCATCAGTAACATTATGCATGCATGGATCAGGCTTTGTACCGTCCCTGAGGGCCCTGGCGTCTCGTTGGTAGTCATGAAGACTTGCCGCCGAGTGCCAAGGCTGCGATCCGGTTGCCACCTCCGCCGGTGTGCTCCACTGGAGCGGTGTTCCCTCCCGGAAGGGAGTGAGTCGAGGTAGGCGACGCAGCTGAGGAGTTCCCTCCGCCGGTCTGCGGGCTTGCTGCAGCCGATGGAGACTAATCTCCGTGGCGTGTAGATGTTATAACCAGGCCGGAAGCTGGTCCTGACAGAGGTTGCTCTGTAGTGTTGTTCTCGGACTCGGGCTCATCAGGGTCCGACCCGAAGTCGAACTCGTAGGAGGAATCCGAGTAGAAGCCGGAGAGAGGGTTGGAGTCCGAGTTGTAGCCGGGGACGGTGTTGGAGTCCGAGTCGTACTCGGGTACGATCTCCTTGCCGGCCCGGCGCGCAGTGCGAGCCTTCGCGTGGGCCCTGCTGGCATTGCGAGGACCGCGCGTGAAGCGCTCACGGAGTGGGGAGTCCGCACGCGATGGCTGGGTAGCTGACTCGCATACGATAGCCCACGGGGACGTCGAGTTCGAGTTGGAGTCGGATCGAAGCTCGAAGTCGGCGTGTTGGTTGTAGAGCGAAATTTCGCCAATTTTTCGGCGAGATTGCCCGTGACTACTTCGGGAAGCGTCACGAGCCCAGTCTCCGGGTTGGGCGGCATGGTGAGGCGGCGTTGGAAGGATCTGGCGCCGTCAGCAGTGCAGACCCAGGAGCCGAAGACAAAGGTGTCGCCGCGGTTGAAGGCGACGGTTGGCTTGATGAAGATGGAAGCCGTCGAGTTCTCCATATGATCTTCGGCGAGAGCCCCTACCTGGCGCGCCAGCTGTCGGTGTTTTAGACCGGCAACCTACCAAGGGGAGTACCCGAGGTAGATGAATGTGGCCTCGCCGAGATCGGTAACTCGAAGAAAGAGACACGTGGCACACACTTTAGACAGGTTCGGGCCGCGAGGTGCGTAGTACCCTACGTCCTGTATGCTGCGTAGCTCTGGATTGATTGGATGTGATTACAAGATGATGCGTAATCTGAGAGAGAAGGGTCCCTGCCTCGCCTTATATAGTCCGGGAGGCAGGGTTACAGGTCGGTTTAGGGAGAGAGTACTAGTCGTGTACGTCTAGGAGTCCTCTACACAGTACATGGTATGTATAGCTTCCTATCCGAGTACTTCTCCACCGTAGTCCTTGCGCCTCACGCCAACAGTACTGGCACGCAAGTGTAGTCTCAGGGGCCCACCGAGTAGTCGGTCCTGGTACCCACCGAGGTAGTGGGCCCAGGGAGGTCCATATGACATAATTGACAACGTTGTGTGGACTAATTCTTGGCTGAGTATTGCAGGTGCAAGTTGCGGCTTGACTGGTGTTGGTGCAGGTGAAGAACAAGCGCGAAAGGTTGTTGCCGGTGAGGCCTCCAGGTGTGGAGAAGACAAGTAGGCTTCGTTCGAGGGACCCGGTGGCCAGCGGAGTCAAGTGCGGGCCGCATGGTGGCAAGAACGGCAAGATGAAGTCATGGATGGTTTCTTGGTTGAGCCTCAAAACCATGGTCGAGCCGGGACTACGTGGGAGCCGAGTCATGAGTGGCGATTGGTGGAGGCTATACCGAGTTCACGAGGTTTCTGGTGGTTCACCAAAAAACCACTGGGTTCCTTGGTTGATCCACTAAGCCAGGATCGAAGAACCGAAGACGGAGGTGCAGCAACATCGGACCGGCCTGACTGGTGGGTCTAACCGGTGAGGAGCACCAGTCTGACCGGTGTGCGATGACGCAATCCGGAGACTTCGAAGCGGAGGACACGCGTCGGGATTGCAAGGCTTGCGTCGAGGCTAAGCAAGTTTGCGGTCGCTGGGCATCCGTCCGATGGAGCGATGACAAAGACTTCCGAATTCGCCCTTGAGGGGCATGTATCCCTAGTTAGCTAGTAAGGGTATTTTAGACTTTCGGTTGCCTCCATATAACCCAAGTGGTGAGATGATGGCAGCCATCTCTTGAAACCCTAGCTCATTTTGTTTTGCTATTTTCCTCTTCCTTTTCCCTTGGAATTTTTAGGACTAGCTTGAGAGCTTCATGGTGAGATCTTGTGAGAGGGTAGGATGATCAGGCGGAAGCTAGACCTTGTATGAACCTTCATGGTATGTATAGATGATTCGGCGTGGTTCCTCAAGGCTTGTTTGTGTTCTTCCCAGTTTTCCTTTTTGGTGAATTTCGAAGCCTTTTCTTGGTGTTTTTCTCAGAGCGATTTCGAGGCTTTTCTCTCTACAATTTGTTGGGGGATATATGCATGAACCCTTCGTGGTTCTTTTCCCTTTGATTTCCCTCCCAAATCCGTGAGAAAAGGGGCTCGATTTTGGGGTTTTCGTTGTTCAAGGGTGTGTGGTGTTCTTGGCGGAAATCCTTCGATTCCTCTTGATTCAACAAGTTTTGGTGGACGATAACTTGGCTATGGAGTGCCCATGAGGTGTTCCTACTATCCCCAAAGTATTGTTCAAATCCATGGAGCGAATTGGGAGATCGGGAGTTGGATTTGGAGGAATTGACCCGCGGGTTCTTTTCATCCCGAGCTGCCCAGTTACCACCGGTCTGACCGGTGCTCTTGACCGATCTGACCAGTGTAAGCCCTCTGTGGGATTTGTCTCGGGTGATTTGCTGGACTCATGTGTCTTTGGGTCGTGTTGGTGCTGGTCAGTTCTTGTCTGGTTTGGAGGTGATTTGCTTGGTTTTGTGAAGGGTTCTTCTTTCTTGCTGGTTGTGTTTTGGGGGTGTTTTTGTTCCAGGGCCTAGAGAAGTCATTGAGGCTCTCTGGAACATTTGTTGTGCGGCTGCTGTAGCCACCGGCCTGACCGGCTCTGTCCACCGGTCTGACCGGTGCCACCGGTCTGACTAGCGCAGGCCATCGGTCTGACCGGTGTAGCACAGGCAGCAAGTCATGCAAGTTTCCGCTGTGTTGTGTTGGTGAGTTTTGGCTCGGAAGGTTGTTTGTTGGTTCCTAGGATCAGTAGCACTCCAGTGGCTACGTGGTCTTGACCAACTTGGGTAGTTGAGTCGGAGACGTGTGTTAGAAGCCGTGTTCATCTTGTTGGAGCCTCTATCTCATTCGAGAAGATTTTTTATCGGCTCCCATTCACTCCCCCCTCTCTGGTTCGCCGTTTCGGTCCTTCACCGGACTAGACCACTCAGCACTTCACGCAACTTATTGTTCTCATCCTGCAAATGGTCAACACATTGTGCAAGTGCCAAATTCTTCACAGCGTGCAACTCACAGGTAGAACAAGAAGTAGGAATAGGCACTTTCAGATCAGCCTCAAGCGAAACAATGCGAGAACGAAGCTCAACAATTTTTTCATGCAAACCAGGGTAAGAAGTACATGCACCAAGCAAAGTGGGTCTAGATTGCAGCTCAGCCAACTCAACCCTAAGCACATCTAGTTCCTCACACTTGGAGGCATGCTTTTCCCTAAGAGCAGTCAAATCAGCTAGGAAAATAGAGCAATCAGCACAATCAACCTCATCAGAAACCATAGGGCTAGCCTTAAGAGAATCAAATTCAAGCTTGCCATCAAGAACCTGTGTTTCTAGCTCAGCCACTCTAGTCCTAGCATCTTCAAGCAAAGCTCTAAGCTCCTTCCTAAGCTTCTTAGCCTTTCTAAGCATGTGATCGCGATTATCAAGCAAGTCAACCAACTCCTCATTCTCCTTCCGCAAAGAAGAGAGCTCATCATATACCTCATCCTCGGAATCTGAGTCCGAGGCGTCCTTCTGGCTTCTCTTGCTGCTGGAGTTGCAAGCCATGCCGCAGAAATTGTCCTTGGGGCTTAGGCCCATCACATAAAGGCCATTGAGATACTTGCCGAGGTTCATCACTCGAGCTTGAAGACATGTCCTCGGAGTCGGACTCAATGTCGCTCGATCTCTTCATCTTCTCTCGAGACCACATCTTCTTCCCATGTCCATGATCCTTCTTATTGGACTTCTTCCTCTTGTCCTTGAACTTGTGCTTGTCGTGGTTGTTCACCTTAGGACACTCGGCGAAAAATTGTCCGGTCTTGCTGCACTTGAAACATGCCCTCGAGTTCCTCCTTGAGTTCACCCAGTTCTCGTGCATCCTCTCGAACCGCCTAGTGAGCAGCGCCAGCTCGTCCTCTCCAAGCACGTCGAACTCCTCATCTGGCAAAGACATCAAAGAGGACAAAGAGAATATCATGGTGGATGGGTTAGCGTTAGATTTTCCTTTCGAGCCACCGATGAGGGCGAGACTATGAGAGTCAGTCGGGCCCTCAATCTTGGTTGTCATACCCCGATCCACCTCAGCCGACTTGAGCTTCGAGAACAACTCGTTCATAGTCAAAGTGTCATACTTCTCAAACTCTACAATGGCCTCGAACTTTCCACCCCAAACCGTATGATCCAGCGAGTGCAAGAGCTTGACGGCTCTATCATGATCATCGTACGGGAGCACGTCCACATTGGCCATCATGTTGTTCACCACCACCATAAACCGCTAGAACAAGGCATCGATGGACTCACCGCAGAGATGAGTGAAGTTTTCGTACTCTCTCTGGTAAGTCGCATACATCCGAGCCTAAACCTGAGCATTTCCTACATGAGCTTCCTTTAATTGTGTCCAAATTCTACAAGCCAAGTTCTCCGTATGCACACAATCGAATTTGGATTGACACAGAGCACGAAACAAGCAGTCGACCGCCTTGTTGTTGGCGTCGAACATGTTCCTCGATCCTGGAGCAAGGAAGTTCATCGGATGGACATAAGCTGTGTCCACCGTGACATCCCAAAGGATCTGACTCTTTCCGCGGAGGAACGCCACCATCCGCTTACTCCACATCTGGTAGTTTTTGCCATCGAAGTGTGGAGGACCCGAACCCCGTTCCTGGTACGCCATCCTTGGATCTTAGACTGGCTAGAGTCAATCAAGACCCGTAGCCGGCTCGATACCACTTGAAGGATCGAAATGGCGAACTAGAGAGGGGCGAGTGAATGGGAGCCGATAAAAATTCTTCTCGAAGGAGATAGAGGCTCCAACAAGATGAACATGATTTCCAACACACGTCTCCAACTCAACTACTCAAGTTGGCCAAGACCACGTAGCCACTGGAGTGCTACTAGTCCTAGGAACCAATTGTAAGGAATCGGATGCTCGTTAGCCTAAGAGGGGGAGGGGGTGAATTAGGCAACTTAAAACCTTAACCTATGGCTTCACTAATTTTACAAAAAGATAAACTAGAACATACTGTCTAGATGTGCAACTAGGGTTATTCTAGTGTGAAACTCCCATCCCAAGAAAAGGTTTGCAACCTATAGCCATTCCTAGCATGATACTACTCTAGGAAAGTAAGATAAGCAAAGATTGCAATAGAGTAAATGCGGAAACGTAAAGGGGATGAGAGGAAGCAAACTCTTGACACGCGATTTATCCCGTGGTATCGGTAGGCACTAAGCCACCCCTAGTCCACATTGAAGCACTCACATAAGAGTATTGCTTGCCGGTCACCAAGTCTCTCCCAAGAGCACCACTTGACTCGCTACAAAGGCTAGCCACGTAGGCACTTGCCAAGCTCCCTTGGTCACCTTGATGCCGCCTCCACTAAGGAGCTTCCACCAAGGAAGGGGTCTCCACGTTCCCTCGCACAAAGTGTCTCGCCCACACCAAGTCGGAGGGTCGATAACGATTGCCGGTGAGCCACTTAGGCCCCAAGGCTTCCGACGAACCTTGTACAACTTGATCCACTCGAGAATCACCTCACAAGGTTGGCACAACCTTGCACTCACTCAGCTCTAAGCTAAGCCTAGCACTAAGCACATACACAAAGCATATGCAAGTCTAAGGATGAGCAATTAAGCACTTGGATGGATTGGATATGATCTTCAATGTGTCTTGAACTCCTCTGCACTTACACACAATCCAGCAACCTCAAATGGGTGAGTGGAGGGGGTATAAATAGCCCACGGCATCAAACTAGCCGTTGGCTAAAAGCTGCTGAAGAAAGGTAGCGTCGGATGAACCGATGCTATGCTTTTCCAGGGCGTCGGTTCATCCGGTGCCCCTCCCACGTCACATAGCCGTTGAGGTTCTCTGACACAACTGCTCTGACGCTATGCACCGACGGTGCGTCGGATCATCCGGTGCTGAAGACCCCGCGTCCAAGTCGCCTCTGTTAGCTTCCACGCGACCGCCGGATAGACCGATGCTTCATCTTGACCAAGGCGTCGGATCATCCGGTGCTGAAGGCTTCGTCTTGGCGCCTCTCTGTCTTGATTCAAACTGAGCGTCGGATAGACCAAGGGTGTCCTCACTCAGACCGTCGGATCATTCGGTGCTACTGTCTTCCCTGCTCTTCCTCTGCAACTCGTCCGACGCTACTAAAAGATGGACCGTCGGTTCATCCGACGGTGCCTAGGGTTTTACCAGTGTACCAACTCGTCCGACGATTGCACCGACGCTTGCTGCTAAGGTACCGTCGGTTCATCCGACGGTGTCTTTTCTTTACCTTTCTTGCTCGGTTTTTACCCTTGTTTTTTCTCATTTTGGCATGTGGTTTTCTTGCATCATTGGGACCTAGAAGTGTCTACAAAGACATGCTAAAACAATATGGTTAGTCCCAATGATCATGTTGTCATGAATCACCAAAATCAAGCTCGAACTAATGGCATATGAGGCCATGTTCGCTACAATCTCCCCCTTTTTGGTGATTTATGACAACACAACCAAAGCAAGCATAAATTTGCAAAAATTGACAGAATTAGAACCACTTAACTTGCTTGGATGCTTACCATCATCCAAACTCCCCCTAGATCAAACTTCCCCCTTTTTAATCTTCTCTTCCTATGTTCACATTCTCCCCCTTTGGTCTCATATCTTTCGAACCTAGCTTGCTTTGGTCTCACATTCTCCACCTTTGGAATAAAATCTCCAAAAAGTCCAAAGCAAAAGGGCTCCAAGAAAACTAGCAAGTCCTAGCAAACATAGCTTGAAGAGAAATGTTAAATACAAGGGAGAAAGTCGCACGAACCATGATCCATATGTATGATATCAATGAAGATACCACATGTAAGAATGACTAAGGTGGATCACAAGGTCATGAGACTAGCATGATACAAACTAAGCTCCCCCTAAGTGTGTGCACAAAAAGATGGTGTGAAGACAAGTGCACAACTACAAACTTGTAGGACAAGGAAGCTTAGAGCATATCATGCAAGGAGGTAGCTTAAAGGACAAGAGATAAAACAAATAGGTTCTTGTATTACCACTTGTAGATATCACTTGTAGTCTTTTGATTATTGCATACCTCCGGGGATTGATCCTCTTCACCTTGTTAGCACCACATTGGGATGAGCCACTTGGAAATGATATCACTAGGTGACACCACTTGAAAGAAGCTTGCATAGAAGACACATGGGGTACCACAAGGATTAGGAATGTATGAGTACATTGCCTTTGAACTTATATAGACATAAGCTCGCAAGGACATGACTCAATAGCATGAAGCTCATATTATATTCACTCTTTTAGAGATGTTAGATCACATTGAGAGTGAAATAGCATTCTCTTAGAATGAAGTACCGCACCGGACCGCGTCGCTAAGGGACTACATAAGATAGGCTTGAAACAATGTTAGTCCTATAACCAAACCATAGGATGAGCTCCCCCTAAATGTGTGCATTTAGTGTTTGAATCACCAACCAAATGTATGCACATTATTTATGACAACAAAAGGGGAACTAACCCTATAGCTTGCTCATGATGCAAAGAGATATATATGAAAACATGCACCATGAAAGAACAAGTGTAGCTTTCCTACACACTAATCAAACCATGTCAGTTGCTCATGGGTTAGCACATGACACAAGCAACCTACCATATGTAAACATTGCAACAAATGCAACCTAAATAAGGCAATGGAACTACAATGATACAAGAGATATGTACTAGTTTCCATTACCTCAACCGGGGAACTTGGGCAACACATGTCCAACTTGCAAGCTTGGCTTCTAGGCTTGAAACTTCACATCTTCTTTGTGCCAAGCCTCCCAAGTCCCCGCACTCAAGGCCTTCAAGTGGCCTTTGGAACCCAAACCATTTGAGGCCCCTTCATGTTGATGATGACTTCCTTGGGCACCCAAATGGGTTGGTTCCAACCCCGTTCTTCCTTCATCTTCCCAACCTTGTGCGCAACCACCTTGCCATTAGCCTTCTTCTTGATGACGTAGGTGTTGCTCTTGGTCTTGTTCTTGCGGTTGGGCTTGGTGTAGATGAGGGAGCTCTTGATGGTGGGGTTCAACTTCTTCTTTGCGCCCTTGTCCATCTTCTTGACAAATTGAGGGCATTTGTAGAACTTGTGCCCTTCTCCATGACACTTGTAGCAAGTCACGGTTGCACCCTTCTCAAGCTTCTTCACCATGGGCTCACGGTTATCTTAAGAAGGTTGGACTTTGCTCTTCATGTCTTGAGAGATGTCCACGTGTTCCTTATCGTTCTTGCCCTTGCCCATCAAGTTTGCCAACCTCTCTCGGAGCCATTTCACTTCTTGCTTAAGCTCATCATTCTTCTTGCCTATGAGGGAATCACATGTTTCTACAACATTCTCATTGCAAGATGGTGAGAAAGATTCATCAATTAAATCAATGCAAGAAGTTGAAGCATCTACCTTGGAGATAGGAATTGCACAAGGGATAGATGATTCATCAAGCTCAAAGGAATTACTTTTTTTAGTCTCTTTGCTCTCAAGCTTAGATTTTAGCTCATCACACTCCTTGCTAAGCAATTTGAATTTGCACAACAATTGTTCATAATTTGTAGCAAGGGTTGCACTAAGATCATTGAGAGCATTGAGTTCTTTAATTTCATTAGCTTGTTTCTCAAGAATTCCTTTTTGCTCATGGACTAGCTCAACAAGATCATCAAGAGAGGTGGTGTCGGATTCATCATCACTTACATTGCTTTCCATACCTTTGGCCATAAGGCACATGTGTAGTGATGATGAAGGACCTAGCATGAAGCGGGTGGTGAAGTTCTTTCTTGATTCATCACTTGAGCTAGAAGAACTTGATGCTCCACCACTTGTCCACTCACGGACGGCGATAGTTGCTTTTTGCCTTGGTCTCCTCTCCTTGACCACCTTCTTCTTGGGCTTGTGCTCGATCTTGGTGAACTTGATGTGTTGATGATGACACCCTTCTCTCAAGTGGACGTTGTAGCCGTACATGTTGACTTTCTTCGCATACTTGAAGATCTTCTTCACGTACTCGGCCACCATGGATTCAACCTCTTCATCACTTGAGGAATCTCCATCGTCACCATCATCACCATCATCCTCGCTTCAGCTTCCATGAGTAGCCATCCTACTCAACATCTTCTCTTGTTGGCTTGAGAGAGCATGGCTTGTAGTTGGAGAGGATGGTTCTTGGGGCTTTTCTTGGGGCGCCTTCTTTGACTTGGGCATGAGTTGAAACTCATGTGCCATGATCTTGCTCAAGATATGAGATGGCTTCAAATCTTCGAGCTTCTTCTCGTAGATGATTGCCTTCACCAAGTCATAATCGGGCTTCCGGAGACTTTGAAGGATCTTGCGGTTGATGTTCAAGTCCGTGATGTCCTTCACACCTAAAGCATTGATCTCATTGACAAGCACATTTAGGCGTGAGTACATAGATTTGGCATTTTCATTTGTAAATTGTCTAAAGCTATTGAATTCCTCAAGGAGACAACCGTAGCGTTCATTAGCAACTTCTTTTGAACTCTCATTTTGCTCCTTGATGGTTTTCCATAGCTCATGAGCATTTTCACAAGTAAAAACTCTAATGAAAACGCCTACATGTAGTGAGGACAAAATGATACTCTTAGCAATCACATCAAATTGCTTTTCCTTCTTAGTACCATTTTTCATGCCCTCATCGGTGACTCTCCAAACATCAAGGTCCTTTTCTTGGAGATAGGCCTCCATGAGAACCTTCCACCGAGGATAGCCCGTGCCATCAAAATGTGGAGCCAAACCTAAGGTATCCACCCCTTTCATTCCTCTATAGAGCAACTCACTAGGCGGTGAAGCCTAACCGTTCCAATGAGCCGGTTTTCACAATTTACCAATGGAATTAGCGTTTCCTTGTGAAGGAAGTGAGTCTCGGCTCTGATACCACTTGTAAGGAATCAGATGCTCATTAGCCTAAGAGGGGGAGGGGGTGAATTAGTCAACTTAAAACCTTAACCTATGGCTTCACTAATTTTACACAAAGATAAACTAGAACATACTATCTAGATGTGCAACTAGGGTTGTTCTAGTGTGAAACTCCCATCCCAAGACAAGGTTTGCAACCTATAGCCATTCCTAGCATGATACTACTCTAGGAAAGTAAGGCAAGCAAAGATTGCAATAGAGTAAATGCGGAAACGTAAAGGGGATGAGAGGAAGCAAACTCTTGACACGCGATTTATCCCGTGGTATCGGTAGGCACTAAGCCACCCCTAGTCCACGTTGTTGAAGCACTCACACAAGAGTATTGCTTCCCGGTCACCAAGTCTCTCCCAAGAGCACCACTTGACTCGCCACAAAGGCTAGCCACTTAGGCACTTGACAAGCTCCCTTGGTCACCTTGATGCCGCCTCCACTAAGGAGCTTCTCCACCAAGGAAGGGGTCTCCACGTCCCGCACAAAGTGTCCTCGCCGCTCCACACCAAGCCGGAGGGTCGATGACGATTGCCGGTGAGCCACTTAGGCCCCAAGGCTTCCGGCGAACCTTGTACAACTTGATCCACTCAAGAATCACCTCACAAGGTTGGCACAACCTTGCACTCACTCAGCTCTAAGCTAAGCCTAGCACTAAGCACATACACAAAGCATATGCAAGTCTAAGGATGAGCAACTAAGCACTTGGATGGATTGGATATGATCTTCAATGTGTCTTGAACTCCTCTGCACTTACACACAATCCAGCAACCTCAAATGGGTGAGTGGAGGGGGTATAAATAGCCCAAGGCATCAAACTAGCCGTTGGCTAAAAGCTGCTGAAGAAAGGTAGCGTCGGATGAACCGATGCAATGCTTTTCCAGGGCGTCGGTTCATCCGGTGCCCCTCCCACGTCACATAGCCGTTGAGGTTCTCTCGACACAACCGCCTTTCGACGCTATGCACCGACTGCAAGCGCGGATCATCCGGTGTGAAGACCCCGCGCCCAAGTCGCCTCTGTTAGCTTCCAAGCGACCGTCGGATAGACCGACGCTTCATGTTGACCAAGGCGTTGGATCATCCGGTGCTGAAGGCTTCGTCTTGGCGCGTCTCTGTCTTGATTCAAATCGGCGCGGATAGACCGACGGTGTCCTCACTCAGACCGTCGGATCATCCGGTGCTACTGTCTTCCCTGCTCTTCCTCTGCAACTCGTCCGACGCTACTAAAAGATGGACCGTCGGTTCATCCGACGCGTTTAGGGTTTTACCAAAGGTACCAACTCGTCCGACGATTGCACCGACGCTTTCTGCTAAGGTACTGTCGCTTCATCCGACGGTGTCTTTTCTTTTCCTTTCTTGCTCGGTTTTGGCCCTTGTTTTTCTCATTTTGGCATGTGGTTTTCTTGCATCTTTGGGACCTAGAAGTGTCTACAAAGACATGCTAAAACAATATGGTTAGTCCCAATGATCATGTTGTCATGAATCACCAAAATCAAGCTCGAACTAATGGCATATGAGGCCATGTTCGCTACACCAACACACAGCCTTCCGAGCCAAAACTCGCCAACACACACAGTGGAAACTTGCACGGCTTGCTGCCTGTGCTACACCGGTGGCCGGATCGATGGCTGCGCCGGACGGTGACACCGGACAGACCGGTGGACAGAGCCGGTCAGGCCAGTGGCTACATCAGTCGCACAACAAACATTCCAGAGAGCCTCAGTGACTTCTCTAGGCCCTGGAACAGAAACACCCCCAAACCACAACCTGCGAGGAAAAAAACCCTACACAAAGCCTAGCAAAACAACACCAAACCGGCCAAGAACTGACCAGCAACAACACAAACCAAAGACACATGGATCAAGCAAATCACCCGAGGCAAATCCCACAAAAGGCTTACACCGGTCAGACCGGTCAAGAGCACCGGTCAGACCGGTCATGCCTGGGCAGCTCGAGATGAACAGCACCCGCGGGTCAACTCCTCCAAATCCAACTCCCAATCTCCCGATTCGCTCCACGGATTCGCACAAGACTTTGGGGATAGTAGGAACACCTCATGTGCACTCCATATGCAAGTTATGGTCCACCAAAACTCGTTGAATCAAGAGGAATCGAAGGATTCCGGCAAGAACACCATTAACCCTAAGACAACGAAAACCCCAAAATCGAGCCCCTTTGCTCACGGATTTGGGAGGGGAATCAAAGAGAAAAGAACCACGAAGGGCTCAAGCATATATCCGCCACCAAATCCGCAAGAGAAAGGCCTCAAAAACTCTCCAAGAAAAACACCAAGAAAAGGCTCCGAAAAACACCAGAAAGGAAAACCGGGAAGAACTCAAACAAGCCTTGAGGAACCACGCCGAATCATCTATACATACCAAGGAGGTTCATACAAGGTCTAGCTTGCCACCGGATCATCCTTCCCTCTCACAAGATCTCACCATGAAGCTCTTAAGCTAGTCCTATGGAAATCCTAAGGAAAATAGGAAAACAAAATGATCTAGGGTTCCAAGAGATGGTTGCCATCCTCTCACCACTTGGGTTATATGAAGTCAACCGAAAGTCTAAAATACCCTTACTAGCTAACTAGAGATACATGCCCCTCGAGGGCGAATTCGGAAATCTTTGTCATCGCTCCATCGGACGGATGCCCAGCGACCGCAAACTTGCTTAGCCTTGATGCAAACCTTGCGATCCCGACGCGTGTCCTCCACTTCGTAGTCTCTGGACTGCGTCGTCGCTGTGATCGGAATGCTCCTCGCCCGGTCGAGGGCCAGGTCTAATGTTGTTGCACCTCCGTCTTCGGTTCTTCGTTCTTGGCTTTGTGGATCAACCAAGGAACCCAGTGGTTTTCTGGTAAACCACCGGAAACCCGCGAACTCGGTGTAGCCTCCGCCAATCGCCACTCATGACCTGGCTCCCACGTAGTCCCGGCTCGACCTTGGTTTTGAGGCTTAACCAAGAAATCGTCCATGCTTCATCTTGCTATTCTTGCCACCATGCGGTCCGCTGACCCCTGGCCACCTAATTGTCTTCTCCAAACCTAGAGGCCTCACCGGCAATGACCTTTCGCACTTGTTCTTCACCTGCACCAACACCAGTCAAGCCACAACCTGCACCTGCAATACTTAGCCAAGAATCAGTCCACACAACGTTGTCAATCACTCATCACACAAGGAAGCGACCATCCACCGGTCCTCGAACCACACATGGTCCTCACCATTCTCCCCAAAACTTTGGGAAAACATTTTACAAATAACCCCATTCGACAATAAAAATCTGAAAAAATTTGTTAAACCCTAAAACCAGTATCTCATTTTCATCAAAGTACTATGACTTCTAGATCTTATTTCAAAAATCCACGATTATTTTGACATACTAGTAAGGTGCACGTGCGACACGCACGTGTAAATACCTATGTATCACAACCAGCACCCCGTAGTATGAATTTTGAATTGATGCATTTCAGCAAAATGAATTATCTACAAATATTTAAATATAAATAGCTTTTTTGTGTTCATGATGCTCTCTGAATTATGACCAATATACCACAAGTGATTCTTAAAAACAATTATATCTGGCAACATGATTTGCGTATAACTAAAGAATGTAAAATAACATTTAAAATGCTGAAAAAAAGTATGACAATGAGACCAACACAAATGTTTGTGGTTGCGGTGGTTCTAGTAGTACAATAGGTGCACAAGCACACCATCTGAAAAAAAAATTCCACTATAATTCAGAGTTCAGACAACTCATGATATAAATAAGTCATTCTTGTAGAGATACCAATCTGAATCATCGAATGAGATAAATTTGAATCTTTCTATTGCATGGACCCAACAATTATTGTTGTTGAATGGGGAGTGCGCCGGAGAAAAGAAAAGAAAAGAAGAGATCAAATCTTTTTTTCATGTACAACCCACAGATAGCGTGTCGTCTGCAAAACCTCGAATTTAGCATACAGACAAATCTATAGACAGCTCATCCAACCAATAGACAAGGGGTCGTCTGTAAGCTGTTTAATGCTTTGCATGTAGCTTATTAAGATCAACTACAAATGTATCTGTGTATACCATTTTGTGGCTAGGGGCGTAAAATTCAACTCCAAGAATCGTAGCGAAGGAAACAACTATTGCAATGAACTCATGCCAGTGCCCACCGATCCGATCTCGTCATTTCAGTTGATCCATTTGTAAAATAAAAAACAAATTCCTCCCCTCAACTACTTCTTCACGGACGACACAGACCCAGCCGCGAGACGTATGGAGGACGTGGCTTCGTCTTCTCATTGTCTCCATCCTCCCTCTTCCCCTTCTTGATCTGTTTCAATCCTTGCTTCTTACTCCAAAAATCAGAAATCGATCTCATAGCAGCTAAATTTGAAGGCTATGGTGGCAGATTTGAAGCAGATGGCCGGGGTGCGCGGTATTTGGCCGGTGGAGGAGCACTGCTCGGAGCAGTGCAGCTTGCGCACCACCGGCTACTCCCCCGAGCACCCACAGTGGAGAGTTGGCATCGATGTCGGCGTCGTGGGCTCTGAATACGGTGAGCCCCTCTCCTTCCTCAGTCCCCGCTTGCTCCCCGCGGTTGCGACCACGCACGCCAAAGACAGCCGAGTAGCTGTCAGCAGGTCGAGAGGGGCCTCACGACGGTGGGTCTTGAGGTGGCACGGAGGAGCCGGAGCCAGGGGAGGGGGTCCGTCCTCGCGCTCAGCGGGCCGGAGTTGTCCCGAGCTTGACGGGGAAATCACCCGCGCACACGCTTTGCGTAGAATCCGACCGCGGCATCACCTCTGGAGGATGAGGCCGTACAACGGCGTCCACCTCGTCGATTCCGCCTCGGGCAACGGGACGTTCCTGTGGCCTCGCCAGGCAAAGCTGTGCCCCATCGACTCGCCAAACAGGGTGTTTTTCGCAAAAAAATGCATCACATAGACGCCTCATACCAACGGGTTGTACAACCCTTAGACAACAGGTCGTCTATAGAACCTTGAACTGCTATATAGATAGATGTACAGACAGGTCATACAACCCATAGACAAAGAGGTCGTCTGTAAACTGTTTAATGTTTTGCATGTAAATTTAGATCAACTACCATGTATTTGTGTGTACCATTATTATGCGGCTACTTGATACAGTATATTTGACAATCCTTTTTCTATACAAATTATGGTGATCAAACATGGCTTTCATTTTTGTCCCAAACTTTCATTTTTATACACCTTGCTTACTTCAAAAAAAATTTATACACCTTTCTAGTTTTGTTTTGTTGATTTGGCTTAGATTAGTTATACAATAAGAAAAAAAACAAAAATTAGTGTGGACGATAGAAATATTAGAAATTTTACTATAGAAATAAAAAAAATCAGGACAGCGACGTGGGGTAAGCACGTCCAAGTATTCTCGGTGAAGTCCAGCCAACCGTCCACAGCACACATCCCATCTGGGGCAGCATCGTTCTCATCTAGTACTCGTATTTCTCTCCCAGCGGACCCAGCTCAGCGGTCGGCGATCAGCGGAGGCTCTCCGTGCTCGAGATCCCTGCCGCCTAGTGCCTCCCGGTCTCCTCCGCCCCTGATGCGACGCTCCTCAAATGCACGCAAGCAGCAGCACCTGGAGGAGGTCCACGCGCGAGCCGCTAGGCTCCATGTCGGCAACCGCGAGCTCGTTGCACGCTTTCGCAGCGTCCAGGCTCGCGCGACGTTGGTCCGACTCACCAACGCCCGGCTGCGCACTGACGCCGGCCACCTCGGACACCACCTCACCGCCGGCCGCCCGTCATCCCCGGCGCCGCATGACGAGCGGCGGCGTCCTGTTGCTTCCCCCGCTGGACAAATCTACCACGCCGGCCCCTCCTCCCGCACCGGCAGCAACAGCCCCCTCGCGAGGACGTTGGCGTCGGACCGACGATGCGGCCGTGGAGTAGCAACGTGAGGGCGGCCACCACGAGCTCGTTGCGCACTTCCGCGGCGTCCAGGCTCGCACGACGCTGGTCTGGCTCACCAACGCCTGGCTGCGCGCTGAGGCCAGCAACCTCGGACACCACCTCGCCGCCGGCCGCCCGTCATCCCCGGCGCCGCGGGACGAGTGGCGGCGTCCTATACTCCTGTTGCTTCCCCCATTGGACAAATATACCACGCCAGCCCCTCCTCCCGCGCTGACAGCAGCAGCTCCCTCGCGAGGATGTCGTCGCCGGACCGACGACGCGGCCGTGGAGTAGCGGCGTGAGGGCGGGCGCCTTCCACAGCGTGCGCGACGTCGCGCGTCGCCTGGCGTCGGGGAACAGGACGACCCCGTTGCCTGATCTAGCGACGCGGGGCCGTCGGGGGACATTTTTTTTCAAAATCACCTTTGCACAGAAGCGCTCAGCACCACGCTGTACATGGGGTGCCGGGTCCGGGTGGGTGGCCGGGTGGGCCCAACGGGTATAGGTGGGCGGGTATGTGCGGGTGGGTGAGAAAAAATTTCGTTTTTGGCAGAAACGCTCTCCAAATTGCATTTTTTTTACTTCATAGTCCTTCCACCCTATCCACTTCCAAAAACATATGACGGGTGGGTCCGGTGTGAGAGGTAAGGCGGGTCCGATTTGGGTGAGAAAAGTTTTCAATTATCTTCGCTCCTTATAGTATAGATATATTAGACTGCACCCAGATCATGGAATAGCTGAAGAAAATAGCTGAAGGTATGCAAATATAAAACAAAATTGTATATTAGCACCAAAATTCCACCAAACTCTGTAAACTTGTGCAAATGTGATGCACAACACGCCAAGGAAAACTACATTATAGATCAAATCAGATGTAATCCCAATAAACATACCTAGTTTGTAAAGAATCAACAACACTGGGAAACATGTGACCATTTAAGTAGTATCATGACCTAAACAGAGCCTTATTTTTCTCACGGTTAAATAGCCATTAAAGGAGACCATTTAAGTAGTATCATGACCTAAATAGAGTCTTATTTTTCTCACGGTTAAATAGCCATTAAAAAAGCACGTTGTTCAGGTCGACATTCACGGATTCACCATCCGCAACATCTAAGATTCACCATCCGCAACATCTAATATGAAAATTTCATAATCTCTTCGATCTAATCTCAGAAGCAAAAACAACAAGAAGGTAGAGGGCATTGTACCCACTTCACATACGAGCAGGGCTGCAGGTAAAATCCAGGCGTTTAGAATTTAGAAACTGATTCACAGGACTCACAGGTAGAGATGGATGCACCGGTCCACGATGACCAAAACCTTAAGGATAGTGGCCTCCTGAAACTCCCTACGCAGTGCACCCCTGCACGAGTGTGATGGACACCACGCCAGCACGTAGTGGTTCAGGATATTGCCGATGAAGGAAATAAGACACACGCATGAAGGAGAGCAGAATTACCGGCGGCCGCAGCAGCGACAATGTCTCGGCACAGGACAGGAGAGGCTGCATCTGCGGAAGACGCTGTCCAAGCTCACTTTAATGGATGGTCCAGCCAGCCGTCCAGGAGGCAGGAGCGGGTGCAGTCCATGATTGATGCCACCGCTAGTTGAGGATGCGCGACTCCGCCGTGCCGTGTCCTGGGCGAGTTTGCCGAGGGGGCGAGGGCCGGCCCGTCCACTGCCTCTCCACCAGCATCCGTGCGCGCTCTGACCGGCTCTAGATTCGGGAGGGGATACTCGACGCCGCCGCAGCTAGCGCCTACAGGCATGCACGTGGGACGTGTACACCCGGGAACAAAAAACACAGAGGAGACGGCATGGACAGGGACCACAGGAATAGACGGGCGGGGTGGGCCCAAAGCAGGTACAGAGGTGGGTAGATAAGGGGTGAGTGAGAAAAACATTACGTTTTGGCTGAAACACTCTCCAAATTGCGATTTTTCGGTCCTTCCATAGTCCTTCCACCTTATCTACTCCTAAAAACATATGACGGGTGGGTCCGGCGTGAGGGGTACGGTGGACCCGATTTGAGTGGAAAAAGTTTTCAATTGTTTTCGCTCCTTATAGTATAGATATGTAAGAAAAAAAAGCTACAACCTTGTCACCATATGACAATTGGAGTTAACCGAATTTTGTGCTAGCTATTGTGCTTACCAGACAATGCAAGAACAGCAGTAAATAATGATAATAAAGAAGTTCTATGATATAAGGCAAAATTGCAATGTTTGAGTGTAACCAAATCAAACTATTACTCTATCTAAAGAAGTAGAGATAGTCCAAACTATATAAAGTATAAGGAACGACTCAAATAAAACTGAAGCGCACTAGTTCTGACGACGAAGGATCCATCTCCATAATAAGCACCCAACCACTGCATGACTACTAGTTCAATGACTTGAACTCAGGCAGGTCAGCCGTCTCAAACGCCTTGACAAGGTTGCCCATGAACTGCTTCGTCGCATTGGTGTGGTTCACCACCTTGGTCTGGTAGTACTTCAGCAGGTCCCAGACGACGGCGGGCTCGGCGCTGGAGCAGAAGATCTCCCTCCTCTCCAGCTCGGCGGCGTCGTGCAGCTTGTCCAGCCGGGAGTTGGCCTGGTCCAGCAGGTGCTCGAACAGGCCGCGCTTGGCCGCGTCGCGCACCGGGTCCAGGTAGTACCCGTACGCGTACGCCCACTTGAGCACCCGCCGGCCATGGGCGATCTGCTCGTACGCCTCCGTCAGGAACGCCAAGTTCTTCTCGTCGAGGTCCACCATGGTGGCGATCCTCCTGATCTCCGAGGTCTCCAGCTCCTCCATGTCCTCCCGCACCTTCTCCAGCGACGAGTAGTTGGCCACCCACCGGTCGTAGTGGTAGAAGTACCTGTCCAGCGACATCTCGGCGTGCCGCCGCCGCTGCTCCTCCTCCAGCTCCTGCCTTGCCCTGACGCCGTCGGCGCCTCCTCCGAAACTCCGGCAGCCGTTGTGGTCCCCCCAGGGGTCGAGGCAGACCCAGCAGAACTGGTAGCCGCAGGGCAAGGGACAGGTCATGTGCATACACCCCTGGTTCTTCTCGATCGGCCGCCGGCATTGAGGGCAGAGCTTGGTGTTGCGGACCACCCAGTTGGCGGTCTCCGAGTACGTGCTGTTCTTCTCCAGCCACGCGCGCACCGTGTCGCACGACACGGGACGGTGCGCCTCCTCGCTGCAGCCCCAGCAGAAGCCGTGCCGGCACGCGCAGAACACGTCCGCCGCCGCGTAGGCGGCGCTGCCGATGCCCACGTACTCGACGGCGAGGGTGCACCCGGGCGCCGGGCACCACTTGATCCGCCCGGTGCCCTCCTCCACGAACGACCGGAGCGCGAACCGCGCGTACCGGGCCCTGTCCTCAGCGCGGGCCGCCGCGTCGACGAGCTCCCTGACGACGGCGGCGGAGCAGGAGGTGTCCGGGCAGCGGAGCGACAGGCACCGCGGGCCCTCGTCCAGCTCCGCGCCGATGAACCTGCTCCAGCACTCGCCGCAGTAGAAGTGGGCGCAGCACCCCGCCGATCGCATCTGGCCGGCGGGGTAGTCGGTGAAGCAGATGGCGCAGGAGGCCTCCTCCGCGCTGAGCGCCGTCGGCACGGGGACGACGCCGTCCGCCGGCAGACCGACGGCGTCGCGGACGCGGCGGTCGTCCGAGAACCACCGCTCCTCGACGCTCCCTTCGTTCCACTTGAAGTGGCGCAGCACGGCGGCGGCGAAGCCCAACGGGAACGACAGGAGCTCGGCGACCTTGGCCGTCACATTCTCCTGCCGGCGGCGCACGTCGTCCTCGGTGAGAATGACGTGATCCTTCTTCCTCGTCTTGTCGCAGTCGGAGACGTCTCTTATTACCCCATCGGTTTCCTCACCGTCGCTGTCGTCGTTGAAGTAGTACCCCTCGCTGGTTTCTTCATCCTCATCGTACGCTTCGCTGTCGCCGCCGTCGCTGCTCATCTCGTCGGCGGCAACGTCAACGCGGTGTCTTTTTCATTCGGGACCGTCGCCGTCAGATGTCATGGCAAGCCGGGCAACCCTAATAGAGGCCGGTATATATATGTACTCGGCGATTTTCTCTATCTTGTTAAAACAAAAAACTCACCAATTAAACAAATAAGTTAATATTTTTTTGAGATTGACACAGTACAACGCAGACGCGCTCACAATACGCACGCACACTCACCCCTATGACTACACGTATGCAAACCCTACCATATGAGCACCTCCGAAGTACTGAGCACCGACAGATCTGGACATTCTCGAAGTCAAGTTAATAAACTAGCAATTTTTCTGAATAGTGGGCTCACGCAGGGGGCCTTGTACATGGCCCATGGAAGCCGCGTGCTTTGTTTCGGACACGTACGTGTACGTGTACGAGAGACCCGTACACGGCCATATGTATATACACTTATACAGTATTCACTGGCCAACTAGTGTATCATAACCCAAATACGCTGAGTGTTGAAAAATACGTGAGTATCAACATTTGGCACTCAGCATCTGCAATATATTCGCCGAGTGCATTAGGTCCAACACTTGGCGTCTAACTGTTTCCCGAGAGTAAATTTGATTTTTTTTCTTCCCCTTGACTTCAAACTTCTTTATTTCTCACACAATATGTGGTATTTCATGTCAAAATTTGGTAAAATTTTGCATTTGTTTGCTATATTTAGTTAATTAATTGCATTTTAAGCATTTTTTTGAATCATGTCAAATTTGAACTACAAGTGATTTAAATAATACAAAACAATAAGTAGAAAAATGATATTCATATTATTCGTACCTGTTTGAGGCTTAACCTTTGAAATAAAAAGGAATTTTGAACATCTTGTTGAGGAAACACGACCACGAATAATGTGTTACAACATGGTTTTAATTTTTTTTAAAACAAAGTCTAAAATTCATGAAATTTGTCATGAGGGATGATTTCATACGTGGATGTAATGATAAAAATTTGAGAAGATTTCGAATTTTTTGTCACATACGATGTTTAGAAACAGAAGCACCTAAGAGAAAGAATCGTAACATTGAAAGGATTTGATAAGATTTGAGTCAAAATGACAGTCAAATTATGATTTGACTACAAAACTTTTTTTATGAGAAACACATAACTTAGATCGCTTGATGTACATTTTTGAAAAAACTTTGATGTTGTTTGATAATTTTGAAAAGAAAATAATTGAATAATATGTCTTTGCCGAGTGTCCCCGGCCAACATTCGGTGAAACTCCTATTCCCAGGTGTCCCCACCTCCAACACTCAGTGAACCAACCCCCCCCCCCCCCCCACAAACTGACCTTATCTTATTTCTCCTCCACTTCTCCCTACCGCCCCCTTATCCTCTCCTGGTCCTCGATCTCCGCCCTTGCTTCGAGAGCTCCTCCACCCCTCCCTCGCACTTCTCCCCACTCCTCCCCCAGCCACTTCAATCTCCTACGCCCCTCCCCCGGCTGCCTCTCTCCTCCCCACTCCGCTCGCTGGGTAGTGAGGAGCGACGACGGGGATCGGAAAGGGGCAGCTACAATGTTTGGGGTGGAGGAAGCCCCATGTCGGTGAGGAGCGACGAGCACAGGTGGATCCATGGGGATGAGGATGGTGGGGACGGTGGCACTAGTGGATCTGAGTGGTGCAGCACCGGCAGATTCATGGGGATGGCGGTGACGCCGGCCTCTCCTCCTTCTCGTAGTATAGCTCGCGGCGGCAGTACCATCCAGGTACCCTCTGGTAACCGGGCACCACGGTTGTTCCCCGCCCTCTCCCTCTCCTCTCGCAACATCCCCTCCTCTCTGATCAGCGCCGTCGTCGTCACCCTGCCCCCAATGACGACGTCTGGTGGAGGCGGCGAGGCCAGATCCGGTGACAGCGGCCCCGGATCTGCCGTCTGGCCTTGGATCCGGTAGCTGTGGTGGTGGCGCCAGTGGTGCCATGGCGGCAGTGGTGATCCCCTCACCTCTCCCTCTCTTGGTGCTAGCAGCGCGCGGAGATGGGGAAGGGGCTAGTGTCTAGTGGTGGCGGCCCAGGGGGAGGGGCTGGTGGCGGCGGTCGAGGGGAAGGGGCTAGTGCTGTGGGCGGCGCCACCGGGGAGCCGCGACCAGTCGTGCGTCGCTGTTTTTTTATATTTTCCAAATACATTTGCCAAGTGTGAGATTCAGCTCTCAGCGAAGCTTTGCTAAGGGCGCGATGCAAAACACTCGGCGAAGGAGTCTTCGACGAATCTTTGTGTGCCGAGTGTACTTGGCTGAGTGTTTTTTGCCTGTCGCCGAGTGTTTCAGTCACTCGGCGTCTTTAGGATTTCCGGTAGTGACAACGCGGGGCCTACGGGGATGCTGGCAGCTACAAATAGCAAATGGTCAACACGTTAATTAGAGTGGGTGAGCTTTTGGACTTTTGGTTCAGTGAGATTCATTAGAGAGATCTAGTGCGTGTATGCAAATCAGACAACGTTGATGAAAATTCACATGCAAAACGTTTGAAAGTTAAAATTTGCAAATCTTACATCGAGTATCTTAATAAAATTGCAATTGAAAACAATTAATTTCTAACAATAAATTTTTACAATAAGATCTAACTTAACTGTATTTGAATGATTTATTTCATATTTTTTAATGAAGATTATATGCTTTCTATACAACATAGGAGTATATGATTTTACAAACACACCAAACACGTGCGTTCCACCATATGAGTACGGCTGCCCAGCGAGCATGGCAGGGATTTGCAGTAGATGAGATGAGGGATCGGAGGAATTGTCCCAGTCCCAATGTCCCATACGCCCTCCATATAACATCAAGTGTATATATTCACACCAAATGGCTAGAACCTAAGAATAAAGATGACAAATACACACAAGGAATCCAAATAAAAGCGAAATTGAGGCATGAATTAAGTCCTGATGGTGATTAATCTCTTGAAGGATGCATGAACGATACTCACTCTCACCAAACCAATTTAAATTTCCTAGTTTAATGGTCCAAATCAACTCAAACGCTGAATATATGAAATAGTATTTGTCCACGTCCTAAATAGGAACTACACATAATGCAAATAAAAGCAGAACCAAATGTAGCATGAACTGACGGAGGACACATCCACAATCTGACTTTGAAGCAACAAGAAGGAGCGAATATAATCCATCTGCATGATGATCGCCCTGCGCACGTGCGTGCTACTTCTTCACGGAATCGAACTCGGGCATGTCGGTCTCGAACGCCTTCACGAGGTTCCCAAAGTAGTGTTCCGTCGCGCGGGCGAGGTCCTCGAGCTTCTTCTTGTACGCCCTGTAGCTCTCGTTCATGGCGTCCGCGCTGACGCCCTCTTCCCTGACGGCGAACTTCCTCCTCTCCAGCTCGGTGCACGAGTGCAGGCTCTCCAGCCTCGAGTTGGCGTCGTCCACCAGGTGGTCGAACAGGCCGCGCTTGGCCTTGTCGCGCACCGGATCCATGTAGTACCCGTACGCGTACACCCACCGCATCACCCGCCGGCCGTCGGCGATTAGCTCGTACGCCTTGGTCAGGAACCTCAAGTCCGTCACCGGGATTTCCAGCGCGACGGCCATCTTCTCCAACCCGCCGGAGCTCTGGAGCTGGTCCATGTCCTCGAGCGCCTTGCGCAGCGACGCGCGGTTCGCCGCCCACCGCTCGTAGTGGTACAGGTACCTGTCCAGCGACGCCCTCGCCTGCCGCCGTCGCATCTCCTCCTTCCTCGCCGCAGTTCCCAGCCCATCGGCGGCGGCGTCAAACGCCGATCGCTGCTGCTGGTCGAAGAAACTGTCGCGGTAGCACCGTGTCGCACGACACCGGCCGGTGCGCCTCCTCTCCGCACCGCCAGCAGAAGCCGTGCCGGCAGTCGCAGAACACGTCCCCCATGGCGTCGTCGCCGCCGGCGTGCCCGCCGACGAGCTCCACGGCGTGGGCGCAGCCGGGGGCCGGGCACCACTTGATCCTGCTGCCGCCCCCGTCCTCGACGAACGACCGGAGCGCGAACCGCGCGTACCGGTCCTTGTCCTCGGCGCGGGTCACCGCGTCGACGAGGTCCTGGACGACGGCGGCGGAGCAGGCCGGGTCCGGGCACCGCAGCGACAGGCACCGCGGGCCGTCGCCGACGGCGGCGTGGATGTACCCGCGCCAGCAAGAAGCGTTGCAGTAGAAGTGGGAGGAGCACGCCGCCGATCTCGTCTTGCCGGCGCTTAACTTGCGGAAGCATATGCCGCAGGCGAGGCGCTGGCGGCTGAGGGCCATCGGCACGGCCGCACGGGGACGCCGTCCGCCGGCGTGCCGACGGCGTCGCGGACGCGCCGCTCGTCGGAGAACCACTCCTCCTTCACCCGGCTGGTCCGCCACTTGAAGTGCCGGAGCAGAAGGACGGCGAAGCTCGACGGGATCGACAGGACCTCGGCGACATCTGCCGCCGCCTTCTGTTGCCGATCGAAGATAGCGTCTTCAGTTAGAACGGCGTACCCCTTCTTGGCGGCGGCGACGGCGGCGGCGGACAGCAACTCATCGGGCTGCGTTTCTTCCTCTGCCAGCAGATACCCTCCGGCGTCGTCGCTGTCGTCTTAGATGTCATCCTCGCCGAAGCAGTAGTTCCCGTCGTCGTCCGTTCCATAAACGTCGTTGTCCATGTCGTCATCACCGGAGCCGCCGCCGTCGTCGGCGGCGACGACCGAACAGTCGCCAGCAGGAACTCGGCATCTCACGTTGCGGCGGCTGCTCTCGTCGTCTTCGTCGCCGCCGGATCCACGGTGCCTCTTGGTGCGACGGTGGCGGTAGCCATCGCCACCGTCACCGGCGCCTCTTGCCATTCCTCGATCGGCACGGTGGCAGCGGTAATAATCCCGGGCGAGTATCTCTCGGCGGCTGTTTAATAATACTACTATACCATGCAAACCTGTGCCACGCGTACGTATTGTGATGCGATCAATCTTTATTAACTAGGTGATACCCCGCGCGTTGCTGCGAGAATTTTTTAAACAAAATTTTAAGGTGAAATATGAAAGTAGTGACACCAAAGATATTACATGGCAATATTCGTTTGTAAACTCATTATATATGAAAGCATGTTATTTTGTTGAGAGTGAATCATTCTAAAATCGTCGGCAGGAATTTTGTGGTGTGATATACATGCTATAAGCCACAGAAAATCGATTTAAGACATAAATATGTGATTTGGTGGATGATGACATGGCATATAGTGGATGATGACATGACGCATAGTGGATGGTGACGTGGAATGTTTGCATGTTGAGAGAAATCCAACCATGGCTTGTAGTGGGTCTCACCTATATAAGTTTTATAGATCCGATTTTCATCTAAACAAACTCTTCTGAAAATCTTGGACGAAATCCTATATATCCCTACGTACAGATTCATTTGGGACGATTTGCGACGAGATTCATGCGCGGCGGGTGGAACGACCCTGAAAGAGAAACAATATTATATTTACGCCCTACCACCTCTTGAAAACTTGCATCATGAACCCTCTCTATTCTTTATTTCTTTTTTCACCCTCCCACGTGTCTTACTGCATGGGAGAAAGGCCGATGCCAACTCGGATCGACGCGCATATATTTATGTTTGGGGAGATGAGTTTCGACAAGTTTCTCGTTTTGCCAAATAGGTTTGCCAAACTGTTGGAGACCAATTTTTCTTATTTTGCCAAGTTAGTTGCCAAACTGCTGGAGATGCTCTTACAATTTTAGTAGTAACACTCTCTAAATTGAGATTTCTATGGGTCTTCCACCCTATCCACTTTCCAAATATATGTTGAGTGGGTCTGGCGTAAGGGGTAAGGCGGATCCAAATCGAGTGAGAAAAGTTTTCAAAGGAACTCGTTCTCTTTAGCATAAGATCGGTATGAGTTGCTATGAATCATCAGATGGAGATCCAGCAAATCAATTAGATGGAGATCTAATAATAAATGAAATAGCTAGGTAATATTTTTTCTATCTCAATAAATGAAAATTGAAAATATATATTTATATAATTCTATATAAAAATAGATAGGGGATACAAAATTTGTCGACACATGTTTATTCTTTCATACATACTCTTCCATTATTTTTAATCTATAGATTTTGTAATCTATATTTGCGTTAGAATAATAGATTAAAATTAAAAGCATATCTAATTGTTTTTCTCCCCGGACTTCAAGGGACATGTGGCAATAAGCACTCGCCCACCCGTCCTACTGACAATTTTGCAAAAAGCTCATTACATTTTTGAAATCACCGCTCTCCACCGAGGAAACCCTAGCATTCTCTCTCCTCCTCACGCCGCCGCTAAGGGTCTCCGCCGCCCGCTCTCCTACACGCTTGGCACATCTCCCCCCTCCCCTTCTCCATCTCTCCGCCTGCCTCCACCGCTCCTCCTTGCGGCCATCCCTCCCTCCTATCCACCACCCACCCCGCCCCTCCCCGTCTCCCCACGGGATCCAGATCGACATAGGGCGCGGCTAGAAGTGGGAGCGACAATGGTGCTTTCCCACTGATGCCCCTCCCTGCTCTCCTTTGTTGCCCCGCCCACTCCCATAGGATCTAGACTGATGTGGGGGGTGCCGACTTCGATTGGGAGTGACAGCGCCACCACCCACTCGGATTGACCAAGAGCACTCCCACGGGATCCATGCACGGGTGGGCTTAGATTGGGAGTGATGAAGACACTTTTGTGTTGGTGTGCTTCCTACCGCCACCCCCTCTTGCTCTCCCCTCCGCCTCACTCGATCTCTCGGGATGTAGATCAGCATGGGGTCACGACTCAAAGTTAGATCGACAACACCACCACTAGTACTCCAGGGGCCTCGATGCGCAGCAAGACAGGCCGAACCTAGACTCAAGGTGGGAAAGGTTGGGGATTTCGGGTCCTAGATATTGGTTGTGGTGGATTTGGACTCAAGTTCTTGGGGGTTTTGATGCTTTTAGTGCAGATCATGGAGCGGGTGAGCTGGCTGTTGCAGCTGTTGTTCGAAGAGAAGGAACTGGAGCACCCACGGTGACATGGGCAAAGCTACTCGCTCAATGCTCAAAGTCACGATATTTCTGGTATGCATGAACCATATTCTCTTTAATTTCTTCCTCACATAGCTAGTTAGATGACCATGTGTCATGTATGTCAGCATATATATACTCTTGATTAGTTTACTAGAAGCATAATTAGTTTACTTTTCAAGGGAAATGGAGTGGCTCTTTGGAGCTTGAGCAAGAGCATTCATACACTAATTACATAAATGGGTGAGCTCTCTCTTCAGCTGATTCTTGCTGCTTGATTGGTCTGTGTGTCTTTGCCTTGTCTGCTTGATTGGTCTATGTGTCTTTCCCTTATCTGCTTGATTGGTATATGTGTGTTAGACACATCGCAAAAGAACGTCTTTTTTTTGTATTGTGTCCAACACACATACATAATATATAGCTTATAGATACAGGGAGGCTATGCTAGCATAAAAAAAAATTTCCCCGCAAAACAAGAACTACTGCTATTATAAATCATGAGACTACCACTAGACGCGCAGGTGCAGTGGAACCGTCTCGATGTAGACGAACGCGTTGAGGGTAGCCGTGCTGTGCAGTTGCTCACCTCCTTCTTGTCCTTCACACGCTGCTCCTCCAAGTGCTACAGACGCAGCACCTCCAAAGTATCCACACGTATGGGGAAGGAACGCCGATCATGTATGTACTAGTAGCTCATGAACGATCACGAACAGGACGATGTAGATGGAGGAGGGTCTGCAAAGATCACTATTCACCCAAGATTACTGTAGCAGGGGTACTGTTCACATGTGGATGCTGTAGCATATCATTGCTGTAGCAGTAATTAGGGGTTTCCCCTCGCTCCACCTTTGTATATATAGAGGTCACTAAGAGGCTTTTCAACTTTGCGGTCCGTTAAGACTCTAGTACCCTAATGGATCAAATCCATCAAAACCCATTAGGCCTTGTTTGGCAGTCTGGTAATTTTTTGAACCTGTAATTGGTTTACAGGTGTAAAACATTGTGCACAAAGAATACAGGTGTTTCTTTTCACCCTTGGAAATAGCTGTTTGGGTAAAGGAGAAATCCAACACACTGATTTACAGGCCACGTTGGTCTAGCTAATTGGTATATGCGTATATGCCTCAACGCTTTGCTGCATGCTAGTTTGTCTAGACTTTGTGTTTACTTTTGAATAGATTATGCAAACAACAATAACCAAAGACAGCAAACTGAGAGCGAACCACCATGCATGATGCATTGAAATTTTAAAACAAAGAATGAAATTAGAGCTCAAAGCTGACATACCACATCCAGCCTCAAACAAGAGCCAGAAATTAAAGTTCATATAAATAATATTACTCTCAAACTAAGATACAATAACATAAATACAAATTTTATAACCACCATATGAAGAACGACCATGAAAACAAATTTTAAAGAAGTCAGCAACAGATTGAAAGATTCAGATCCAAAGCCAGGGGACAAACTCATCACCACATGGTGCTTATGTGCAATGTTTTTGAAACTATCCACCAGTACATGAAAAAGCAAATGCCTTCCACATCATGTTCAAACATAGGGAAGATAAGGTAGGGTCTCAACCACATTGTCTATGTAGAAACACATCAATTTGATTACCCATAATTAAGCACTTGGTACCCAACAAATAAATACTTGAATCACGTGTGACCACCTTACAGAAAATGAGCCTAGATGCATCACTAGCCAGAACACCTGTATTTTCAATTCATATCTGCCAAAAACAAGAAAAGATGTTATAAGTTCTTGTGCTTAATGACAAGTTAACTATATTAAAAAAAATTATGCTTTGGTATATCTTGCATCTGAACCATTAAACACACAACAGAGAAACATCCATACAACAGGTTAATGCATGCAAAGGAAGCACTTGCCATAATATGAAATGGAAGAAACAAAACATGCATGGCAGGAAGTTCTTAGTGAAATTAATTTGACAACCACAACTTACTTGATGTTGATTGATTTTCAAACTTGCTAACTTCCCGTTTCAGCCACATACCACGGAGTCTTGGTTCATAGCCTAGAAACAATTGTCGATTTAATACATCCTTGAAAACATCTGAGGCTCCTATCCTTATCTCATCTGACACATCATCTATGTCCTTCAACACTGCCAAGCATCTTGTGATTGAAAACTCTTCCCCTTGTTTTTTCACCATCTCTTTCGCTGCAACTTGCTCCTTTCTCAAGCTTACAAATTCTGATAAAGATTCTTCAATACGTGGGACTTGTTTTCTATCATTTCTTTTCCTTGTCCTTCCTTTGTTTGGTCCAACCGTTACAGATCTTGAACTTGTATTCTCATCACTCTGGTTTCCTACATCTTCATCATCATTATCTGACAGGTCAATATGTTCTGAGCCTTCTACCATTGAGTGAGATACTTTCTTCTGCCTTTTATATGGTACATACTCGTTCTCCACATCAGTGATTCCAAAATCTCCCGCTCTGTTTGGAGAAATCGTTCCAAGATCATCACCTGCAACAGGACGACCTCTAAGATTGCTTCCTGTAGTCCGAGGCTTCTGGATAGTGAAGTCCAAAACTGTACTTTGAGCTCTCTCTGCTTCTACAATTCTACTTGTATGTCTTGGTTTGCTAGAAGTGAAGCAATGCTTCCCTTCAGCAAGTTGCCCTATTAAGACATCAAGTTAGCCTCAAAAAACAAATTGTTTACAATCAGTACAAACTTTAAATAGAGGAAATATAATCACTAGTCTTACCTTCATACAACAGGTCCAAGGACTCATACAAGGGAAAGCTCTTATTTTGATACCTTCCTAACTTTTGATCCTCCTGTCAAATTTATAAAGATATCAGAGTTAATTATGAGAAATAACAATTTCTGAATAAAAAGGCTCTGAATCAAACTTACTTCTTTTAGCTCATCCCAAATTTCATCAGTTGTGTTAATCATTGATGTGTCGTGTTTCCAATTAACACCACTTTTCCTAAGAATGGACTTGATGGCCTTATATTCCTTCTTCAATTGCGCCTCCTTATCTTGAATCTGTGATTTCATGAATCTTGCTTCTGGAAATTGTTGATTAAAATCTTGAGCGATACGTCTCCACCCTTCCGAGGACCAACCATTCTGTCCACGATAATGAGAAGTTTTGTACTGACTAAGTACATCAACAAGCCCCTTTTCATATTTAGAGCTCCACTTTGCCCTTTGTGCCATCAGTTCTGAGATGAACCATTAAACACACAATTGAGAATAATAAAAATTGTACTGTCAGTATATCATACTAAACTCGATAACACAATTGAATATTGTAATTGATACAAAAAGTTTCAGATTTGCAAGATTTGAGATATGCTATGTTTCAATAATTATTATAAAGTATAATACATTACAAGATATATATAATAAAAAATAGTACAAGTATCATAAACTATCAATATCATCTAGCTACTCTTCTTTGCCCCCTTCGTCTCCTAGTTCTTTCATAATCTGCCCACATCCTTTTAGCAATATCATCTCTCATTGCATTGCCTTCATTTCTTTGACCGCTCACTTGTGTCACATCTTCTTCTTCTTCTTCATCATCATCATCGGGAAGTGGCACATATTTTCTAGGATCAATTAGAGGTTCTTGACTGCTTAACCACTCCTCATCACCATTGTGGCTTCGGATTATATTATGTAACACAACAGCAACTGCTGGGATTTTCACTTGAGTTTCAATGGGATAGTATGTGGCAACCTTTAAGATAGGAAATCTCATCTTTAAGATGCCAATAGCACGCTCTATGTGATTTCGAAGGCGAGCATGGCGAAGATTGAATAATTCTTTGTAGTCTCTTGGACGGCTATTACGTCCCCCATGGTCTTTGAGATGGTAACGTACTCCACGGTATGGTGCTAGAAAGCATGGAGTGTTTGCATAACCTCCATCAACTAGATAGTACTTGCCGGTCGGCACTTGAAATCCAGATCTAATGGCAGAATTCAGTACCCCTGCATCTGATGCAGAACCTTCCCATCCAGTAGAAACATATACAAAGTTCAGGTTAAAATCACAAGCAAGCATCACATTTTGAGATAGAGTTCCTTTTCTATTCCGATATGGTGTTGCCTCACTCCCACGTATTGTGATTGGGACATGAGTCCCATCTATAGCTCCTAAACAGTTCTGCAAGGGGAATGCTATTACTAATTGAGATATATAACATATGTGTAGAATTTAAAACTGTAAAATTATGTGTTATATCTACCTGAAAGTAAGGTGCAAATTGCGGATCAGATTGTATTTTCCAATGTGTGTCGGCTGATAGAGGCTTCACGAAATCAAATGCCAATGAGGTAATTGCATTGAAGCATGCGACAATATGCCTATGTATTGTTTCTCCACTATGCTGAAACCTATCACACAATGCAGTAAAACTTGCATTTCGAGCGAGCATGTACATGAACATTGCAAGTTGTTCTTCTACAGTGACCCCTCTTGTGGTCCACAAAAGTTTTCTTGAACTAAGATAATCTGAAAGTGCTTTGAAAATTCGTGGCTCCATTCGAAGATTATGATAAGATCGGCACTTATGGCCCTCAAGAAGTTCACTTGTATATTCTGCGCCACTAAGCTTTGAAGTATGGCATGGGGTTTTGGTTTTGGTTTTGGTAGAAGCTACTAGTGCTGGAATAATGAGCATCATCAATTCATCGTCTTCCTCCTCAGAATCAGTTTCAGTTCTTATGTCATCTTCCATATCCAGTGGTTGAATGTATCTACTAGCACTCAAGAACATAATAATTAAATGAGGCAATGCAGCATGAAGGATTTTAATTGCAATGATATGATTATTGCAAGCACTTGTTACTTAGCTAAAGGAGAGCTGTGAACTCAATATGCACAAACATATTTGAATCTACACAGTAGCAAATGAGTTTTGATCTCAATACACACAACAATTCATAAGCTAATTCAATTGTGAAGCAGGTCAACCATCTCACAGATAGAACAAGCTACTATGGAAATTAGCACTGACACACTGAAAAAGAAACACACAAGTCACCAAAGGCAAGCAACAAAAGCACTACAGATTGTCAAGTCTCTATGTGTTGTACTCAACAGTCCAACCCAGGGGCCAGAGTAGTCCGTGCATATGGATTAATCCACCGTGGATTCAGTAAAAAGCATGCATCATGTACAGGTTCCATTCTTATAGCTCACGTACATGGAGATCTGAAGTGTGGTGGTAGGTTACCAGAAATTAGGAGGCAGTGGGGTGGATTCAAGGGAGATGGGACGCCGCTGATTCTCTTGCCGTGGACGTGGATCTGCTAGCCGTCGCTGTGGAGCTTCTCGCCGTCGTAGTAGCGGGGCAGGGAGCTCGCCGGCGCCCTCGGACTGGCCGGAAGAGGGAGACGCCCTGATAGCTCTTGCAGATCCTCGATGCGGGAGCGGAACTGGCTGCGAGGAGGAGGAGGCAGCCGCCGCCGCCACCGTCGGGAACTCCGGATCGGCCTCCTGCGCCGCCGTCACCGCCGTCGGGGAGGACTCGCGAGTCGCGACTCGTGAGGGGGTCGTGAGCCCCGATACTTCTCGTTTTTTTAGTCGGGCCGACGGAGAGGATTTTTTATTTCCGCCGGTTTTGGCCTAAAACAGAGGTAAAAGCAGTGGGCTCACCGGTCTTCCAAGCAGCAATTTCGGCAAACACTGGAAAAATTTTGGGGCCTGTAATTTACAGAGGTTTTGGCCCAAATACCGGCCTTCCAAACAGGGCCTTAGTGGATTCAATCGAATTGGCTCTAGGGTATATATCCAACAATAACTACACAATTTCTACCGAATTCTAATACACATAGTTAGATTGATGACTGAAACCATGTATATGTGTTAGACACACTGCGACATCCTTTACAGTGGTGCAGTAGTGCACCGGTCAAATCCTCTGTGAGCTTCATTGAGAAGTTCACCCTGGTTGGTTGAAAGCGGCCTCCAACTGTCCCACGATGGCGTCATAAGCTCCTCTCTGGCTAAGGTAGGCACATCAACGACATCCTTTACAATAGGTTGAGTTAGCTGACTACAAGTACTGATGATGAGTGAAACCAAGGAGAGAAACAAGCATATATAGTCAAATCTGCACTGAAAAGGTAGCCTGCATATATTGTTTCCAATGTGACACAAGATGGCATTACACACCAAGGCAACTGTGTTTTCACCATTATGGATAACAACATGTAAGTTTAATTGATCTTTTCTATGGTATTATGAGAAATGTTTAATAGCACACAAACGGTATATATACCTTTTATATATGTGCATCACACTTGTCAATCTGTAGTCAATATGTGCGTAACACACATGGTTAATAATCACTGGTTTTGCACCTCTCTCGCTCCTTTATTAGATGCATGAACAATATGATCATCGTGACCATCAACCTGCATGGTATTTCCTACCATGTCAGCAAAATGGTGATGTGCCGAGAAGAAAAAAAAAAGAAAACGATTTCCTGTTGGAATTTGGCCCATGTGGCCCATTTAGTAAATTCTAAAGCATGCACAATAATAGTCCCGTATTGCCAAGACAAGGAGAAGTTGCCTTGCCTAAATATGGGAGTCTTCTATCAGAACAAAATAGATGCATGTGAGAGAAAAGGAGACTGTTGATACACGCACGCGCAGCCCGCACATTTTCACGTGACTTGACGTTTCAGTTTCGACTGCTTATTAATGGTGACAGTTTTACTGCAATCAAATAGGCAGTTTCAGCCTGCTTGATAAAGGTGGCAGTTTCTGCTTGAATCAATTGGGCAGTTATCAGTCTGATTGATGAGAGGAATATGAAATGTTTGCTGGAGCCTATAAACACCAGGAGACGTCTTGGTGGCTTGGGACACAGAGTAGACATACACTTCATCTCCCACGCGTTCGCGGTTCTGACCGCTAGCTGCTGCGCTTCGTCAACCTTCGATCTCGGCGTGCACCGGGCTTGGAGGAAGCGGGATCTCCGAAACCACTACCGCAACATTTCTGCACGGGGCGGTAATCAGGTTTTTGGGCAGCGTCACACGCGACCGCTTGGTGGATCTGCAACTACTTCTTAGACGCGTTCGTCAACTCACTGCGCAAGAACTGTGAGTAATTTCTTAATATGTGGCTTGTTCATTTGTGTTGTGTGATTGCATCATTTTTAGTCAATATGCTTTTCCTCAAGATTAAATCTGGATTATTCATAATTAGACTGTTTTTTCCAACATTTCCTACCTTCGATGTCGTCCTGCGCTCCGACTTCGGAGCACCAAGCGACGCTTGTTGATTTCGCTGGGGTAATTGATTTCCTCCCCATGCGTTTTGGGCTTTTGGCGGACACCACCATAATCTCAGCGAGCAGGCCTTCAACGCCTGCCATTGCGCGCCTCGCACTCGCTGTTGCGCCGACCGCCGGCCGCCTGCCCGTAGAGCATCCGTCCCGAAGCTTGATGTAGATGACACACACTCTGCAACCATGCTTGAGATGGTCCAGCAGCATCGCCACATGCCCTCAGTCAGCCTCGCCACCCACCTACTCGCCATGGCCACACGTCTCCCAAGTTCCGAGAGCTCGCCGTGGCCATCCTATTCCTCCCTCGACCCTGCCTCCTGCTTGCTTGATGGGGGGTGCTCCTGGTGTCACCTGCCTGGATGGCGAGTTCATACCAATTTTGTGTGGTTTTGGAGTACCGTTGCAGCACAACTCGTGCTGCTTGAAGTCCTTTAGATACATACAGGTCCAATTTTGTGTTCCAAATTAGTGCTGTTTTTCATCTGTCGACCATAGCTTGGGTTAGCCTTCGCCGAGTGTTTAGTGGGCTTCGTCGAGTGTTCTAGACACTCGGAAAATTTTGGGTTTCCCGTAGTGATCGCCCAATCTTGAAAGGCTGCCAGGGTCCGCATGCAGCTCCTTCAAAACCTACACACCGCTCGCTGCAACCATGCATGGCCTCTCAAACTTCTTTGCGACATCTTTGCTTGTCTCGCGATTCTGATGAATCGAGAAGAATAGAAATACCTTTCTACTTCTTTATAGAGCATGACCCCACCAGATCGAGCTCAAAACCCAAGGAAACCGGATGTGCTGGACGACATGATTTCTAGACTGGTTGTGTTGCTGATTTCGCACTAAAGAAAAGAAACTACCTCCAGACTTCATGGGTTGGGACTGCCTGTAGACTGATTTTCTGATTTTTGTACCTTGGGGTCATATAGGAGTTGTGTGCTGGGCACTAAATACTAAAACATACAGCAGTACGCTTGAATGGATCCAACACACGTTTTACAAGTTTGTCTACCCTTAGTCTTGTCCAGCGAGAAATGAATTCCATTTTCGATTCCACAGCGCCCTACACTGAGAAGTGCGCTCTGCACCCACCAAATCATGCGGACAACAATAGGAGAACTAAAGAAAAAGTTTGAAGGTAAGAGGGAGAAAAAATAATCAAAGTTTGCCGAGTGTTCTAGGCAGACGACAACACTCGGTAACAAGTGTACGCCGAATGTCTCGCCCAGACACTCGGCGAAACACATGTTGATACCAAATGTCGATCCAATGACACTCAGCGAATAACTACGCTCAGTGTTTTGTGGCCGGCACTCGACGAAGGAGGATTGTTGCCAAGTGTCATAATTTCACTAAGTGTTTTTTGGACACACTTGGCGAAGGAGGCTATTCGCCGAGTGCCCGATGGAAAACACTCGACGTCTTCCGTGGCATTCGGCATCTATCGGGTTTCCCATAGTGTCGGCCAATTTGTTCTATTTCACATTTCATCTGACAAGCATGAACTTTCTAATAAAGTAAAAAGAAAACAAAAGATGAAAATAGATACATTTGGGATCCATCATACCTCTTGTGTATTCACATGGAACAACCTAACTTTGTTGAGCTTGATTAAAACAACCACCTCAATTTGTCGGCTTTGTCCTGATAGATCAGCACTGTGCTATAGCACTTTGTTGCTAAATCATTTTGTTGTGATCGGTAGTATTTAATAGATAAATGCTAAATGTTTAATATATCCAGCATTGGTTGATTTTCTATATAACTTTTGTTCCACTTGTGTTGTTAATCTGTTGGTTGGACCAATCCTCTAAAACGACATGATTTCTAGACGGGTTGTGTTGCTGATTTGGCACTAAAGAAAAGAAACAACCTCTAGACTTCATGGGTTGGGGCTGCCTCTAGATTGATTTTTGTACCTTGGGGTGACACAGGAGTTAATAAAATCATCCCGACATTGTGTCGTGAGAGTGTCTGACGGAGGCTGTTGTTTTTTTAATAAAAGCCGGAGCACTGCTATGTCATATAAGAAGAAGCAGCAATTGTACATAACACGCTGAAGCGGGCACCACCACATGAATAAACCCCTGGACAGAAACAAACGCACCCAACACAGCACACCACCACCCTCAACCACCTGGGAGAGAAAATTGAAACAAGTCGTCGTCACCAACAATGTGTCACGCCGAAGCCGCAACCCGCTGCAGGCCTGAACGACCCCCTGAGCTCCTCCAGCATGGGACTATCACCCTCAAACTACACACACGATCGTCAATCCCTCTGATCTGTAGAAGCTTCAACAAACACTCCCATCTCAACTCCAGGGGTTACCCACTGATCTTGACCACTTTGCGTGGGGGCCTCGCCTCACCCACCGCCTCACTCCTCTGCCAAGGACTCAGATATCTAATACCGCAATGAGAACATCTCCTCCACCCAGCCGTCACCGAGTTCACCACTGCACCCAGCACGATAGCTCAAGCCCTCCAGCACCCATAGGCCCTCTACACCTTGACAGCAACATGGAGCAAGCGCGCTTCCCACAACACCTCCAGACAACCTCCACCACCACTATCACAAACGACTGGACTCCAAATATGATGCCTCCAAGAAGGTCACGACACCAAGGCGCCACCGTCGTACGTCCATAAGGACAAGGTCTTCACCTTTTGAGCACCACATGGCGAGAGCATGTTGCCTCACCATGATGCTACCAGTAGGGAGACCGACGCTCTAAGGGTACCGTCATCAATGCCCGCCGTCAACCAGTGAAGACTTTCGCCCTATTGCACCATGCATGCCGCCCTCTAGTGGTCTTGATAGTATACTGCTCCCTATCACCTCCGTGACACCGCCACCGGAAGAGGCCTGACGCATCCTATAACACCAGCTAGCCCCCTTGGCCTCACCACCATGGCGACACCAAATCGGCAACACTGACGAAGAAGAAGGGAGACGCGACCAACCATGGCCCGTCGCAACCACCCACGGACTGCTATGCCGACCGACTAGCAACGGCTGCCTCGGCCGCCGTCACCTTGTTGACGGCCGATTTCTGTCAACCAAGAGCACTTGTTACACTTTGGTTTGAGCTTTGAATTATAAGTAACCTTCCACTAGGCATACTAATGATGTAACAAGCTCACACTTGAATGTGGTTTTTGGAGTTTATTGTTTACGCAGGAAATCAAGGTAAAAGAGGAGACTTTTGGATTAAGTTCATCAAGCACTTTATGAGAAGATCATGAAGCCCGTCACAAGTCAAGACATGAAGTGAACACAACTCCAAATAGCCCAAGGACCGAAGCATCAACACGTCAAACTCCGGGGACTAAGAGGTTACCAAAGAGATCAACGCAGCCCGAGGATATTCTCGCTGCCCAAAATAGCCAACTGTCAGGGGGTGAGACCTAGACAGATCCGCAAGGGGGCTACCCAAGCGGTTGTAGGTTGTCTAATGGGGGGATCAGGACCTAAGAGCGTAAGCGGTAGTTCTTGGGTGAACTCGGAACTCGGCGAGTATGGCAAGGACACAAGGGATTTTAGACTGGTTCAGGCCGCTGGAGAGTAAAACCCTACGTCCAGTGTGGTGGGATTATTTGGAAAAGTGGTCTCCTCTGCCCCCGAGGAGGGAGTCAATGACGTCGACGTGCCCTTGAGGGGCGCCCTAGGCTGCCTTATATTGGCTGGCGTGCCTTGGGTTACAAGTCGGTTTCCATCTATCCTAGTCGGTTACAATATGGAAGGCTTTTCCGAACTGCCTTAAACTGTCTGGACTATCTTGTCTTGTACTCCAATCTATCTTCATGTCCTTTGGCCCACACGTCAGGTCGGGCAGGGCCCACTGACAGGTCGGCGGGTCTTCTGGTAGGTCGGGCCTGCCTGTGGGGGCCGGCTGAGACCCTGGTCGGTGGGGACCCGTGGGTACCCATGTCTCACAATGATGTTTCGGTGCAGATTCAGAGACTTAAACGGCCTCTAATGGCAAAATTTTGACTGCCAAAATTGTGGGCCTTGACGATAGCTTCGATTTGGACATATGGAAGGCCCAATTCGGGTAAAGGAGCTAGGAGATATGGCCCCCGAAATTCCAGTTGCGCAGACAAGTCCGAAATCGGACAAGTTATCTTCTGAGGCAGTTTTGTGATCTTATCTTCGTTTCAAGGAAAGCAATGAATACCAAAGTTGAAGATAATTTCGTGGCACACAACCTGGACACCGAATTTGCATTATTTGGAGTTCGGAAGTGGGAGATATGATACCGGCAAGGAAGGACTGCGAATCAGGAAAATCTAGACGAGGTTGAGTTTATGGAAACCAAGTTTGCTTCTCTCCAAAGGAGGATCTCGTGCAAGGCATGGTGGAGCACGCCCCAAGGCTCCCAAAATGCATAAATACAACCCCTAGGCGTGCCAAGATGGTTACCCATCTATCCATTCATCAGAGAGCCGCCGACACGAAGGAGAAACACCGGGAGGAAGCCGACGGCCGCCGCAAGTCCTTGAGTTGCCTAGGAGATGGCTTAGGCCATGCCCTAGCCACCGTGGTTGGCCCTGCATCATGAAGCCATGGTGGAGTTCCGGATCCACAACTTGAATTTGTCAAATCATTTGTATCTTCAACATTCGATGGTGATGTATTCATATCTTGTCCTACTTTGATCTACATCGATGAGTGTTTTATCCATATGTGTAGCTAGCATATGATTTTAGTAGGAATAGGTCTAATCATGGTGGTTAGTCTATCTCTTGCGGATACATCGTTGTAGTGCACGGACCGAGGTTGTCGTTCGGTGATGAATATCCTTGCGTAGTGGCAGTTCGGTGGATGAGAATGCGGCGAATGAATGTGTATCGGACCACTCCATATTGGGTTACTCCATATCGAATGTACTCCTTATCATAGTATAAGTTTAGATTGGTTTGTCACCTTGGCCGGAACGGCAAACAAGAAGATGATAGGATAAGGTTACCCTTTGGTGTTTACCTTTATGGCTAGGTGGATGAGATCCATACATCCCTTCGTGTTTTTATGTTACCTTTATGCAATCAACGCTTCATGATAGTTTAGATCATTAGATTAGATGGATAGCCCTAGGAGTTTGATTCCAATCATTGGATTGACAAATCTAGGGAGTACCCTCCTTGGTGAAAAAGGCACTAAGTCACCCGTAAGCTTGCGGTGAACTTCAACATAGTTGTGAACCGTCAACAAGCCCTTTTTTCTGGAGCTGTTGCCGGGGATCGGCAACTCGAACCCTAGGGTGATCTACCTTTCTATTTTACTAACCCTAATTTCTATCATTGCATATACGCTTGCTTTCTTGTTTGTGTCCTTGAAAGTGGGTGAAAAGCTAGAGACAAAACTTGGACTTCGAGATGTCCACCATCCGCTCCGACAAGACGAACGCGACATGAAGATTCACTCTTTAGTGGCAGGTGCTAACTTTTGTTAATGGCCCATCATCCGCTATCGAGCCCACACCCTACACAAGAGATGATAAACAAGGTAAGTCAACGTGTCAATTAAAATTTTAAGACTAATGCCTCTTGGAGAATCGTTTGTTCAAGCAATAGGCATTGGAAGCAATCAAGGTACCCCAAGATCACAAGATCAAGTTCGTCAACATCTTCGAAGTTTCTGTTTGCATCATGTTTTGCACAGCCTCATGGGAAGAAAAACAGAATATCTTTAGATATTTAGAAGCCCCAAGAAGTTACGCTTCCAACAAGTCAAGAATCAAGTCGATCGGAGGTTCCTACAAGTGGATATAGCCGAATCACCGATGGTTGCATGTCATGAAATTTCTAGACAGCAAGCAAAGCTGAAGTGAAACAGCCATAACTCCCTCATATGGACTCCGATTAAGATGGATTAGTACCCGTTGGAAAGGTAATTTTATAAATGTTTCAATAGAATTATATTTTGGTATATGTTCTATTATGTGTACAGAGGGGAATCCAGGAGGAAGAGGCAGCGCATCGCGATGAGAACAAGAGAGTGGAGATGAGGACGACAACAACGAAGAGAAGTTTGGGTAATGCTTCCACTAGACCACACATGAAGAAATTCAGAGGCTTGGAACAAAACAAAAACCTCTGGAGCATTATTAAATGAAGACACAAGTTGGCGATAATCTGACGCAAGGAGTTGTTTGGAGAAGACCACAAAGGATTACACACAAAGGACAACATCTAATGGTGCGGACACTTTGGGCTCTCACACGAAAGCTCATGGAGTTACATGAAGACACTTAAGAGATGTGTGAGCCCACAAATGAAGAGGAGTGATCCTACATAAAGTGGCCTTAATGACATGTGGCACGAAGGGAGAGATTGAAGAAGTCTACGCGAGCCACCTCCGATCATCAAGGATTGTTCGCTTTCAACTTCAAAGGACCACTCACGATGAAAAGCTCGAAGGCTAAGGTACACATTAAACTCTCAAGGTACTTTTGGGATATGATATCTTTCTTCTGAAATATTCATGTTCATAACCAATAGTATGTTTGATTTTATGCCTTGCACTATTGATGATCATGATAGGCTAGAATTTCTTGAGAACGATAAAGAGGCTATGTTGTATTTTAACTTTGTTAATTTGCATGCCTAATGAGAGCTCTAGCGCTAAGCAAAAAACTTATGCAACCTTTAATCACATTTTTGTTCATCTAACTTTTACATTGTGGTTATGGTTGCACATGTTTTCAATACGTTTTGCAAATCCTAGACTTGCTATGTGCTTGGTCAAGCTCATGACCTTAAAAGGGTGTGTGTCGGGAGAAAACCCGAGTTTCACTAACCATGCAGGTCATTAAACCTTAATAAGGAGGAGAGAAGCCATGCCCCAAAGGAATAGCAAGCCCGTCCATCGCCTTCCCCGAACCTCGAAGATGGCATTGCTGTTTTCATCAGTTTTGAGCACCTGATCAGATATGTAGAAGAAGGAAAAAGTATAAAATTAGAAGCTCCATCAAGTGTGGATTCCAACACCTCCGAGGTTGACAAATTTGAAGACCCGTACAAGGAGATATGGCGAAAACATTAGGCGTCGTGCAGTCTGAAATCTTTGGACAGATCACAGCGTTGGAGTAAAACGGGCGTAACTCATTCGTTCGGAGTCCGTTGGGGGTCAACAAAAACTTGATGGAAAGATAATTTCATGCTCCACGCGTGGCAGTTATTGTTTGCTACATGATAAGATTTGTACAAAGAGTAAAATTCATGAAAAGAGAGGCAATGACGAAGAACAAAGGAAAAGAAGGGGATGATGATGCAAGAAACGATTGGGCAAGCCTCTCATCAAGCAAAATGATCGTGTCAAGCATGGAGAGTGGATCAAAGCTGCATGGACATCTTTAAATCTTACATGAAGGACCATGGCTTCACGACCACGAGGAGGTACGTAAGAAAGCCAAGCTCTATGACTTTAAATGAAGCACTTTGCGGGAGGCAACCCGTGTTCTTTTGTTTATGTTTATATAAATTATGACCGTTTACATTGTGATCTTAAAAAGAAATGTCAAGTAACATTGTACCATTGCTCTAATAAATATCACAACACCATGTTGTTTAATTTAATTGCTACTGAGGGAGCACTTTGTTTTGATCTTGGAAAGCTTGTAGACCCTTTTTGTGTGCCTATTAGTGTTTTGAGTCGTTTTTCTTTTGTGTCTTTTTAGAGAGAAATATGAAGTTGGAACCATAATTTAATCCTAAACCTTGTGGCTAGTTAATTTAGGCTAATTTTTGTTTTTGTTTTAGAAAACCACCTTATCATGTTGTTTTGTTCATCCATGTTATATTGCATTGCAGGTTGTGTTGATCTTTTTGTCCAACCAACCTAAGCCTTCCCATAGCCCCCACCAAAAACCATAGCCATTATAGGTAGGATTGCTTGTTGATCATTTGCCATCACCATCCAGATTGGACAAGTCCATCCCTATCCTCTTTTCTAACTAAAAACTTTGACTAGCCTCCCCATAAAATCCTTAGGAAAACCTTTCACACCTTTAGCCATCCTAAAACCATAGGTTTGTTTTTCATTAAAAGATTCATAGCACCACCTTAGTTAGAATTTCTATACTTGACTTTCTCTCTTCAAAATCCTTATTTGAGCCAAAATATAGGATACCCCTAACCTACCCTTAAACCTTGTTAGTTTGGTTGATTGATTCTTTTTGATGGGTGTTAACACCAAAAATTGGTACAGAGAAGAGACTGACATGTGAGCCGAATTTGGCAGAAGAGTACCATTCGGTAGGATATTTTCCTCAAAGCATTCGGTAGAGGCGTCTGCGGTCGGGAGTGCATCATCATTCGGCAAGGGAGCTGTTCCACGGTTAAAAGCGGAAACATTCGGGAGTGCGTGATGACGTGGACTGGATACAAAGAAGGAGGCGAGTTGATGGTGGATACGAGACGGACATGACGCCGTGATATTAATTTTAGGTAATAAATATTGTAATCGTGGCTGACTAGGAGTCATGTTAGAACCAGGGTATAAATATAAACCCTTAGTGTTTGTAATAGGGATCGAACAATTTCACAACAAACCGGCCCCGTGCCAACTTTCGAGTCCTTCTAGTCGTGTCGTCGAGTTCTTCGAGAGGAGCCATCGATCCGTCGACCTCCGTAAGTACCGGCAACCTTGTATCATGTCTAGTATCATGCGGTGGATTTAGATCGTGATGCAAGTAGTCTTGTTACCATGCTTAGTATCATGCGGTGGATTTAAGCTTGGTTCAAGAAGGTTTCCTTGTTGGATCATGAGTCATGCGGTAGGCTAAGATCTAGCTTGGAGCTAGTTATCGGCTCTATTAGATTTGGCAAGATCTAATAGATTCATTAAGTTACCATGTGTTGCTTTGAATTTTACTTTTTGTGTTTAATTCATGTAACACTCCTATTGCCCAATTTAGATTGATTAGATTCGGCTCTATCTTTTGTGATCCACGTGTTGCACGCTCAAATCCTTGGCTTGACATGACAAGCAGGTCATGTGTTCTCTATAGCCGAATTTGGATCAATCTAGATTGTCACGTGTTGCGGGTTCAAGCTTGTTGACTTTTCAATGTTTGTTCCTTCTCCACGGAACCTGTATTCGGCAATTCCCCTCATGGGTGAAACATGTTCATGAGTTTGCTTTAAGTAATGTATGCTTTTAGCCTTCCATGTATAGATTGTATCATGTGGTGGATTGATCTATTCTTGGTTGGTGGTGTGATTTCAAACAAGTTGTATCATGCGGTGGATTAACTCGCTTCATGTCATGCTCGATGGGTTTGAAGGTGCCTAGACATGCGGTAGACTAGTGCTTTTGGCCTATGCATGCTTGTTTATTGAAAATTCATGATCATGCTTCGCTTTTATTTATTTTATCATACTTTATTCTTGAATAATCGGTCATGGTTATGTGCTGTAACGTTGTCTAAATAATGACCGGTTTTTCATCATGCTTATGTCATACATTCGGCAGTGTTCTGTTTACATGTTTTATTGATTCCCGAATGGTGTTTAAACTGCTGACAGATAGCTTGTTTGTAGCTATATGTCGTTCTAACTGGCTTTATAGCCGTAAATACGGAACTATCTGGTACCACCCGGCAAGTTCCAGGTTTTATCTAACCTTTTTCATCCTTTGTCAGTTTCAGGGAAAATTGACTGGCACGCTTCCGGATTCCAACGCTCGGGTCACGTGTGTGAAGCTAGCTAATCCGGCTTGCTGTGTGCTTGGCGTGAGGTGCTGATTTTACGTCAACACACTTTTTGGCACGCCCGGTGGGACCCTCAAATTGATCAAGATGCCTGAAATCCAAGCTGTTTTGGATGTCACCTTAGAAGATCTGTCTACAGAACATCAACTGATACTGAAAGAGGCTGTGGAGCAGTTCCAGCAGAAGTGTCTGCTGTCTTTCTCCAAGAATAGGAGTGGTGTGCCATTCCTCAGGACAGACATGCCAAGAGTTCTGATGCCAGGGGAGACTGATGCTACTGCTGCTGCAGAGTAACAAGAAGCTTTTGATATGGTACGGAAAGCTATGGAAGATATAATGGCCAGACACAACACTGCATTCTTAAATAGCTTCCGACAGATGATGGTTGGTGTCTTTGGCCCAGGCATGGACAAGGTGTTTAGTCGAACAACACCCCAGGGGCCTAATGGTAATGAAACAGGAGAGTCAAGTGCTCCTGTTAATGGCCAACCACCTCAAGATGCAGGTGCTCAGCCGCCTCAGCAAAGTATGAGTGTTCAGCCAACTCAACATATGGGTAGTCAGCCGATCCAGCAGAACCCTCATCAGGCAATACCTAATCCACGCACCTATGGTGAGATGGCATTTGGCACCACTGGAGTTCCACCTGGCTCTACTTATAGGATAGCCCCATCAAGTAATAGGATGCAAAAGAATATGTATGGGAATGGGTATTCAGAATTCATGGATTATAGTGCTATCGATGCTTTCCCGAATCCTGGATATGGTGGTGCTACAGGGATGCCTGCTGGAAGGCCAGGGAATCAAGACACTAATGTTGATCTCCTGGTGCAAAGAATGACCGATGTGCTGCAAAATCAATTCGGTCTGAAGCCTAAAAATCAAGGACACGTGTATACATCTCCTTTCCCAGAATGGTACCAAAGGGTGGCACTACCAAACAGGGTGAAAGTTCCTACAGAATTCACCAAGTTTTCAGGGCAAGACGATACTAGTACTGTGGAACACATAGCCCGGTACCTAATGCAGCTTGGGGAAGCTTCTGCTGATGAAGCCTTCAGAATTAGATACTTCCCTCTGTCTTTGACAGGCCCAGCATTCACATGGTTCACTTCTCTACCTGCTCATTCAATCTGCTCTTGGAAAGACTTGGAGCAAAAGTTCCATGCCCATTATTACACTGGCAGTAATGAGAAGAAGCTAATTGATCTGACTACATTGAGGCAAAGGAATAGTGAAACACCAATGGAGTTCCTCAGAAGATTCAGAGAGACAAAAAGCATGTGCTTCTCTCTGAACATTCCAGATGATCAATTGGCTGGTATGGCTATAGCAGGAATGTTGCCAGCTATTCGGGAGAAGCTATTCGGGATGGAATTCGAAGACCTTGGCCAGCTGTCACACCGATTGTCATTGATGAGCAATCAAGCATATGGCTTCAAGAAAGACTCCAGATTTGTCAAGTACAATGATATAGCTGAAATTTACAATCAATTCCTCGAAAGGGCAGATCAAGGAGATGAATATGATGATGAAGAGGAAATAGCTGCAGCAGAGATTGTGTGGGGCAAAGAGCCATTGGCAGTAAATCAGAGGTGGATCAAGCAAGCTAAAGGCACCTATGATTTTGATGTAACCAAGGCAGATAAGCTCTTTGAGTTCCTCGTAAAAGAAGGCCGAATTAAGTTGCCAGAGGGGCATTCTATGCTTCAGCCTGATGGAGTGAAAGACAAGAAGTACTGTGGATTTCATGACAGGAATTCTCATTCCATCAATGAATGCACGGTCTTTAAAGCAAGGATTCAGAAAGCTATCCAAGAAGGACATCTAAAGTTTGATAATAAGATGAAATTGGATGGTAACCCCTTCCCTCAGAACATGATCGGGTTCTCGGTTAACATGGTGAACGCTGTTGAGCCTAAAAAGAAAGGGAAGGTGAAAGTTTTGACTTCGGGAAAGGCAAAGCAGGATGGCTCAGTGGATCCTGCTCGACAAGTCACACTTGAACAGATTCACAAGAAAGAGTCTCGCTTCCCGAGTAGTCAAATAGAAGTGGGTGAATCCTCTAAACCCAGAGTGACTTCGCGTATTCTCCTCAATAAATGGCAGCGTCAGCAAGAAAAGGAGCGCTACCAGAGGCACAAGTATGAAGAGGAGAAGCGAAGATATGAAGAAGAGGTGTATAGGAAGGAACAAGAGGAATACACGCGAGAACAAGAGCGTGCGCATTGGGGATGTGCCTTCTTCAGACACTGTTGGAACGAGGGTTTGAAGCTTCCACGCTGAATAACTGTCCTGAATGCAGCGACAAGTATACCGAATACAGGCAAGATACTGCCAATCGCCGATCCGTCCATGAAAGAATTGGAAGGGTGCATCCTAGTGATGGTCGGCGCTTAAAAATAAATGAGATTGATGATCAACCAAGGAAAAGGTATGCTGATCACGGGTGGGTTGATCATGAAGAAGAAGAAGATCATGGGTATGTCTGGCAAAAGGGACAGTGGTGCCCACCTGGTTTAAGAAGAAGCCAGAAGAGAAGGGTACAACGTTTGAGGAATCAGGAACTGAAGTAAGCAGGAATTAAGAGGAGACAAGTGTGGCGTCCAAAAGACAAACCTGTTGAATCTGGTCGTTCGGCTCATACATGCATGGTATGTTTTCTGCCGAATGAATTCATGGCTCCAGCTAATCAAATTGTGCAGGAGGAAGCATTGCCAGATATAGATGAGGCCGAGCAATTTGGGTTAATGGCACAATTGATGCTGACTAAGCAAGCTACTTGTGACAAGCCAGCCAAGAATCGGTACATGAGACCACTGTACTTAAGAGGGTATGTCAACGGGAAGCCGTTGACTAAGATGTTTGTCGATGGTGGAGTTGCTGTCAATGTGATGCCGCATACCACATTCAGAAAGCTTGGCATGGGCCCTGGAGATTTGACGCCAACGAGCATAGTTCTGAATGATTTTGCTGGAAATCCTTCAGACACCAAGGGCTGTGTACAAGTGGATTTGATGATCGGGTCTAAGACTCTGCTTACAACCTTCTTTGTCATTGAAGGCAAAGGGGCGTATAGCTTGCTACTTGGAAGGGACTGGATCCATGTGAACTGCTGCATTCCATCTACTATGCATCAACAGCTTGTTCAGTGGGTAGATGATGACGTGGAAGTTGTCCAAGCAGATGATTCGGTAAGCGTGGCTAATGTGGAACCAGCCTTCTGGGAATATCAAGGCATAGATTGCTTCTCAGGCAAGGACTGGGGTGAAGGTCCTGTTGAACCAGTCAGCAGTGATCAACAGCCGCCCCACTCGATCTCTCGAGATGTAGATCAGCACGGGGTCACGACTCAAAGTTAGATCGACAATGCCACCACTAGTATTCCAGGGGCCACGATGCGCAGCAAGACAGGCCTAACCTAGACTCAAGGTGGTAAAGGTTTGGGATTTTAGGTTGTAGTGGATTTGGACTCAAGTTCTTGGGGGTTTTGATGCTTTTAGTGCAGATCATGGAGCGGGTGAGCTGGCTGTTGCAGCTGTTGTTCGAAGAGAAGGAACTGGAGCACCCACGGTGACATGGGCAAAGCTACTCGCTCAATGCTCAAAGTCACGATATTTCTGGTATGCATGAACCATATTCTCTTTAATTTCTTCCTCACATAGCTAGTTAGATGACCATGTGTCATGTATGTCAGCATATATATACTCTTGATTAGTCTACTAGAAGCATAATTAGTTTACTTTTCAAGGGAAATGGAGTGGCTCCTTAATTATATAGACTGATCTCATGCATGTGGGCAAGTGGTGTGCTCTTTGGAGCTTGAGCAAGAGCATTCATACACTAATTACATAAATGGGTGAGCTCTCTCTTCAGCTGATTCTTGCTGCTTGATTGGTCTGTGTGTCTTTGCCTTGTCTGCTTGATTGGTCTATGTGTCTTTCCCTTATCTGCTTGATTGGTATATGTGTGTTAGACACATCGCAAAAGAACGTCTTTTTTTTGTATTGTGTCCAACACACATACATAATATATAGCTTATAGTTACAGGGAGGCTATGCTAGCATAAAAAAATTTTCCCCGCAAAACAAGAACTACTGCTGTTATAAATCACGAGATTACCACTAGACGCGCAGGTGCAGTGGAACCGTCTCGATGTAGACGAACGCGTTGAGGGTAGCCGTGCTGTGCAGTTGCTCACGTCCTTCTTGTCCTTCACACGCTGCTCCTCCAAGTGCTACAGACGCAGCACCTCCAAAGTATCCACACGTATGGGGAAGGAACGCCAATCATGTATGTACTAGCAGCTCATGAACGATCACGAACAGGAGGATGTAGATGGAGGAGGGTCTGCAGATATCACTGTAGCATATCGTTACTATAGCTGCAATTAGGGGTTTCCCGTCCCTCCACCTTTGTATATATAGAGGTCACTAAGAGGCTTTTCGACCTTTGCGGTCTGTTAAGACTCTAGTACCCTAATGGATCAAATCCATCAAAGCTTATTAGTGGATTCAATCCAATTGGCTCTAGGGTATAAATCCAACAATAGCTACACAATTTCTACGGAATTCTAATACACATAGTTAGATTGATGACTGAAACCATGTATATGTGTTAGACACACTGCGACATCCTTTACAGTGGTGCAGGAGTGCACCGGTCAAATCCTCTGTGAGCTTCATTGAGAAGTTTACCCTGGTTGGTTGAAAGCGGCCTCCAACTGTCCCACGATGGCGTCATAAGCTCCTCTCTGGCTAAGGTAGGCACATCAACGACATCCTTTACAATAGGTTGAATTAGCTAGTGGATGCTCCGCATGGAGGGCGCTGACTACAAGTACTGATGATGAGTGAAACAAAGGAGAGAAACAAGCATATATAGTCAAATCTGCACTGAAAAGGTAGCCTGAATATATTGTTTCCAATGTGACACAAGATGGCATTACACACCAAAGCAACTGTGTTTACACCATTATGGATAACAACATGTAAGTTTAAATTGATCTTTTCTATGGTATTATGAGAAATGTTTAATAGCACACAAACGGTATATATACATTTTATATATGTGCATCACACTTGTCAATCTGTAGTCAATATGTGCGTAACACACATGGGTAATAATCACTGGTTTTGCACCTCTCTCGCATGTGGCCATCATCGTGACCATCAACCTGCATGGTATTTCCTACCATGTCAGCAAAATGGTGATGTGCCGAGAAGAAAAAAAAAGAAAACGATATCCTGTTGGAATTTGGCCCATGTGGCCCATTTAGTAAATTCTAAAGCATGCACAATAATAGTCCTGTATTGCCAAGACAAGGAGAGGTTGCCTTGCTTAAATATGGCAGTATCCTATCAGAACAAAATAGATGCATGTGAGAGAAAAGGAGACTGTTGATACACGCACGCGCAGCCCGCGCTTTTTCGCGTAAATTATCGCGTGACTTGTGCTGGCTGTATTTTTGTGCTGTGTCAATGACGTTTCAGTTTCGCGACTGCTTAATGGTGACAGTTTTACTGCAATCAAATAGGCAGTTTCAGCCTGCTTGATAAAGGTGGCAGTTATCAGTCTGATTGATGAGAGGAATATAAAACGTTTGCTGGAACCTATAAACACCAGGAGACGTCTTGGTGGCTTGGGACACAGAGTAGACATACACTTCATCTCCCACGCGTTCGCGGTTCTGACCGCTAGCTGCTGCGCTTCGTCAACCTTCGATCTCGGCGTGCACCGGGCTTGGAGGAAGCGGGATCTCCGAAACCACTACCGCAACATTCCTGCACACGACGGTAATCAGGTTTTTGGGCAGCGTCACACGCGACCGCTTGGTGGATCTGCAACTACTTCTTCGACGTGTTCGTCAACTCACTGCGCAAGAACTCTGAGTACTTTTTTAATATGTGGCTTGTTCATTTGTGTTGTGTGATTACATCATTTTTAGTCAATATGTTTTTCCTAAAGATTAAATCTAGATTATTCATAATTAGGCTGTTTTTTCCAACATTTCCTACCTTCGATGTCGTCGTGCGCTCGGACTTCGAAGCACCAAGCGACGCTGTTGATTTCGCGTTGGGGGCGAATTGATTTCCTCTCCATGCGTTTTGGGCTTTTGGCGGACACCACCATAATCTCAGCGAGCAGGCCTTCAACGCCTGCCATTGCCCCGCACTCGCTGTTGCGCCCCGCCTGCCCGCAGAGCATCCGTCCCGTCGGTCCCGAAGCTTGATGTAGATGACACACTCTACAACCATGCTTGAGATGGTCCAGCAGCATCGCCACACGCCCTCAGTCAGCCTCACTACCCACCTACTCGCCACAGCCACGCGTCTCCCAAGTTCCGAGAGCTCGCCGTTGCCATCCTATTCCTCCCTCGACCCTGCCTCCTGCTTGCTTGATGGGGGGTGCTCCTGGTGTCACCTGCCTGGATGGCGAGTTCATACCAATTTTGTGTGGTTTTGGAGTACCGTTGCAGCACAACTCGTGCTGCTTCAAGCCCTATAGATACATACAGGTCCAATTTTGTGTTCCAAATTAGTGTTGTTTTTGATCTGTCGACCATAGCTTGGGTTAGCCTTCGCCGAGTGTTTAGTGGGCTTCGTCGAGTGTTCTAGACACTCGGAAAATTTCGGGTTTCCCGTAGTGATCGCCCAATCTTGAAAGGCTGCCAGGGTCCGCATGCAGCTCCTTCAAAACCTACACACCGCTCGCTGCAATCATGCATGGCCTCTCAAACTTCTTTGCGACATCTTTGCTTGTCTCGCGATTCTGATGAATCGAGAAGAAGAGAAATACCTTTCTACTTCTTTATAGAGCATGGCCCCACCAGATCGAGCTCAAAACCCAAGGAAACCGGATGCGTTGGACGACATGATTTTTCTAGACGGGTTGTGTGCTGATTTCGCACTAAAGAAAAGAAACTACCTCAAGACTTCATGGGTTGGGGCTGCCTCTAGATTGATTTTTTTTACCTTGGGGTCATAAGGAGTTGTGTCCTGGCCTCCTGGGCACTTAAATAGTAAAACATACAGGAGTCCGCTTGAATGGATCCAACACACGTTCTACAGATTTGTCTACCCTCTTGTCCAGCGAGGAATGAAATCCATTTTTGATTCCGCGGAGGCAGACCGAGAAGTGAGCTGTGCACATGCAAAATCATCCGGACATTGTGTCGTCAGAGTCTGACTGACTGAGGCTGTTGTTTTTGGAGCACTGCTATGTGATATAGGAAGAAACAGCAATGGTACATAACACGTCTAAGCGGACACCACCACACGAACAAACCCTTGGACACAAACAAACACACCCAACACAGCACACCACCATCCTCAACCACATGGGAGAGAAGAACGAAACAAGCCGTCGTCACCAACGATGTGTCACACCGAAGCCGCAACCTGCTGCAGGCCCAAACGACACCTGAGCTCTTCTACCATGGGACTATCGCCATCAAACTGCACACACACGATCGTCAATCCCTCTAATCCGGAGAAGCTTCAGCAAACACTCCCATATCTCAGCTCTAGGGTCACCCATTGATCCTGCCACTCTGTGTGGGGCCTCGCCTCACCCACCGCCTCACTCTTCTGCCAAAGAGTCAGATAGATCGACACTCTAAGGGTGCCTTCATCATGCCCACTGTCAACCGGTAAAGAGTTTCTCCCTATTGCACCATGCCTGACGCCTTCTATTGGTCTCCGTAGTAGATTGCTCCCCGTCACCTCCACAACACCGCCATCGGAAGAGGCCCCATCCATCCTATTACACCACCTCGGCGCTGCAACAAGCACCAGCTAGTCCCCTTGGCCCCACTACCATGGTGACACCAAATCGACAACGCTGACGAAGAAGAAGGGAGACGTCGGCCAGCCGCCCACAGACCGCTAGGCCGGCCTTCGCCGGCTGCCTCCGCCATCGCCACGTCCATGTGGCGCAAGCACCTCTCGGCAAAAGCGCCTGATGCAGGCTGCGCACGGCCACAGCCGCTGAGGCTCGCTGACCGCAACCGTCAAGGCTGCCGCTGGCGACCGCAGCGCAGCCACCTAAGGCCGCCGCAGCTACAGCCCGTGGTCGCCGTCTTCCAACAGCCCCCCTTTGCACAAAGAACACAGGAACGCGCCTCTGGCTGCCGCGGATCCATCGGGGACTGCCTAGATCTGTGGCCACCCACTGCCGCCGCCGACGTGGTCCACCTAGACCCGGGCGGCCGCGCCCGTAGCGGAGGCCCCGTGGAGGAGGAAGAGGGCCGTGCCACCACCTTCAATGAGACCTCACGGGTTCCGGAGCGACCCTCGGGCGGCGGCGCGACAGGGAGCGAAGGTGGGAGGAGCCACGGGTTGCCAAACTTCTGTTCGGCTTTGTCCTGATAGATCAGCACTGTGCTATAGCACTTGTGTGTTGCTAAATCATTTTGTTGTGCTCGGTAGTATTTAATAGATAAATGTTTAATGTTAAATATATCCAGCATTGGTTGATTTTCACTTGTTGGTCGGACCAATCTTCTATGACGACATGATTTCTAGACGGGTTGTGTTGCTGATTTGGCACTAAAGAAAAGAAACAACCTCTAGACTTCATGGGTTGGAGCTGCCTCTAGACACTACAGGAAAACGGAGGAATGCCGTGAGTTTTCTGATGGACGCACGGCAAATAATGACGTACGGTTTCTAGTTATTTTGCCGTGCGTTTTAGGACCGACGCACGGCAAACTTTGCCGTGCGTTTTTCTAGGGACGCACGACAATCCTTCTTCCCTAATGTTTACTCCCCGGACCGTTCAACCATGCTGACGGCCGTCAACTTTTGCCGTGCGCCTACGAACGACGCATGGCAAAGACACAAAGTTTGCCGTGCGTTTATGATAGGCGCACGACAATGAATTTTTTAAAAAAATGAGTTTTCGTACCTTCTTTTAATTTTTCCTCCGCAAGTACATTATTTTGCACTCTATATTTCAATTATGCAATCATATCTTTCTTTCTTCTAATTTTATCTATTTTTATTGATAGAATTTTTTTCATATAAATCAAATTTGAACTGCAAGTGCATAAAATAATAAAGTACACTTTGTGGAAAAAATTTTATTTGTGTAATTGATACCTTTTTAGGACCTTACACATGAAAGTACTTGAAATTTTAAACATTTTGTTCGCGAGGAATGAAAAAATACGTGTATTTGAAATGTTTTTTAATTGTATTAAATGCAAATGAAGTTTGAAAGTCATGAGATTTGACGAGAGCTCATGATATACCGTGGGAAGGTTGTAAAAAATAGTACAGAGAGGTTTGGAACAACCCGTCACGTATAGTGTTTAGAAACCGAAGCATCTAACTCGAAGTTTCATAGTGTTTATAGTCATGTCACTTGTTTGTAGTCTTCGTAAAATTTGAACTTGGTTTTTTGACTTGAAAACTTTTTCTCTAGTGAACATATAACATACATTGTCTCATGTTAGTTTACGGTATTTTTTTGCATCCATTTGTTAATTTTCGTATACTAACTATAACTAAATAATTTAAATGGACCTGTATTGAATTTGAGTAATAACATCGAAGAAAAACTAGTTGTAAAAAAGACATTCATATTTTGACTACAATGTAAAGCTTCATCTTATTTGGAATACCGGATTCACGAAAATTTGAATTTTCCATTCATGGGAACACGAAAAATTGAAATTTAATTGTCTTTGTCGTGCGCCGTAGTAAAAAATGCACGGCAAGCAACGTCATTGTCGTGTGCCGAGGTGCAAAACACACGGCAAAGAATGTGGATCCCTTTGTTTTTTACGCTCTCCACGCGCCGGCGCTGCGAAAAAATTTGAATTTTAGGACAAAAACTCGAGTTTGATCTTTGTCGTGCGCCGCGGTTCATAACGCACGACAAACGGCAAATATTGTCGTGCGTTTACCTCCTAAGCGCACGGCAAAGTTTGTGGCCCCACTTCTCCCTCCAGCCGGCCCAAACCTCAGACTCCATCTCGCTTCTCCCAGAGACCCAGACTCGCACACGCACGACCCAGGCTCCGGCGCCGACGTCGACCGCCCAGCTCGATCGTCGTCCGTCGTCGGGCTCGGCCCGGCTCCGGCGGCGCGCCACCCTCCTCCTCCGGCCGCGCGCTGCCGCCCGCCCCACCACCGCCTCACCCCGCAGCCCAGCTCCGGCCCTGTCGCGTCGGACCGGCGCCCCACGCCGTCCACGCCGCGGTTCGTGCGGCCTTAGGCGGCCGGATCCGGCCCGTCCGGCCGCCACCCGGCCGCCCACCCCCACCCGCCGCGCCCGCCCCCGCCCGCCCGCGCCCCGCCCGCCCGGCTCGCGTCGTAGCCACGCCCGCCTCCTCAGCCGCCGCCGCCGCCGCCCGCCCGCCCACCGCGCCGCCCCTGCCTGCCCGCGCCCCAGCCTGCCGACTGCCGTGCCGGACCCCGGGCGCCCCACGTCGTCCGCGCTAGGCGGGTCCGGCAGTGGCCTTAGGCGGCCCGGATCCGGCCCCGTCTGGCTGCCACTCGGCCGCCCACGCCCGGGGTGTTTCAGTGTGTGTTCTTCTTGCCCCAATTAACCCCCGTTGGAATTACAATTTTTTGTTCTGGCTGTAGCATTGGATGCTATAATCTGACTTATGGGCTACCTCCTTCAACCAAACACATTAATCCTAATTACACAAGAAGGGAAGTAGAGGAAGGAGGAGGAAAGGGAGGCAAGGGAGAATAAGGAGGAGGAGATGGAGATGGAGAAGGGATAGGAGACAGCCGAGGGGGAGAAGGAGAAAGGGAAGGAGAGGGCCAGAGAACAAGGAGGACGAGAGGGAGGAGGCCGAGGGTGGAGGAGGGGTGTGCTCCGACCGTGCTCAAGTGGTGGTGCCGCAACGATTTGGACTGCTGGAAACTCATAGTGGACAAGTGGTTCACACCGAAGTGGATTGAGAAGCATGATGCTGGCCGATAGAAGCGTTTGTTCATGGGAGGCCCATCACACCACCAAGGAAACCTTTCCAACTCACAGTACAGGGCTAGATGGGTACGAAGATCCATTTCTTTGTTGTTAAGCTCAGTCTAAGGCTGCCACAACTATAGCCCGTGGTCGCCGTCTTCCACCAGCCCGCTCCCTTTGCACAAGAACACAGGAACGCGCCCCATGCCGCGCTGGCCACAAGATCCGGTCAGGGCAGCCCTGATCCATGGCCTCCCACTGCCGCTGTCGATGTGGTCCACCAGGACCCGAGCGGCCGCGCCCACCGCGGAGACCCCGTGGAGGAGGAAGAGGGTCGCGCCACCACCTTCATTGGGACCTCATGGGTTCCGAAGCGACACTCGGGTGGCGGCACGATAAGGAACGAAGGTGGGAGGAGGGGCGGCAGCGGCTAGGGTTTCGCCTGGCGCCGCCCGCGCGAAGGCGACGCGAGGCGAGAGGCCATACAATGGATTTTGGATTTGGTACCGAGGCTGTTGTAATCTTTTTTTCTAGCTATGTACACTAGTTTGTTTTGCTTTGTTTGACGAGCTTGCCCATGTAATGCTCGAACTCAACTTTGTCCTCTCTTCTCTTAATGAAAAATGTATTTTGCACGTTTTGAAAAAAAAAGTATGATTGACTGAGCATCCGAACGTTGTGTCGTGAGTCTGACTGAGCCATATGCAGACAAACAATCGGACTCTTAGCCACAACAACACATAAGCAGACAACAATCATCATACCTACGTGTGGTGAGGACATTTTTCTCGAGTTCTCTCACAGTTTGTGAAAGAATGATCATCTGAGGACCGGAGCGTCCGAGGACCGGTGGATGGTCGCTCCTGGCTGTGATGAGTGATTGACAACGTGGTGTGGACCGACTCTTTGTAACACCCTAAATTTCACCTTTTGAATATAATTAAAAATTTACTTAGCAACCTTCGCTCTCGTTTAAGGAATATAAGGTGCTTGTGCTTTTCTAGGCATTTAATCGTTTTTTCTTAATTAAATAATGAAATATAGGAGTTTACTGTTGCATACATGCTGGAGCATTGTTTTTGTATGTTTGAATTCAAATTCATGTTTGAATTCATTTGGTTGGATGTTTTTTTAATTAGAAAGCCATTTCCCTCTACCCTCTATCCCTTTGCCTCTATCTGGCCCGCCAGCCCCCCAGCCCGCCAGTCGAAGCCCGCCAGCGCCGCGGCCCAGCTGTTGTTTCGGCCCAGCACGGCCTGCCACCGCCCGCAGAGGCTGACGTGCGGGACCCGCACGTCATCTCCTACCCCGCGCCGCTCCTGCGCCGCTGGCCTAGCCAGGGTCGAGCTCGGGTTTGAACCCGACTCGGCGTTCGTGCCGCTGGCCTCGGGCCCGCGCACCAGGCGGCTTTCCCCGTCCTATTTAAGGACGCCGCCCTGCCGCGCCGCCCCCTCTTGATCCCCAAACCCTAGCCCGGAGTCACCACTGCCGCCTCCCTAACCCTAGCTGCGCGCCGCCGTTGCTCCCCTCCGTCGCCGCCTCCCCGCCGTCGTGGTCACCCCCTGGAGCTGCGCGTGGAGGTGAGAAGCATCCTGGTGCACTTTGCGCACGTCCCCGCGCTTCGAAGCACCGAAACGGGCTCGCCGGTCTTGCGCCACCGCCACCGCTCGCCGTCCGCCACCGTGCGCCGTCGTCGCCGCCCCGGGAGTCCGCCGTTGAGTTCGCTGTGAGCTCACCGTCGTCCTGGTGTCTTTCTCGCAGAAGATGGAGCACCCCAGCCCCAAGTCCGCAACGCGCCGCCGCTCGCCGTCCTGCGCCGCCGCTCGCCGCCGGCCGGTCGCCGTCGCCCATGCGTGCGCAACACCGGGGCCGCCGGATTCCCAATCGACGGCCCAGATCTGTTCGAGGGCCGGTCAACCGGTGCGTACCGGTCAACCCGCCGCCGCCCGCGCCCGCATGCGATCCCGGCCGTTGGATCGCGATCCAACGGATAGGATCTGTTCCCCGCCGGTCAAACCCGCTTCACTTGGCGGTTTTGCTAAAGAAGCCCCCTGTTTCCTTAGATTTGCAACCCGGTCCTTCCACTGTATAGGTTTTCTTGCGAATAGGTCCTGTTTTCTTCGTTTTAACCCAGGGAGTTTAGTTTTCTTTGCAGTTTAGTCCCTAAACTTGTTTTAGCCGTATCTTAGTTGTTTTAACTCCGTTTTTAGCGTTCTTTATGTCCACGCGTTCGTCTCGACGAGTAGATCAGTTTAGTGCCTCTGTTTTGTTGTGTTGATACTGTTTTGTGATTTTTTCTAAATTTATTCTATTGTATGCTTGTATGTGAATGTGTGGGGCGTACAGTACGAGCAGTTCGAGGACTTCGCTGCCATTGAAGATTTCCAAGACCCTGAGCAGTTTCCGGAGCTGGTAGAAGGCAAGTCCTTGCTGCATTCCTGTTGATCCTATTACAACATGCATTTTGATTACACTGTATTTATCTATTGCTTTGCATTAATATGATGGGTCCGATTATTTAAGGATTTCCTAGTGTTGTTTATCCTATGCCTTGATCAACCTGGGTTTACTTTATGTTGGGTAGTACATGCTAAAGCTTTACCTTGGTTTCGGATGGTTTAATGAACACTTATCAATCCGAATTTATTTATGCAATCATTCATGTAATGCAAGAACACCTTATGCCTGTTAATCGGAACATGGAGCGACCACCCAGGAAAACAGTACAACCACAAGACATATGGCTCTGTCTTGGCTTAATAATTAGAGAACTAGGTGTTAGGTATGCTTTACCTGATAAGGGTTGGGGCGACGGTAGATGGCGTATAGACTGCCTCGGGGAGTTGGTCTTGGCTAAGACATGGTACTCCATGAGGGAGCTTTATACGCCGATCGGGTAACCTAGCGGGCAGCCTGCACCTGGGGATCTTTGTAACGGCCTCGTAGCGTCCCTATGCAACCACACCTCGGTAGTGTGGTATTGTGCCTACTTTTGCACAGCATGGTTGGGTCTAAAACTCTTTCGGGTTTTTATGTGACTTGTGGGTAAAGATGTACAACCTCGCAGAGTGTAAACTAACTAGTTAGCCGTGCCCATGGTCAAGGCGCTGGACCCTCACATGAGTAATTTATGAAAGATGGAACTTTTAATCTTGTGCATTGCATTCTATGGTTCCGTTGCATTTGTTATTTGGGTTTGATATATACTTTCACTTGCTAGTAACAGCTGATTATTTAAACTTGACCAACTAAAATGCTGACTTGCTTTATAACCCTCAGCTTCCACCATAAAGCCTTGCATGTTGTTATAGAACTTTTCCCTTGTTGAGTACGACATGTGCTCATGCTTGTTGTTTCTATATTGCATCTACTCGCCGCCGATGGACGCTTTTAGGATTTCCCTGGAGAGTTCGATGAGTTCTAGGCGCTCGTTCTCCAGTCAGCTGCCTGTGGAGGACTTCTGCGTGTGTTTCTTTTCCACTGTTAGCTACTCGAACGGTTGTTAGATTGAGACATTCGGTCATGTAATAAATGTTTAATACTCTCTTTACGCTTTTAGACTGTGTTTTGGTATTCACTGGGTCGATGCATGTGTGTAACTTGATCCTGGCGCACATGTATTTTTGCATTCGGATTTGCCCTTAAATCCGGGTGTGACACTCTTGGCTGAGTATTGCAGGTGCAGGTTGCGGATTGAATTGCGTTGGTGCAGGTGAAGAGTGAGCGCGAAAGGTCTATGCCTTGCAGGGTCTCCAAGGAGTGGAGAGACAAGTAGGCCTGACTCGAGGGACCCGGTGGGCAGTGGGGTCAAGTGCGGGCCGCATGGTGGCAAGAAAGCAAGACGCAAGGCGCCGGCCGAGCGGTGCAGGTAGCGGCTCACGATCGGAGTCTACATGGGGTTTGCGTGGTTCACCACAAAATCATCGTTTCTTGGTTGAGCCACAAAACCAAGACCGAGGCTCGGCATGAGAGACGGATCCGCGCGAGAAGCTTCGATGCGGACGCGCTGGCGGATCGCAGGGCTTGCGTCGGGAGGACGCGGTCTGGCGACGAAGATGGCCGTGCGATGAAGAGGAGTGCTACATGACCTATTTGCCCTCGAGGGGGTTGTATCACAACTTAAGTGCTAAGGGTAGTGTGGTCTTTGCCCGGCCCGGAGGGACTCATATATTAGCTCTAGGGTTTCCGGCAAACCATCCATCCGTGCTTCTCATTTCCTTGCTCCATAGGTTTAGATTTTTCCTCCGCTTTGTAAAGAATCGACCTCGAGTGAATGGAAGCTTTCATGGTTGCGTCGATTTCCTGTTGTAGCTCGTTGGATTTTCGTGTCTTTTCGAGCTATTTTCGCTTGCCATGCGCGCTTGTTCCTTCAATTCTGAGGTGTTTGGGTTCGGATTTGTTGGTGGGAACCATGGATAGTTTCCTCGTGCATCTTTGTGCTTGATCTTGATCCCCCAAACTCCGAATTCAGCCTCCAAATGAAGGATTTCGGTTGGAACCTAGGTTTTTGGTTGAGTTCGGTGGCGATTCGATTCCCAGCGATTTAGTTCGTTTGAGGACCCAAGTTTTGGTGCATAGCATCCCCTAGGGACGCTTCACACCTCCCCCAAATCTTTCCTCAAGAGCTCAAGTCGTTTGGGAGATCCTTGGATGGGTAGGAGAGGTTGACTTCGCGGTTTGAAGTTCGGGCTGTTATGTTCGTGCCTGGCGGACAGTCCGCCTGTAGGCCGCAGACGGTCTGCGTGGAGCCGGCTGGCTCGGTGTTCTTCGTGTTTGTCGCTTGTTCTTGAGCGTCTTCCTTTCGATCCGTTTTTCCAGCCGTGTTCAGTTGCAGGGGGTTTGGCGGACGGTCCGCTGGGGTCCGCGGACAGTCCGCGAGGAGTGAGTTGGTCGCGGACGGTTCGAGGTGCCTCCACGGACGGTCCGTTACTGTTGGTGCAGTACGGGAGGTTTGCGAGTTATTTTCAGACGGTCCGCCGCAGCCCCGCGGACAGTCCGCCTAGGCATCTTTCGAAAGAACGATCATCCAGTTGGAACGATCATCAACATGCTGGATTTCTCATGGTTGTCGTTGAGCTGTTGGACACCACTGGTGGACTCACGGCCCGGCCGGCCCAGCTTTTTTTCGCATGCGTTGCTAGTGTAGGCCGATATGTGCACATGGCTCAACAATGGCCCAGATAACTATCTCTCTACTCTGCCCGCCCCCATCCCATTCCCCAGCCCAGCCTCGACCCAGCCTGCCCACCGCCGTCACGTCCACCCCCACCGGCACGGCCGCCAAAGGCCGACGCCGCTCGGACGCCGAGAAAGACGCCGCCGGAAGGAGCCGGCCACGGAGGAGCGTTTCTTCGTGAGTCCTTCCAGGGAGCGCGCGTGCTGGTAAGGGAGGCTTTGTCCCCTTTTCCCTGCAATTTCCCCTGACCCGTGCTTGACTTTGGTGTTAAGTTTCTGCTACTGCCCAGGGCAAAGATCCGTTGATTTGTTACCGTTTATTATTGTTCAACCCCGGCTGTTGTTCATTGTTCTGCTGGTGTCTGCCACTCCTATGAATTCCTAATAGCCTAGTATAGCTGCGAATGGTAGTCCCATTAAATTCACTATCTGAACTGTTCAAACCTAACAAGTTTGGCCAATTTCTAGCAAATGTGGACGGTCAGTTCAATTTCGCATTTTGCATGTATTTGGAAATTCTTTTTGCTTTCTGTTTCCTGCTCATATATTTTGTTCCACTCCATTGAATGATATGATAACACAACTAGTGATCTGACAAGTGACAAATTTTATGATGAAGTAAACATATATATATGGACAGCGAACTTAACCTTGTTGAACGTGATTGAGAAAAGAGTCTGGCCTATGTTTAGTTTTCTGCTGATAGATCAACACTATGCCGTGCCTCTAATTTATCACTAAATTGCTTACTTGATGCTAGCTGCAAACCATTATGTTATATATGCTGGGTATCTATCTAGTAGATAAAACATTCAGTATCAGAGGCACACCTTATTTTACAGAGGAATGCTACTCTCAAAAAGATTGACCATGCTAGTGAAAACCAAATTTTCTTCAATCCCCTTCAAAACCAACCTAAATGGCTAGCCTTTGTTAAATGCAGCATAAATGTTTCTATTGGATGGTTTATTGAAAAATGGACTGCATTACACTTATTTGGCCCCAAGAAAAATAAGTATAGAAAAACTCGGCCGGTGAGGGAAAGACCGCCCCCACGGTATCAACTTAAGAAGAAGCCTTGGCTTCCCCGACCGAGAAAATCCTCAACCCCCGCCCCGACACTGGGAGTCGTAACACGTGGGAAACTACCTACCTGGGCCATACACGGTCCTCAGGCTGACCTGGACCGTCTCTTAACCAGTGCTTTGGCACACGGTGCCAGTGAGGAGATTTTTTTACTCACAGATAGAAATTCACCCCACCCAGGTTTCGAACTCACGACCTGTGGGGTGCTGTTGGCGTGCCTTGACCAACTGGTCTAGCACCCTTTGGCAAGAAAAATAAGTATATTGGCTTGACTTGCCATTTTTCTTGAATTAAGGCTTGACATGTCATGATCAACATCTTTCTGCCCTAACCAAATTTTTTGTGGAGATCACACACTGATGAAAAGCCCACTAGCACCTAAGTGTTTTCTTTATCCAATGCTTCCACGGCTACTTTTATCAAAATCAAGCCGTGTTTGTACTTTGTAGTGCATTTCAATTATTTTGCCTTGTTAGGTCTCTGCTTGCTGATAAATAGTCATATGAGTTATGTAATCCTGCTAGTCGTCTTTATTTTGTTGACACTTAAACTTGTTTTTCCATCCAATCAGTCAAGAATAAGTCATTGCCTTATCTTGATGCTACCTGTAAACCTGTTCTTTGATAGGATTTATCTTTCTTATGATCTTATCAAATCAATTATTTACAGACACAGTTTTCTTTGGCATGCAGAAGCTAGGATAGTAACATCTCACTCTTCCTTCTAACCTTATGTGTGTTAGAAGTAAGTCTAGTAACTTAGGTATTTTTAGTAGTTTTCATTCCAATTTTATCTCCTATGATTCGCCACCATGTTATTGGTGGCAGCCTATTTATGTACCCCCAATACCCTCTTTGTGGGTATGGTGAATGGAAAAGATCTTATTGGCCTAACAATTGGTATCAAGAGCTTATCCTTTCCGCACCCCTCTATCTCTCCTGTGCTCCACCCCGAGCTCCAACCCTAGGTGCACGAGTCCACATTCAACGGCGGTGGCGCACCCCTTCCCGACCCAGATCCAGCGGCTGGCGGTCGTCCTCTTCCCTCTCTAGGCTAGGATCAGGCGGTGCTGCTCGTGGATCAGATAGTAGAGGTGCCGGCGCGTGCGGAGGCGGCGCCTTCTTGGTTGGAGAGGTGGGAGCTAGAGGTGGGCGCTGACCGTAGCTCCCAAGCCGGTGTAGCGGTGGTGTTGGGCGCAGGGCAACGCAGCAGCGGCTCGATGGGTGCGTGCGGGTGGACCAGTAGCGCTAGCCATGTGCTGGGCATACGCATGGGAGGTTCGGCTCCGTGCAGAGGAGAAGGAAGGAAGAGGGGTGATGACGTCTCTTTCGGCTTTCTCCGGGCGCGGAGTGGGGTTTCCAGCTCGGGAGGAAGGATGGTTCCCTTCTCCATGGCTGGCTCCCAGATCTCGAGGAGGTTGGTGGCCTCCGGTTTGGCGGGCACACAGGGCGCGTGTGGTGCTGATGCAGTGGTGTGGGTGCGTGGGCGCCCGACGACCACGGTGGTCGGCGCATCACCACTATATTCGGCGAAGCACCGATGCTCCTGGGCTCATGGAGCTCCTCCTCCCGCAACAACTCGATTACTTCGAGTGTGCAGCGGCGTGAGGTGGAGCAACTCAAGGAGGAGGCGAGAGAGCGCAACGTCGCTGCGCCTCAACAATCAGGCAGTGGAGTTGCGCCGTATAGTAGCACGTGAGGAGGTTGTAGGATCTGATGAGGAGTGTGAGGCATAGGTTGCACGGCATGCATCGCATCGGGACGAGAGGTGGCATGCGGATGAGGCTCGAGCAGTGTGCATAGTGGCCATGGAGGCTGAGGCTACGCGCGTAGACGTGGCAGCCCACCGCATCGAGGCGGAGGCTATCCAACGACGTCTGGTGGCTGTTCGGCTACGCAAGGAGGATGAGGCGATGCACGAGATGGCGCGTCACGATGCAAGGACTTATGGCGTGAAGCACAAGACTAGGCACCAACCACTGGTGCTGAGGTGTAGGGCGGCCATCAGGTGGTGCGCGGGTGGCGCAGAATGTAGCAGGACGCGGACTTAGACCAACAAGTTCAGAACCCGCATTCGCACTAGGGCTCCGCTCATGACAACGACTCCGACTCCAACGTCGACTACGCACCCCCGAGGGTGGTCAAGACCATTAACAGAGAGTTCGGCATGCGGTGCGTGGCCAATGTTGACGAAGACCAACTACACGAAGTGGGCCTCGCTGATGAAGATGAAGCTGCAGGTGTAGCGGATAGGATGCAGTGCATCGAGGTGGCATCAGCCTCTATAAGCACCAGCGGGCACTTGAGCCTCTTTGTGCCACGGTTCTGATGGAGATGGTTTGTGAACCTCTCAGGGAAGAGGACCGCCAAGGATGTCTGGGACGTTGTCACTGCATCTCGAATCGCTTGCGACCGCGCCCGCAAATCCACTCTCCAGAACCTTCGTCATGAGAGATCATTTGGCTTTCTAGCCGGACGAGGACATAGACGACTTTGCTTTACACCTCTCCAGCCTAAGGCAACAACTAGAGGTGTACGATGACACCAAGATCAACGAGGAGAGAGTTGTTGCTAAGTTTCTCAATGATGCTCTGAAGAAGTACTCGCAACTCAAGATTGTCATTCAAACGATGCTTGACATCTCAACGCATACGATTGAGGAGATGACCTGGCGGTTCAAGGCGGTCGATGATGAGGAAGAGATGACTGACAAGCCTGTCTCCATTGGTGGAAAGCTCTACTTCACCAAGGAGCAATGGCTCGGTGGCCAGAAGAAGGGGTAGCATTCCTCGGCAGATGGCCGCAAGCGTAGGAAGCCGTGCAGGGCGCCCAAGGTGTGACGGTGTGCGAGGAAGTGACGATGGCGACAACAAGTGCTACAACTATGGCAGGACTGGTCACGGGCCAGAGAGTGCGAACAGTCGAGGCGTGGCCAGGCCCACGTTGAGTCAAGGCGCCCAGCTCACATCGAGCCGAGGCGCAGCCAGCCCACATCTCGCAGTTGTGGTTGATGATGAGGAGCCGGCTCGCTCTAGGAACACCGCTCCAGGTTGGGATCAAGAATAAATGTTTTTGTTGTTACGTAGGGCGTGCCTAAGTACACTTATACCTCTATATTGCTCTATGTAAAGCTTCTAGACTTAGGGGAGAAAATGTTAGTAGTAGTCTAGTAGGTTTTATGTATTTTTAGTAGTTTTATTCCTATTTTATCCCTAGATTAGCCACCATGGTACCTTTGTGGGTGCGGTGAATGGAAAAGATATTATTGGGTTGACAATGCGCCTTTTGATGTCTGTTATGGGACATTTAGTGTATCTGCTGACTTTCTTGTGGGGCTATTGCTACAATAAACAGAGGGACCCATACTGGATGTAGCAATCTTATTGCTTAGTATCATAGGGACGCTCACTGACACCCAAGACGGAGGATTGAAGGATGATTATACTCAGTTGTCTGCCACAAAATGGTCTTTGGGAAGTGATCTGGTGTAGCAGTAGCGGTAGTATAGAAGTTCTTCAGTTTTGTTAACCTTCCTGGTAAATTGAGAATCTGTATTTAACAAGAGCATCCCAATAGTTGCACCTTGTTATGCTACTGTTTGCTCTGTCTAACCCCTCAATCACACCAGAACTAAGGACTGTTCTTATTTTATTGACATCCGTTCATGTTTTCCTCTGGCTGCTACATGCAACCTTGCTCATCCATTCGATTTACCTTTCACATCACATCAATTATTAATTGTTCTTATTTCCTTGCATGAGACCTTGCCTAGTATTAATATGTTCTATCTTCTGTCTACTAACATGTTTTTTTGAAAGAAAAGTGTAGGGAGTACCCCAGTGACCTTTACCAATCCAACTGTGAGCCCTTGACTGTCTACTAACATGTGCTTTCTTTTCTTTTATCTCTGATTTGCAGCACACATGTTACATGGTACAAATTGTGGGTCTCTCCATTGTTATTGTGACATTGTTGATCCTTCAGTACAGCAATTAGAGGGTAAAGTGCTGGGTTCATTTCATTCAAAAAATTAGGGTAAAGTGCTGGTGCTGAGCAAAGGAATGCTGTTGCCTATGTTCATAGTGACACTCTCTGGTTGGTACATGATGAAGGTTGTGTATATTCAGCTCTATGCTATATTAATACTAGACTAGCGGTAGTAAAATGTTGAGTGCTATGCCACAAGTGTTTGGTTGTTCATTATGCTCATCTTTGCTAGGTGGACATCAATGTTTAGCATTTAATATGGTGATAAAATTTGGATCTAGCGCACTTTTGCAATCTGAATTGGGGCTTTTATGTGTAATTTGGATTTAAAGAAGACTCAGTAGTGTTATGGACTTGGGAGCAAATTACTCACCATGCTAACATGGTTTCAGGATTATACACTGAACACTAAAAGCGCAAAACATCTTCCCTTTGTTCGAAGGTCTGTTTGTTTGAATTTTACTTTGATGAAATTCTAGAAATTCCTGAAGCAATCCTACTCAATCATATCCCCCCTGACTTAGCATCCCAACTTGGCAACATCATGAATGCGTGGAGCTACAATGTAAAATTTACACTAATTGACTTCTACAGAACTGTAAAATACAATAAACTACTTGTCCTTGTAGTAAAACATATACTTTGACTATGAAATGTGGACATAATATAACTCATAAAGCATTGCCCTTTCAAAACAACACAATATTTCAATATGTAATGAAGAAAGCACCACATCAACAATTTACTTTAGCAGCAATCGAAACTGATAACATTTGTTCATTTCAAGATCCCAATTCCACAAGCATGCCACTTAGTAATCTTTTGGGATATCACTGTTGTTTGATTAGTGTAAGTCACACCAATTTAGATGTTATTTCGATTAGTATAAGCCAAAACAGTTTAGATGGATAGAAATAAGAAACAAATGGAAGGCATAGAAAGAGAATAACAAGAGAAAGGTAGTAGCACATACAAATTAAAAAAACACACGCTAACAAGCAAATAAACTATTCAATGACTGAAAGCATAACTGCATTCTTAATTAGGCCAACAAGACTCCTGTGAACCAGTAGCGATAAAGTAAACATAGTTTGGGTGCACAACATGTTGCAGCATCAAGCAGAGCATTAACCAATGGTGCCGTCTACATCTTTTGTATGACAGGATGCAAATCTAGGGCTCCTCCTGACGCAGCGGGTAAGTCTCTGGCGTCAGACCAGCCAGCGAAGCTCCAGGAACTAGCTTCTGCAAATACATTAATACATTTTCACCAATAATCCTCACATACACATGTGTTTAGCAAGATTTCGTGTTTTACATTAAGATGGGATTAGGTCAGAACCAAAAGTGGAGATGCACTTCAATAAAAAACAATAACAAAATCAACACCTAGTTATTAGTGCTTTTCTTTTCAAATTGTATGACTTCTCTCACATTCACCAGGGCAAAACATTGCTCTGATGCATCTCAATTAATATGGGGAGGTATAACATTTCTTAATCAAACTATTGTATTGGAGGAGTTGGTACAAAATACCCTTCAACAAATCCTCATCCCATCTCACTTTTCCCAATAATTAGTTACTGGGGGTGAATCAATAATCCAACCCAACTCATCCCCAAATAGAGGGGGACTTGCAACTCCCCTAATATGGTAAAACTTATTATTGGAGTGAGATTATTGAGAAACTACACAAGCAACGCCGCCAATAACTAGAACTTTTGCCGACTTTTCAACTAGAACTATTTGGCGGGAGGGGATAGGCCAGGAGGCAAGGGGCGGGGGAGGGTGTAGATGGGAGGGAGGGGTACTCACGTTAAGCATCTTCTGTATAGGGACTGGTCGACGCCGCGGGTGATGTCGTGGGAGTGCACCAGTCAAGGAATAGATGTCCTCATCAATCTCATCCTCTGTTAGCTTCAGTGAAAAGGTTGGTTGAAGGCTAACTCCAACTCTTCCACGGCGGCGCCGTAAGCTCCTCCGTGGCACGATGTTCTCCGAACTGCCCAACGGAGGTGCATCAACAACATCTTTGATGATGGGCTGAGTGGAATCAACTTGCAGAGCTTCTTTGCGGAGGGTGAGCATGGCGCTTGGTGGGCTAGTCATCTTCACAATGCAATAGCGATAAGGCGAAAGAAGTGGTGGGAGAAACCAAACGAGGAAGAAACACACATATATAGCCAAATCTCAACTGAAAAGGAGTGCCAACCATTTTTGTTACACAAGAAGACAGCCGTTTTTACCGTGATATCGGATGACCGTTCACACTTACATCACTACTGGACACTTTTCCCAACGTGACACCACACTAATTCTTCTCGCACCCCTCTAGTACCTATTATTTGCATAGTAATGGCACAACCCATATAGACAATGGACGTCGTGTAATGACCAAGAGGGTATTATACCAATGAGAGAGGGGGAGGGAGCAACATTACCGCCTCCTTACCCATCTGTACAAAGGATCCAATGAGTCATGAGGATGCAACTTATTTGATGACTCTTCACTTTCTCTCTCATTTTCAGTCGTCATTCTTCCATTAGCTTCTCAGTCTTCATTTGTTTAGAGGAGAAAATTTTGGAACAATAAGTTTGCCATATAAATGTCAACTAAGAGGGTGTTTGGATACTCTTTAGTCCCATGACTAAAACTAGTCAGACTATAAGTTTTTAGTCACCATCATGTTTGGATACCCTAACTAAAGTGAGATTTAAATAGCATTAAAGTTCAGATTTTCTCTCTCCCTTTCCGCTGCAGTAAATGAGGAGAGAGAGAGGACTAAAATAACTTTTAACTACCCCCTCCCCTACTAAAGGGTTGTAGTCAGGTGATTAGTTTTAGTCACCATTTAGTCCCACCTGTTTGGGAATTTAGTTACTCAAAGTGACTAAATTTAGTCAGAGTAGTTTTAGTGACCCCCATCCAAACACCCCTTATGCAAATTTCAGCATTGTTCTAGAGTTCAATAATACTAGATTTTTAATGTATGAAAGTAGCTACTATAAGTTATTATAATTTCAAAGATGATGCATCTTAGTAAATGTGAAACAAGAATACATTAAGTAGGTTCAATGTATGTTATCAATTGTAGAAAAACTACAACTTACATTGTAGAAACCTATTCACAACTTTGTTAAAAAACTACAATTTTGTCATTATGGACCCACCCATCACTTGTGCCATGTAATATGTGGGCCCGTGGTGTCAACCACATATTTGATTTAGAAACTTGTAGTTTATGCAAATTATCAAACTAGTTATAGGTTGTCATATGTTAAAGTTTTCAATAGCATATGTATAGAAATAGTTATGATTCTTTTCTTCGAAATTTGCTCTAACATCAATGAAGATATTAGGCCATGGGTACTGCACTCATCAAACCATTTGAGTTGAAAATAGGACTTTCAAACACGAAACATCTCATCAAAACAAACTAACAAGCTAGGAACTAAATGAACAACACTAATAAGGAACAACCATGACAATTAGATAGTGGAACTACTAAGATATATTACCAAAAATGATACTACCACAAGAAGGTTAGTGCCAGCTGGAGGAAATGGTGTTGGGTTGTTGGCGTCGTGCTGGCTTTCTTGAATCTGAGCTTTAGTGCGGTTCAAGGTTTAGTTTGTAGTAGCTTCGTTGGCGGTGTACCATTTCTACCTTTCGGCGGTGCTTCCTGTGTTTTGTGCTTTCTTGTACCAAACTTCTCTTATTCTAAATGAAAAGTGAGTTGCACATCTTAGAAAAGAAATGGTGTACCAAATCATGTCGGATTCCTTGCATTCGTCTAGAGTAGCCTGAAAATTGAGTGTTGTAGTCTCCAAAACATAAAAATATGTATTGATTTGCCAAAATATGATGCATGACTTCCAAATACAATAGTCATCAAGAACTAATAACCTTCCTATTTCCAAGATGTGTGCATGAATTGTTTTCTAAAAAAAGAATAATTAATACAAAGCAATCATGATTTTTTTTTGGAGAAAGTCCATCATGCCATTTGGCCATTTCCTGATTTATAATAGTGCCATAATAGATACAGTACTATGTAGAGATGCAGAAAAACCATATTCCAAGTGGTTTTCATATTTTATCCTCTGCACAAGGTAAACATTGTGTTCATTGAGCTTCACTATTTATAATACATGCATGTGTGCTCCTAAATTCAAAAATTATTTTTTTTAAAATGCAAGAAATAAAATTAGTATCCATCCCTAATTAATAATGGTAGATATAACAAAATTGTTTACAGGTTAGAGCAACTCCAACAGATTGACTAAATCATTTTGTATCGGTAAAAAATGTCACAAATCGCTTCAACAGTCTCATCATATCTACTCCCTCGCTTTCCAGCTCGCAGACGCTTGTCTGCTAGCCATCTTTAGTGAGCCCTTCTCCCTCGCCATCTGCTCATCTGCCTCCAGCGCGTGCTCCCACCATCCCATCCTCCATGTCCTTCCTTTCTCCTGCCGTCCAGGGCGCGATGGCGTGGAGCCTCGGGAGCTGGCGCGGCGCGGCACAGGCAGGCTCGGCGGCCGGCCCAGCGTGGGGAACTCCAGGGCCGACCATCGTGATGCGCTAGCGAGATTCGCAGCCGGCAAGGAGGCCGCACGAGTGTCGTAGCTGGCCAATGGCGCAGCGGGGCGGGAGCTCGGCAGTTGGCCAGGGCGTGGCACACGGAAGAGCTGGCGCGGCGTGGCGTCAGCGAGATTCACTGGCCGGATAGGGCGGTGGGGCGAGCCTCGCGGCGGCCAGGGAGGCTGCGGCCCGCGACGGGCCAATGCCGCGGTGGTGCGGTAGCTATGCGGTCAGCCATGGTGCGACACAAGGGCAAGCTCGACCAGCGGTGCGACTCACGGGGAGATCTTCAGCCGTGGCGTGGGTGGGGGCCGACACTGGTAGGGAGAGGGGCTTTAGTCCCGGTTGGTAAGGGGTATAGGTCTCTCAAGTCCAACCGGGACTAATGATGAAAGACAAAAGGCCCCTGTCGGTGTTTTAGACCGACAACCTACCAAGGGGCGTACCCGAGGTAGATGAATGTGGCCTCTCGAATTTCGAAGGAAGAGACATGTGGCACACAATTTAGACAGGTTCGGGCTGCGAGGTGCGTAATACCCTATGTCCTGTATGCTGCGTAGCTCTAGATTGATTGGATGTGATTACAAGATGATGCGTTATCTGAGAGAGAAGGGTCCCTACCTCGCCTTATATAGTCCGGGAGGCAGGGTTACAGGTCGGTTTAGGGAGAGAGTACTAGTTGTGTACGTCTAGGAGTCCTCTACACAGTACATGGTATGTATAGCTTCCTATCTGAGTACTTCTCTACCGTAGTCCTTGCGCCTCACGCCATCAGGTACCGTGCGGCACAAGTCGGGTAGTCCCAGGGGCCCACCGAGTAGTCGGTCCTGGTACCCACCGAGGTAGTGGGCCCAGGGAGGTCCATACGACAAGCCCCCGAGTACTTTGTAGTCGAGCAGGATAGCTTCGAGTAGTCTTGACGGCCTTGACGAGTAGTCCTCAAGCGTCCCCGAGTACTACAAGTCAAAAGTCCTCAAAAGTACTTGAAGCATCCCGAGGCCAGCTGATCTTTGAGTAATCCTGAAGTCTTCTCGAGTAGTCCTCAAGCGTCCTCGAGTTCTGCTCTCGAAGGTCTTCAACAATACCCGTGTTGTCTTGAAGCCGAAGTTGATATGGAAGTGCGATTGCAAAATCGCACTCCATATGGAGTAGCCCCCGAGCCTTAGGTTGAGTCGTAGCTGAGGGTCAATCTGAAGTTCTGACAAGATTATCCCGCAAAATCCGGAGAAAAAACTGAAGGACACGTGGCACGGAGCCCCCGAGCCTTGAGTCGAGTACTTCATCTCGAATTGAAGGGTCATCTTGTATGTAGAATGTGTCCTGAGTTGCTCTTGAGTCTTGTTGCCACCTAGGAAGTTGATTAGATGTAGCCAAGCCCCCGAGATGAGGCGCATCGACTACTAGAAGTTGAAGGGTCAGGCGCTGCCGCTGAGTCAGCCGTGTTGAGACTTATCCATCCGGCCGTTGAGGAGCCGCCTGTTGACTTATAAATAGAAGCCGAAACCCTTAGGGTTTTTCACCCCGCACACTTGCAGCCATTCGGAGCAAATCTTGCCTAGAATCCATCGCCAGTGTACACTACCACCTCAGTGTAGATCGTAGATCCAGGCGCGCCGCCGCGGATAGCCACCACTGCAGTCCCCGAGCGAATGTGAGTAAAGACCCAGTGCACTTGGAGAATGAAGCCCTCGCCATCCAAGAGCATGAAGACCGTCGGCGGGAAGAAGAGATCCCGAGAGGAAGCCGCTGGATCCGCTGCAGGGTCAACGCCACCAGTGTCTCCCCTGCGACCAAATCCCAACAAGGAGTGGAAAAAGTCGAAGGCCAAGACCGAGGACCTGTTGGCGTTGCTGAACAGTGGATTTCTCCGGGAGAAGGAGGTCGACATGTGGCGCGCCGCCGCGGGAGATCCGTACCCGATGGAGAAGAATCCGGATGAGATCCCGATGTTCACGCGGTTCGTGGAGCGCAGGTTGGCCCTCCCAGCGAGCAACTTCTTCAAGGGGCTCTTGGAGTACTACGGTATCGAGTACCTCAATCTCAACCCCAATGGTATCTTCCACACCTCCGTCTTCGTCCATTTTTGCGAAGCCTTCTTGGGGATCAAGCCCCACTGGGTACTCTTCCGGAAGTTCTTCCGCGTGAAGCCCCAGCCGAGCGCTAACGACCCCCGAGTAGTCGGAGGAGCCGGCATCCAGATGCGCGAAGACGCCACGGAGCAGTACTTGGCGTACAAGTTGGTCGACTCCAACCAAGATTGGAAGTCGAAGTGGTTCTACATCACCAACCACCACCCGGAGCTGCCGAAGCCCATCGGGAAGTAGCCAAAGCCCCGGCCCTGGTGGAACACTGAGCCGACAATGCAGGAGGGTATCCAGCTACCCGAACTGCTGGCGAAGATCAAGGCTTTGAGAGAAGCCGGGCTGAGGGCCGAGCATGTGGCCTTCAGCTTCATGAAGAGGAGGGTGCAGCCGCTGATGGCTCGCGACACCCTCAGCTACCAGTACACCGGCGATGGTGACTCGTCACGGATGCCCAGTGGTCAAATCGACGATGACGACATCGTCGACAGGCTGGGGAGAATCTTCAAGGACATCTTGCGTGCATGCGACGTGCCAGTACTACTGCCGCGCACCCACCGAACGAGGTCAGTAGCCGTACTCAGTGTCGAGTACTGATTATGTAGTAGTAGTCGTGCTCATCCAATGTGCTTCTTGCAGAATGACATAGTGAAGTTTGTCTCCGAGCCGGCTTCACCTCCTCGACTTGTCGAAATCCCAGAGGAGGGGAAGGGCAAGACCAAAGAGCGCCGCGAAATCGGCGAAGGGGACGACACTGTTGTCGTTGAAGACACATCGGACGAAGATGATGAGGAAATGCTTCAAGAGCGGTTCCAGCTGCGGTCAAGATTCAGCCGCCCTGGACTGCCCAACGTCCCTCTCATCCAGGATCCTCCAACTAACTTGGAGGGCCCGAGGAGGTCACAGAACGCGTGCGCAAGCGTGGCCAAGAAGCTCAAGGTCACTGAGACCACATCCCAAGAGGTAAGCTCCTTGGGTAGGGTAGTCAGGACGAAATTCCGTTGCTTGCAGGAGATTCCGCCTTCTGACCCCATGGAGCAAGGGGACGGCGTTGAAACTGTGGGGAGCCGGTGAGAAGCCGCAGCCCAGCCCCCGCCATGACAGGCCGTGCACAGCGCCAGTTCTTGAGGCGGGGCGGATCAGGCCGTGGCTCGTCAAGAGCCGCCGACTCATCAAGGCGAAGAGGCGCGCTGAAGGACTAGTCGACATCACCAAGATACTTGGCGCCCGGAGTGCGATGAGTCGGTCGAGCCTGTAAGTGATGATCTTTCCCGAGTAGTACATGTAGTTTGGTAGTCGTACTTGGTTGACAACCAGTTGTGTACTATGCAGGAAATCCACGGACTTCACCTGGGAGGGGGATGAACCCAAAGACACGGCGATGGTCAAGAGGATTCGCGCCGCCAGCCGAGGAGTCCGCCCCGCCTCAAGCAGTCCGAGGCGCCGGCCAGAGGCTACGCCGCCGAGGCCGGCCACAGAGGGTGAGTACACTGCACGAACGCAGTAGTCCTCGAGGAGTAGTCGTAGCTACCGTGGGAGACTAATCTGAATGTCTTCTGTTGACAGGTGCCAAAGCCGAAGGAAGCACCATCCCCGAGGCGGTGCCCGTTGAAGGCTTGGCGCCGGAGACCCAAGGAGCCGCCGGAGCAGCCCCCGAGCTGGCGGAGGTAGCCAGCGGAGGAGCCCCCGTGATGGCCGGAGAGGAGCGCGACGATGTACTGCCGGAGTCAACCCTGGAAGTAGTCGTCCACTCGCCGGAGATTCAAGATGCGGAGCCGATCCGTTCGACACCGATGTCTGGAGCCACCACGAGTAGTCGTGGTGGGATTGAACTCCTGGCAGACGACCTCGTCGACCCGGCGGCAGTGGCGCGTCACTTGGAGGCGATGTACCAGGCCGAGCAATGGATGAAGGTGAGTTGTCGGTACCCTTGAGTAGTCGATCTGCCATAGATGCTGAGTACCCAAGTGACAGCTGTTGTCTGCTGCAGGATGTCGTGGAGAGATCCCGACAAAAATCTGACATGCTCCAAGGATACGGCGACACAGTGCTCCGGGCAGAGGCCTTGGAGGAACAACTCGTAAAGGCCCGAAAGCACTCCGCCATGCTCCAGTCGAAGCTTGACGGCGCCGCCAAAGATATCATAATGAAGTCCAGTGACATGCAAGGCGACGAGCTGGTGCGGAAGAACAAGTCGCTCCGCAACAAGAATAAAGGTACGACGCTGTCTTGTCGAGTACCCATTGGAGATGTCTTGCAGTGGTCTAACCCCGCCTTGTTGATTGCAGAGCTTGAGACCCGAGTCGACCAACTGAGAGCTTCAGAAGTCGACATGAAGAACCTCTTCTACCGGGAGAAGGAGGCCCGTGAGGTACTTGAATATGACTATAAGCAATTGTCTTACGAAAAGCGGATCAAGCACATGGAGCTTCCATTGCTCGGATCGTGACCTCGTCAACTGCTACAAATCTTCTGCAGCTGAGCGAGGAGTGCGAGAAGTTGCGGGCCCACTCAAGAACTCGAGAAGCCGCGCTTCCCATTGCGAGGCTCCTGGTGCCTCATCCGGGCGGGCCGAAGATAGCTCCATTGGTGGACCGGCTGAGAGAAGCTCCCGAGCTGGCGGCGTCACGTGGCACTGGCAGTCGATCCCCAATCAGATCTTGGCGTACATGAAGTCATACTTCCCGAAGGCTCCAGTGGATGTAGTCGCCGGTGGACTAGCCGCCAACCCATCGATGAGCGATGCGGGCTCTGAGCGAGATGGCGCCAATTGCCGAACAAGTGTCGCCGGAAGCTCAACCTTCGTGAGTCTGTAGGGTTAGCTTGTAGCAGTAATTGTATAAACAGAGTTGTACTGAACTTGTTTAATTATGAAATGAGAAAGCATCTCAGAAATGAGTACTCGTTATCGCAAGATGTGTCGCGATTCTCATCATGGAGTTATCACGTAGTCATACTACGCCGATGGACCCGTTGAGGGATAAAGCGATAAAGTTGATAGATAATCAAACTTTATTATTGAGAGAAATACACCTGGATGGCCAGGGCCGTTTTACAAGAGTAGTCGCCAGGACCCGGAGGCCGCCTACGGCTAAGTGGTGCTAGGGCGTATAGCCGCTTACAGCAGTAGATCCGTTAATAGCCGTATAGGCTGGATCTAGGAGTAGATGGTCTCTTAGTAGACCGCTGCTGGAGTCCTTTGTCGCTCGGAGCAGCCCAAGATCCGTTAGTAGCCATTAATGCTGGATCTTGGAGTAGAGTAGTCCGGAGACTAGTGCCTGGACCCGGAGGCCGCTTACAGCAAAGGGGTTTTGGAGTAGTCGTGCAGACTTGAGCCCCCAGGGTAGTCGAGAGACTAGGCGTAGAATCGGACGTTCCACGAGTTGTTGACGTCTTCGCCTTCAGTGCTGGAGGCGTAGGAGCCCGGTCCGGTCACCTTTGCAATTGTGAAGGGACCTTCCAGGCGGTGAGCTTGTGTAGTCCTTCCGTGTTACGGATGCGGTGGAGGACAAGATCTCCAACGTTGAAGGGCGTTCCTTAGCGTTGCGATCGTGGTAGCGTCGGATACCCTCAAGGTACCTTGCTGATTGGGCGAGGCGACGGCCGAGCTTCTTCGAGTCCGTCGATGTCAACCGTCTCTTAGAGATGCCTTCGCTTCGTCGTATTGCTCACCGGTGAATCCCACATGACATCGGCGGGGAGGATTGCTTCGAGCGTGAGACCGGGAAGTAGGGCGATTGTCCCGTTGGCTTGGAAGGTTGAGTCACGTGGCCCCGAGAGCATTGGGTAGTTCCTTGATCCACTTGCCTCCTTTGGAATTAGCGTCGTGCGCCGCTTCTTGAGGCGTCGAGCACCATCCCATTGGCGCCTCGACTTGTCCATTGGCAGGATGGGCAAGAGACATATCGGACGTCGATCCGCTGTTCTCGCGGTACTCCCAGGCGGTGATTGTTGAAGTTGGAGCCAGTGCGTGATGATGCGGTGGGGTAGTCAGTAGCGATGCACGAGTTCATCCAAGAAGTCGAGTACTGCTGCCGGCCTTGGGGCATGTGGCTTGACCTCGATCCACTTGGTGAACTTGTCGATGGCCACCAATACTGTTGAATCCACCTAGCGCGAGTTGGGAGAGGCCCAATCATGTCGAGCCCCGCGAAGGGCGAGTTGGCATGGTGACTAGCTTGTAGGCGGGGCGTGTTGTTGCTTGGCGAAGTATTGGCACCCTTGGCACCTTCGGCGAGTTCTTGGCGTCGCCCGGGCGTGGGCCAATGAAAGCTCGTCGGAAGGCCTTGGCGACCAGCGTGCGTGAAGCAGCGTGGTTGCCTTGAGGATCTCCTCCAAGATGTCCTTGCCTTCTTCCCGGGGACGCACTTCATGAGTACTCGGAAGATTGTAGAGCTTGTCTCCGACCAGTAGGACTTCTCGGCCAAGTTCTTGTCCGAGGAACCTTACGCTTTCGCGGAGGTAGTCGATGAAGGGCTGCCTCGGTCCACGTCGATCATCATGACCTCTCGGGGGGGATGCGCGGGTCAATGGTTGGTGGCGCCCGGCTCCGGGATGGATGGCGCGTGAAGCTCGTGGGCGAAGACACCGGCGGTACTTGAGCGAGTAGAACCAAGCTTCGGACGGGGCGTCCGCTGCAACATTGTTGTCGCGGGACGGCGTGGTGGAACTTCGAGACCATAGAACTTGTTCTCGAGCTTGCGGACTTCTAGGCGATGGCGTCCATGTTCTCCTTGTTGCGGTCCGGGACTTGTTGACTTGGTTGATGACCACTGCGGTCGCCGTAGACTAGTAGCAGCTTGATGCCCGGTGAAGCCGCGAGGCGGGCCGTGTGTGAGCTTGTACTCGGCCGTTGTTTGAGACCTTCGAAGATCTGCGGGGCGTACTTGAGTTGTTCAGCCCGTTGGAGATCAAGAGTACTCCTGCACTGCGCCCTCGAGGTTGAGTGAGCCGTCAGTACATCACCCGGTGCTGCAGGCTTGGTTGGAGTAGGTGGTGATTCTCCGCCACTCCGCCATGAAGTCGACTAGTGCTGCGACTTGATGGCTGTGCGTGGCTTGAAGTCGATGTTGAGGCGCCGAGTTCGGCCCATTTGGAGATTCTTCGGTAGCATCTTGGTTCCAAGATGTCACCGGCGGGTGTCGGTGGCCAGCGGAGATCAGTACTCACGGAAGTAGTGTCGTAGCTTCAGCGAGGTGATGAGCCTTGCTACGGTAGCTTACGGGTTGATAGCGTGCCTTGGATTACGATAGGACCTCGGCCGAAGTAGGCGGTCATTGGGCGGTAGGCGTGGCCGTCTTCTGCCGCTCGGCGATGATGGCGATCTTGACCACGTGAGTAGTCGCGTGAGGTGAAGCGATGGCTGCTCCTTTTGCGAGGCTGTGAGGGTGGTGGCTTGGATAGGAAGTCCTTGAGGTGAGCAAGGTCTTGATCCGCCTCACAGTCCACACGAACTTCTCTTGGTGTTTGAGTAAGTTTGAAGAAGGGCCCCGTTCTCCAAGCTTGAGATGAATCTGTTCAAGGCCGCCATGCATCCGGTCAGCTTCACGCGTCTTTGATGCACGTGGGAGCTTTCATCTTTGGTGATGGCGGAGATCTTCTCGGGATTGGCCCGATGCCGCATGATGGGCGATGATGAAGCCGTAGTTTGCCCGAGACGCATGAAGACGCACTTGTTGGGTTGAGCTTCCAGTGTACTCGCGAGGATCTGAAAGTCTCTTCAAGATCGGTGATTCGATGAGCATCGGAGTTTCGGGTCTTGTGACAACCCGTCATCCACGCAAACCTGACGTTCTTGTTGGTTGCCCTTCTTAAAGCGAGGCTAGATAACTCATTGGTGAGTGGCGTCGGCGTTCTTCAACTTGAAACGACATCGTAGTGTCGGCGATAAGCGGGCCATAAGCAGAATTGATGAGCGCGGTCTTCTCTGGTCTTCTTCCTTGATAAGCGATCTGGTGGTGCGTAGTGATCGAGGAAGCGGAAGCCCAGTCATGCTCCGCCGATGGTCGATGACTTCGTCAATCGACGTGGCAAGAAGAAGGGTCCTTGGGGCGATGCCCGGTTGAGGTCGGTGTGGTCGGCGCATCCTCCACTCGTTGAGTATTCTTCTTTCGCCGGGCGAGGATGAAGGGCCCGAGGGTTGGTAAAGGCCACTCGGGATGGAAGACTTCTGATGAAATGAAGCGGTCATTGAGTGGTTTGGCGAGTTCCTTCTTGATGGCATCCGGAAGGAGGTCGGCGGTCGGCGTTGAGTGTTGTAAACAGGGGTGGCTTTGGCACATCGATGTTGGCAGCAGTGCTCATTCTGATCGCGCGCTCCATGGGCACCTGGCATGTCCACAAAGCCAGGTGAAGATGTCTCGGTTGGCAGCGAGGAAGGGCGGCGCGTCTTCTATTTCGAATCCAGACCGCACAGATCATCGTGAGTCTTGCTCGCCATCCTTTGTCGCTTTGTCGAGAGGTCGATGCGTTCCTTGACACTTCCTCGGATGGAATTGGTGAGGCTTGTTGGTGTCTTCTCGGGATCTGGGATGCTCCGGGTTCCTGAGCTTCTTGGATCTTGTGGATTCCCTCCATCATTGTGCGTTGGAGTGCCGGTTGGTTGTGTTGTATTATTATGCATCTTATTATCTCGAGTGGGTACCGCCAAGCGGGTGATAGCGCCATGGGCCTTGGTACGTAGATCTCCATCATTGCGTTGGGTCAACTGTGCTCGGTCGGTACGAGTTCTCCCGTATGGGTCGAAGATATTATTATTATTTAACCACTGAGCCCAGTGGGATAGCTGCGTTCCCGGGGATGATGCCGTAGAAAGGCGAGGTGCTCTTGGTGAGCATGTGGGTGATGTCGAGCTTCATTTTCTTCAAGGTCTTGGTGAAAAGGACATTGAGCCCGCTTCCACCGTCGATGAGGACCTTGTTAAGTTTGGAGCCCGCAACCACTGGCTTCAGGACGAGTGGGAACCGTCCTGGTTCAGAGAAGCTTGTCCATTGATCCGCGCGGGAGAAGGTAATGGGTACCTCCGACCACCGGAGAGGGGTCGGGACCGCTGGTTCAATGCTCATGACTTCTCGTCGAGTGGCTTTCTGAGCCCGTCGGTTGGGTAGTCCGCCGAAGAGGACGTTCATCGTCTTGTCGGGTTCCTGGAAGTCGTCGTTGCCCTCGTCGGTCTTCTTCTTGCCTTTCTTGTCGTGAGGGTGCCGTGGCTCTGGAGTGTCCTTGAGTGCTCGCCGGAGTTGGTAGCACTGCTCGGTGGTGTGGTTGCCCTCCAGATGCCACGGGCACTTCTCTTTCAGCAAGTCTTTGAAGCCGCCGGAGGTCTTCTTCGAGTTGTCTTTCGCAGGGCGCTGGATAGCCGCGACAGTGTTGTCTGGCTTGCGCTTACGATTGGGACCCGAGTAGTTGTTGTTGCGACCGCCTTTGTTCCCGTTGTTGTTGCTGTTGCCGCACGTGTTTTGCTTGCTCTTGCCACGGATGGCGTCGTACTTGGCGTTAGCCTTGTCTTCTACATCAGCCCAGGAGGTGATCATGTCCTTGAGGTGGGTGATGAAGCTCGGGCGGCGACGACCGAAGTCTTCGAAGGTGCGACGGTGATAGATACCATCTTGGAAGAGGTCGATGACCTCCTTGTCGGAGACGTCGACTACGGTGGCGCGCTTGTCGAAAAAACGCCGCATGTACTTGCGAAGGGTCTCGCCCTATTCCTGCTTCACTATTGCCAGGTCCATGCGAGTGCCCGAGCGACCCATAGCACCCGCGAAGTTGCTGGTGAACTGTTCCTTAAGCTGGACCCACTTGTCGATCGAGTACTTCTCGAGTGACTCGAGCCATGTAAGCGGGGCTTGATCCAGACAGAAGGGGAAGTAGAGGCACTTCGTGTCGTTGTTGCCACCAGCGTTCTTGATGGAGAGGGCATAGCATCTGAGCCACTGTACTGGATCCTGCTTCGCGTCGTACTTGGTGATCCCCAGAGGTTTGAATTTCTCTGGGAGAAGTAGATTGCGAAGCCGTGCAGAGAAGGCGGGTGTTGACGGATAAAAGACGTATCCCTCTATGATCCGCAAGCGTACGGACCCCACACCTTTTTCACCACGGGATTCCCAAGGTTCTTGTCAATCCGCGGAGCAAGGGGATTACAAGCGTTCAATCTACTTCTATGCACTAGCTACTAAAACCCTAACTATTATTATACTGGAAAACAACTAAGCTACACTAGAGAGGACGATAAGCGATCAAGGTAGGAAACACTCGCCCATGGGTCTACGATCATGCAATCAATTAAAGACATTAAACCAATCTAATCTATCGGGGTTGTGACCACGGTTTAGCGCCTTTCCTCCTCTCGTCACAAATCACTACGCGAAGGTATTCATGACTAGACCTATGATGGACACGACGTATTGAATGGATCCAAGGAAGCATCGGGGCCCTACTCCCTTTACGGCAAGGTAGCTAACCTTAAACATTAAAGTATATTCAACACAAGATGATAGATAGATAATCCGACAAAGTATGATTACATCTTAAGATCGATTACAACCCATGGACGAATAAGAAGATTACCCCATCAAAGTCTTTGGACATAGCACCGTTGATCATGGTTTCCCTTCCGACGGTGTCTTCCTTCTTCTCCACGAGAGGGTGCTTCCTTCGAGGTGGTTGATCTCCCTCTGGAGATCCTCTTCCTCTCTCTCTAGCTTGTGGATGGCCTCCTGGTGCGAATGGCTCTCTCCCCCCGTGATGGCGGCGCCTCCAGGCTTTTAGGGTTAAGGATCCTTCGGGTGCAAGGAAAGGGGGGCCGAACCGACCACCGGGGTGGGCTGGGCCGGCCGGCCTGGGCCGACCGGCCCAGGCCCATCTCGGCTCGGTTCGGTCGCCCCTTCGCTCGTGATTATGCACTTTGCCCCCTCCACTTGCATGATTTTGACGATGTCATCCTCGCGTCCAAGATGGAGGTTCTCTTCGCATGAAGTTCGGTGTTTTACGCTTTAATCCCCGGGGGTGTTCCTTTGTAACACTTCGGTCCTTGCCACCATTGGAAGTGATTTCATCAAGCTCATGAACACGAACAAGACTCCGTAAATGCTCCTTTGAACTTGTTGCGAATCCGTCCTTTATGTTCATGTTTTCCTACATAAACACAACACTTCCAAATGCATGCACATAGATGAACTTGTTATATGATTAGTGTGCCTAGTGGCGGGTTAGTTCCATAATCAAATCCAAACCACAGTGTAATGAACATGCTTGGTGCACCAAAATACACTGTCAACATCTCCCCCACGCTTAGCTCTTGCTCGTCCTCGAGCAAGTACTCGTAAAAGAACTTCGTCCAAGGTGTTGTAATCATGAATCGCTAATCCTTCTTCACAAGTTATTCAATCCTTTAATCTTTAATACATAAACACAAAGTAATGATCATCAAACATAAACATGGGCGTTTAAGATTTTTACCACGTCAAGATTTACCCCATAACTCAAACTCTTCACTCGAAGCTTTCGATCTCAGCCATACTTACTTCTTTGCTTCCATCGGAGGGGTTTTCTTATGATTTTCAAAACAAAAATTCCTGCAACAAGTATTAGACAAAAACCTTTCTCCAAGCTCTCTCAAGTCACTCATATGAAGTGGCTATCCCAACCAAATTTTATAAAACTCTCACCTCCCATAAATCTCTCATATAACACATAAAGTAGAGCTATAGGTAGGGCTAGTGCAATCAACACAAATGTTGTCAAACTAAGAACTTCCTCTAATGATTGTTTACCTTTCAAAGCCAATGATCATGAGAATTAACCATATGTAGGGATATCAAGGGTGAGGAGATTTAGAATGGTGGACATGTGCAAGGGCAAAAGAAAATTGTGACTACAAGGCACCGACGACGTCCTCGTTGTCGGATTGCACATGGTTGGAAAAAGAATGAAAGTTTCGTCTCTCAACAACGTGACATCCTTTCTTACACTTTATTTTTCTTTTTCTTTCACTTGATCCATCCCTCTCATATCTTTATTGCTACCTCCTCTTTTTTTTTCTTTTTCTTTTTCTTCTTTCTTCTTTCTTTCATTCACATATTTTTCTTTCTTTCTTTCTTTCTTTCTTTCTTTCTTTTCCATACTCATACTTTTCTCTTTATTTTTCCCTCTCTTGACAACTTTTCAAAGCTCTCAACTCCTCTCTTCCTTGCATGCACACAATCTGAAATTTTAATTAAACCATGCTAGAGACGAGACGAAACTTTGAGAATAGGTTGTGTTCAAGGAATGCGATGTACAAAAGAGATGTATAGGGTTGGGTATGGAATTCGGCGATGCACGGGACTTCCAATGTGAGAGTCTCGTTACCGAATGTATGACGAGGCTAGCAACAAAAGATAAGCACAAGAACATGATCATTGCTCGAAATTAAAACTCACAAGAGAGAAGGGTCCTAGCCCAACTCATCGTGCTAATTACACTTATGGTGGAGCAAAAAAAATGAATTTGGCTTTGTATAGGAATTTTTCTTACTCTCATCTTGGAAAAAGAGGTTTTGCTAACCTTTATTACAAGGGTTTTAAGATAATTTTCAGAACTGAAATCCTCCAACTTTTAGCATTGAACATAGCACAACTAACATGTGAAGCTCAAGATCGAAGTGTGGCGCGGGTACTTTAAGTAGTAGCAATTCCACTAAGCACCACGGTAAACGTTTTTCAAACCACACACTTATGTTCATATACCAAGAATCAAAGATTAAACAAACAAGGTGAATAAAGATAAGCAATACATAAGACACAAAAATATATAAAGACTCTTTTTATTTGATTTTCTTTGACTCAACACTAATTTAAGACACTTGCAAAAATTTAAAAACACACTCAAAAACTAAAGACTCATTAAACTCTAAGACTCTCACTCGAAGATTAAACCGAACCTAAACTTGAAGCTCAAAAGCTAAGGCTAGCTAGCTAGCTCTCCCCCACGCTAAAAACATACGACGTCCTCGTCGTATCTTACAAAATTCCTAAGGGGAAAACTAGACCTAGTGGTACTTCCTGCAACTATTGCACCACTTGCCTCTCATGTTTCCAACCATGCCAAAAAGTTTGCGCACGTTACGGTTTAGGAACTTGTAGTCGTCTTCGACTACGCGCTCCAAGTCCTCCATACGCTGCCTCATCGCTTCCATGGCTTGGAAACATTCGTCGACCGTAGCGTAGAGATCCGTGATGGAGTGACGACAAGCTTGACAACACATCGGATGCAATCCGAAGGGGTCGTCATCGCCATTGTCTCCACCATCATCACCGCCGTCGTCGCCACCTCCATTGTCGTCGCCGTCGTTGCCGCCGCCGTTAGGGCCTTCGAGAGTCCTCTCCTTGGGCTCCTCATCCCAGATGTAAAGATCGTTGTCATCTCTTCCGGCGGCCGCCCACGATCTCGGGCTGCGATCGTCGGAGTAGTCGCTACCCCCGTAGTCCTTAGGCTCGGGCGACGCCTCCTTGTAGTCTTTCCGCTTCATGCCACGGATGCGTGCCGACCTTCGAACGGGAGGAGGGGTGTTCTCCTTCTTGACAGAGTCGCGAGGTGCGATAGCTCCGGTCGGGACACGCCCTCTGCAACGGATGCGGGCGGTCCTCTTGATCTCGACGGGTAGCTTGAGCTCGCATCGCCTCCTCCATCGATGGCTCCTTGGCTTCTTGCTTCAACTCTAAGCTTCTCGGGGACACAATGGCTGCTGCAAGGGTGCAAAATATTGCTTGAAGGGGTTGATTCCCGAGCTCCCAATTCGGCCAAATAAATAGTCCGGAGAGGGAAGCCCTAGGAACCTCATTTTCCTTTTTTAAACTTCCCTTAAAATTTTCTGACCAAAGAAGGAAGTCGAAAAGGAGCAATTCGGGCAAAATCGGGGGATCGCCGCCACCGGAACCCCTCTTGGGCCGGTCGGACCGGGCCGCGGCCACCCGCCTCGGGGCCTTTCCATGGGAAAAAGTTGGCCCAGTAAATCTTCGCGAGAAATTCCAGAAAATTAAAAGAAAAACTATTTACAAACACCCATGCCTTGTTTTTCGTCCTAGGCCGGACGTTCGGGCTCTTCTTCCATGGTGAAGACATCAACATGGTGAAGGGGTACAACGTCGGGTTCGTAGTAAACCATAAGCCGTTGACCATTTACCATATATTGATTGCCTTTCATATCCATAATGGTTACAGCTCTGTTGGAGAGCACCGAATGCACAACATAAGGTCCGTCCCACTTGCTTTGCAATTTCCCCTTTCCGAAGGTTTTAAACCTCGAATTGTAGAGGAGGACCTTATCTCCTTCTTTAAATTCTTTCTTTTTCAACCTTTTATCATACCACCTTTTGATTCTCTCCTTGTATATGCTTGCATTTTCATACGCCTTAAACCTCATCTCCTCTAGCTCGCTTATTTGGATTCTTCGTTTCACCACCGCGGCATCGAGATCGAGGTTCATCTCTTTAATCGCCCAATAGGATTTATGTTCGAACTCAACCGGAAGATGGCAAGCCTTTCCATTGACGAATTGATAAGGGGTCATACCTATCGGTGTTTTGAACGCCGTTCGATAAGCCCATAAAGCTCCGTCTAATTTCTTTGACCAGTCCTTGCCTCCCTTCTCTATGGTCTTGTTTAGGATACTTTTTAATTGCCTATTTGACGTTTCCGCTTGTCCGTTAGTTTGTGGGTGATAGGCCGTTGAGACCCTATGTTCGATTCCCAACTTGGACAAGCACTTTTGAAATTCTTCCGGTGAAGTGAGTTCCTCCATCACTTATCAAGATTCTCGGTGTCAAAGCGAGGAAAAATCACGTTCTTGATCA